>JARHVA010002378.1:602500-992500 GCA_037957365.1 Torreya grandis | reverse complement strand
AATTGCTAAATGAATATCTTTCCATAAACTTTTCATATATTTGGCTACCATGGAGAGGTGTAGCCAACTGAATTAGAATTAACTGAGAGCCAAGAATGAAACATCCTATTATCACCTAAAATTTCACCCTAGAGAATTCAAGTAGACCTTCTCAATTTTAGGACAACATGGAACTATCTCCCTTCATAGACAAGCCACTATAAGAGATAGATCTCTAGGATTAAAAGGGTTAGCTCCCTTGATTTATCTATTAGGCTCCCACTACACTAAGATAATCACTATTGGGAGTGAAAAGTGAAGAAAGGTATATAAATTAACCTATAATACTAAGGTGATAGACCAAGACAACTCCACACAACACAATTGCATATGCTTAAAGAAAGAAGATAACTTAAACTGAATCAACCTTATATCCTTTTAGCATAAGTATTTCTCATAGAGTTAGATTGATATGCCTATATTTTGGTGAGTTAAAAGAAGATAAAATATAAAAAACTAATATTCATTCCCAAAATGGATAAATAGTATACTTTATGAAACCTATTAGAAGAGATCTCATTCACACAAATATGCAAGAATAGACATGGAAAACAAGGAGAGCATTGTTATCACTTGTCAAAACACAAACCACTTAACACATTAAAGTAAGATATTGTAGAGGATTAAATAAAATTATAAAATTTAATCAAAGGCAAATGTGGTTTCAAAACCATCAGGGATTCACCATACCAATTTTGGATCCAATACAAAGCCAAAAAGGCTTGACTTTATAGAACTTAAAAGGAGAGAGAGAATGAGTGAAGCTCAAAGGTCACAAGAATAGATATCAATATATTAAAACCTATTAAAAATCCATATAATTAAGTGAAAAATAAAAAAAAAAACTAATATGAACATGTGTCAATATCAAACAAAGTATATTACTCTATTTGGCATGGACCCTCCATTACCTTGATTGAAACTACATTCATGATGGTGGAGTGTAATTGAGTGTATAAAAATAAAATAGGGATCATTACAACATATGTTATAATTTTATAAGGTAGATAATAAGACATTTCATGTCATAAACTCATCCCTAACTGATGTATTCATCTCTGTCACTTGTCACTCACTTCTAATAGTTATTTGTCACTAGTCCTCTAGGCATTCCTCACACTTGTCATCCAAATGTCTTGAATTTTCTCAAATGAATTCATTGAAGAGGTATTATGTAAATAAAATTAGTCTCCTTTTTCCTATGGTATATAAAATAAACCTTCATGAAACTTATGGAACACTTCTCACCTCCATCACTTGATAGCCATCTTGCCTTCTCACTATCTTTTTTGACTACTTGTTATGAATCAAATAACATAAATGTTTTTGTGATTTATTGGAGTGATATATGAATATGATATGATGGAATAAGTCTCTAAAGACTTCATATAATGATTCTCAACTAATAATTCTACTCTGCTCCTATATAAAAAAATAAATCTTATAAAAATGCTAGAATTAGGCATATCTATACAAGAGACAATAAAAAATAATTGATCATTGAGGAGATTGGAAGAGTAAAAAAATATTTCCAATCAATTTTATAACTATATGACCCATTTTCAATGCATATTCCACCATTTATTCTCCACTGAGTTTGAAATAAGTTTTTAAGTGTCCTATACTATTAAGGATTGTTCATAAAATCCTAACATTGAAACTCTAAAAAATTTCATTAAGAGTAAGCTAGGGACCCTCTTAAAAAATTCCTAACTCCTTGAGGTCTCATGCACATCCTCCATACATATGTGATCAATTGATAATGACTTCTTGAGCCCTCTCATGCTTCCTGAATAGATTTGAGGTGAAAATAGGCCAAATTGACCATCTATGTGATGCTCTCTACAAAAAAATGGATCTTACTAGTCTTCCTCTTTCTCCTAAATGTTATCAAAGTTAATTGGAATGATTTCATGATCATATGCATAGGGTAAGACATATGAGTGTTCATATCCCATTTTAGACCTAACAAGCCTAGCTATGTTTAACTATATGTTAGACCCTTCTGAGGCTTTATTGTGACTGTGGATGTTTATACATGTTTTTCCACCTATAAATCACCCTCCTAAAACATTCCAAAATACTTCAATATTTCTTCTTTCATCTATCTGACTCTTTTCATATTAGGCCTGTTGGCCATTTTTGGCCCACATATAAAGCTCTTGCATGATTTGATGAAGCAGTGGATCAAAGGCTTATAAATATATCCAACATTTATAAATGGAGATGATCCAAGCAAGGTTTTATAAGGATCTAGAAAAAATATTCAAGGATAAGTCTACAAGCCAAAAGCTAAGTGCAAAATATTTTATTCAGTTAAGTCTTTACTTATTCATTCTTTTAAACTTTGTAGAGACTAAGTGTTTCTTTTATTTTATAACCCTTTTGGGCTAAGTGTTGAATTCTTTCAGACAAGTTATCTGAGACAAAGTTTTTGAAGGGATAATTATTTTAGACAAAATGTCTGAAGCAAAAGACAAAGACCTTTCTTTCAAGAAAATTGTTCAGGATAATTTTCTCAAAGGGTAACTCTTCAATAAAATAGTCCATTTAATTTTTGAAGGGTATGTTCCATTTAAAAAGGTTTCTTTTCAAAATATCAAAGGAATTTTTCGAAAGGCACTTTTCCTTTGATAAAATTGCCTGAGACAATTTTTTCGAAGGCAAGTTTCTTTCAAAAATTTTGTCCCAAAGAAAAGACCTTTTCAAAAAGCCAAAGGAAAAAATTCTGAAGGAATTCATTCAGAAGAAATTCTTTCAAGAAGTGCCAAAACAAAAAATCTGAAGGGGACTTTTCTCATTGAAAAGGGGAAATTTTTCAAGTTTCAAAGGGCACTTTCAAAGCAAAGGTCCAAAACACTTTTTCTAAAGAGTCATTTCCATGCCAAAGTGTCTTATGCAACATTTCCAAAGGGTATATTTTGAAGAAGTGGACCTTTGCAAAAGTCCTAAAGACCTTTTCTTTTGAAGAGATGACTAAAGCAAATTTGTTTGAAGGGTCTTTTTCAAAAAGCTAGTGGATCATTTACAAAAGTTTCAAAGGGTACTTTCCCTTTGGAAAGGGGCATTTTCAAAGTGGTCAAAAGATAATTTTCCTTCATAAAGGGGACTCCTCTAAAGGAATTTTCAAAATCTTAAGGGTCATTCTCAAAAGTCCAAAGCTTAATTCCTTCAAGAAAAACTCCATAAGAATTGTTCAAGCAAATTGTTTGAAAGAAAAATCCCATAGGAAAGTGTCCAGAGGAAACCTAATGTTCACACCAAAGTCAAAGTTCAAGCTCATAAAATAGTTGTTGGGATTCAAATGTCCCATGATGGGCTCATAAATGTCAAAATTTGAACACCTGCAAGTAGTCATTTGTATTTTTATGGACTTACATCAACATAAATGAATACAAGTAAACGAATGTCCTTAGATTGGTTTTTAATCTATAGGAAAGATCTGGTCTAGGTTTCAAAGTAGGCGTTGGTAGGTGTAATTTATGGAGAGGCCCTCATCCTTTGACATGACCATCATCTCTAAAAAATAGCCACTCAACATAAAAGTAGCATGGCTTGGTCCAAATTTAAAGTTATGGGGATTTTATCCTTATATATGCAAGACAAGTGAAAGATGGCATGGGGATGATAGATGAAAATCAAGAGATTAGAAAAGGTAGATTGAGCATTAAATATGTTCTTGGAGAAGTTTTTTTCTTTTAGCATGTTTTCTAATTAACAAGGTAGCTCGAGGTTATTGGGAACAGGAAAAGTTTCTTTTGTACAAAACAAAATAGTGCCCTAATTGGTCAAAAAGGATGGTGGATCATTCATTAGAGAAAGGTAGCAACTTAACTATCATGTCTCGAATAAGATCCCCTCTTCCCTTCTCTCTCCCCCTTTTCTCTCATCCTTTTCTTCTATATAAACAAGTTCTTGGGCCTAAAAAGAGATCCCTCGACTGGTGATAGAGTTACTCTATCAAAATAGCCTTATAACACTATCTTAAAGCAATGAGATGAATTTTTTGACTCTAGTTTGAATTCAAATATACATGATTGGAGTTTAACTTGTAGATATATGTCCCTTTTCATCATATATAGATTCTTTATGTATTTTACTTTAATTCTTTTGGTTCCTTGTAGATTGTATGAAGTGTTAGACATTGGTCCATTTATTGAAGTGTCACAAATTTATAGTGTCTCATGCAAACCTATTTATTTTTGTCCTTTAAATTAAAGGGTTTCCCTTTGACCTCCACACAAAATACCTATACTTGTGGCCTTGAGATAGGATTAGATTAGTCCATCTCTTGGTTAGGTTCATTAGTAGTAGTTAAGGTTTCCAAGATGAAAGTGTATCATTTCATATTTTGGTGCATCACCATCCCTAGCTTATATTTCCCTTTCCTGTTATCCTTCTCTCCATTTTCCTTAGTCAGTAGTAGATTTTAGTGTGTGGAAAAAAGTTAAAGTGAAACATCTAAAGAGCTAGCCTCATTAAAAATCCCAAAGGTTCAACCTCATTATAGGATACCCATAACCTAAGGTTGCTCCAATATTATACCTAGATGTGAGAGAGCCTAAAAAACTCTCCCACAAGGGTGTAATTTCAGCCTACAATAGTTTTTGGCATGCCCGATGGGATAACATTGTTCACTAAGTGAAGACTTTTGGTGTTCTCATCATCCAATTAGCCTTTAGAGGCTTGTGTACAAACACCAATGGTGACTCTAAGTATTCATCAACTGGTATGTGTATCCCAAGTGCCTACTCATCATTATTTGGTATGTATAATCAACCATATTTTGATCAACATGTTTATTCTCTACCTCAACATCACACTTATCAAGCGAATAATGTTTATGTATTCCCCCCAAGTGGCCCTCAAACAAACTATAAACCCTATTATGGCCTTTTCTCCCCTCCCACTCCTATGTATGACCAAGATCGGTCTCCTTTGCATTCAAATAAGTCCACCATTTCCCCTTGTTAAGACTATGTTTATCCTATTACATCCTTATTAGGATTTAGGTAAGCATTATTAGATTATATTGAGTTGATAAAGGAGATTGGTAGGGGTCTATAAATTTCTTCAATCATCCCTATTCATGTTATACAATAGGCAAGGATTTCTCTTCAATTGGTCAAGAATAGGTGGTCAGTTTGTGAGAGGGAAAATAAGGTGTGGTTGAGAAACATAGTCTAAAATTCAAAAAGTGTGTTGATAGCTTATGAAGATCAATAGACTCAGTGTAATCAATCCTATGTGTCCCTTCCCCTCTAAGAGCCTCATCTCAACCTCCAAAGTTTTTAAATCAAACCCCTAATCAACCCTGTCAAGGTCCATCCTTATCAAGAATCAAAGAAAAATACTAGACCAAGGGAGAATAATCATGAAAATTAATAAGGAGGTTGGACTTAGACAAGAATTCCCCATTCATGCCATGGAGGGTATAAGGATCTTTTTCCATAAGTTTTGGAGTGTGTGGGCATCTATTAAAGAAGGTGACTATCCACATGTTGAAAAGCAAGAGATGAAGGAATGGATACTCTCAATATAGGATATGTTGATTCATTAGGTGGATGAGTATGTCAAAACTAAACCAATTAGTTTGTCCTCTCTTACCCCTATGCCCATTCTCACTTAATATTTTGAAACTATCTCACCTTAGATCTTTTCCTACACCTTTGACCTTGATTATGTCATACCCTCTCTTTTGAAGCCACCCTCTCTTATACTTTTTAAAAAATATGATAAGGTGGTTGTTCCCTATACATTTCCATCATGGAAATCAATTCAAAAAGACATAGAGAAGAAGAAAGAGGTGTCGATTGTGGTGCTCCAAGAACCAATTCAAGAGAAGGAAGAGTTAATGGTTAAATAGAATAAAAAAGAGGTGTTAGCTCACCTCAATGAGTTACCTTATAAGGATTATGAGAATCTTTCTCCCTCCCTCAAAATCCACCAAAGAGACTAGTCAAAGTACCTAGTTGGAAAGACACTCTCTCAAGTTACAAACAAGGTGAAAATTTTCACCCTCCCACCATCTCCCTCTTGGAGAAGGAGAATATTTTAAAAGGGACAGAAGAAGAGTTTGTAGTCTCAAGTGAGTCTCAAGAAGATGAGGTAAATGTGTATGAGGAAGAAATATTGATAGGCAACCCACTTCATTTAGCGAAGGAAAAACTAGGTTTGGACTAGCCTTCTTGGCATGGCTTTGACACTAATGAACCAAAACCTAAAGGGGAAAATCCTCAAGCTAAATATAGGGAATACCTTGAATGGACTAATAATTGTATATTTTAAATAGATGAAAAAGAGGATCAAAACTAGGTACTAGAGGTTAATCCACTTCAAAATGAGGTGTCAATTGAAGATAACCCTGATATGTTAGAACTAGAGGAAGACAAGTGTGATGTTTTAGACCTTGGTTGGTCAAATCAACCCTCATTTAAATTTGAAGATGAAATCTTGAGTGAGGTTGATGAAGAAGACATCTCAAGTGCTCAATTGATACAATTTGAGAAACATACTAGTGAAGAGATTAAAGAGTTGTGGTAGAAGTTTAATGCCATAACCAAAGAGATTGAAGAGGGTAAGAGACATGTCCTTATTCTAGAAAACTATGAGTATACTACTCTAATCATGACTAATCCTAATTTACATAAGAAAAAGGTGGAAGAATATGGTCTTTTTAAGCCACTAAGTGAATAAAATCCAATTGTTCTCAATAACTTGGATGAAGTGTTTATGCAAGGCTTTTTCAAGAGTGATGAGAAATATCAATCAAGTCTTGAGCTAATAAGGGAATTTATATACATTAGAGACATGTTTGTCCCACTTCATCCATTGGGGAGCAAGCTAAAAGAGTAAAAAATTAGGCATCCTAGTCCACCTAGCATGAGCTCACAAAAGTAGGATGCCTCTCATCCTTGTCTATTACAAATTGATGATGCTAAAATTTTCCCATTTAAACTAGGAATAAGGTAATTAAAAGTTGTAGCCTTGTATATATTAGAGTAAATTTTATGTGTTTCCCTTCCCTAAGTGGCTTGTGCACATCTTTTTAGTTGTGTGTTCCCTTCCCTAAGTGCCTTGGGCACAATGTTTGTTTTGTTCTTGTTGTCCTTATTGAAAAGTTCTAGAAAGGGTCAACCTTGAATCCAATTTTATACCAGCTTAGTTTTAGAGGCTAATGAATCCATGCCCAATGGACTAGATAAGGCAACATGGTCTAGGTTCTCTTACATCAATAGACATATAACCCCTTTGAGCCACCAAATATGTTGGCCATTTTTAGCACACATATAAAGATTTTACATGGTTTGATAAAGTAGTGGATAAAAGGCTTAGAAATAGATCCAAAATTTACAAATGGAGAGGATCCAAGTAAGGTTTTATAAGGATATATTAGAAGTTCTCAAGGATAAGCCTACAAGCCATAAGCTAAGTGAAACATCTTTTATTCAGTTAAGTCTTTACTTGTTCATTCTTTCAAACTTTGTGGGGACTACGTGTTTCTTTTATTTCAGGACCCTTTTTGGCTAAGTGTTGAATTCTTTTAGACAAGTTATCTAAGACAATGTTTCTAAAGGGATAATTATTTCAAATAAAATGTCCAAAGTAAAAGACAAAGACCTTTTATTTTATGAAAATTATGTAAGACAATTTTCCTAAAGGGTAACTCTTCAATAAAATGGTCCATTTCATTTTCTAAGGGTATGTTCCTTTTGAAAAGGTTTCTTTTCAAAATCTTGAAGGAATTTTTTAAAGGGCACTTTTCCTTTAAGAAAATTGTTCGAGACAATTTTTTTGAAGGTAAGTTTCTTTCAAAACTTTTGTCCCAAATAAAATACCTTTTCAAAAATTTGAAGGAAAAAATTCCAAAGGAATTCATTCAGAAGGAATTCTTTCGAGAAGAAGTGCCAAATCAAAAAATCCAAAGGGCACTTTTCTCGATGAAAAGGGGACTTTTTTGAAGTTCTTAAGGGCACTTTCAAAGCAAAGGCCCAAAAAACTTTTTTTGAAGAGTCATTTCCATGCAAAAGTGTCTTATACAACATTTTTGAAGGGTATATTTTGAAGAAGTGGACCTTTACAAAAGTCCCGAAGACCTTTTCTTTCAAAGTGATGGCCAAAGCAAATTCATCCAAAGGGTCTTTTCCAAAAAGATGAAGGTTCACTTACAAAAGTTTCAAAGGGTACTTTCCCTTTAGAAAGGGGAATTTTTGAAGTGGCCAAAAGATACTTTACCTTTAGAAAGGGGAATCCTCCAAAGGACTTTTCAAAATCTGAAGGGTCATTCTCAAAATTCCAAAGTTTAATTCCTTTAATAAAAAGTCTACAGGAATTTTTCAAGCAAATTGTCTAAAAGAAAAATCTCATAGGAAAGTGTTCGAAAGAAACCTGACGTTCATGCTAGCATTAAATTTTAAGCTCATAAAATATCCATGGGGATTCAAATGTCCCATGATAGGCTTGTAAATGTCAAAATATAAACCCTTACAAGTATCTATTTGGATTTGTATGGACTTACATCAACATAAATGGATATAGGAAAACCAATGTCCCTAGATTGGTTTTCAATCGATAGGAAAGATCTGGTCCAAGTTTCAAAGTGAGAACTGGTAGGTGTAATTAATGGAGAGGCCCTCATCCTTCGATAAATAACCACTCAATACAGAAGTAATATGGCTTGGTCTACATTCAAATCTATGGGGATTTTATCCTTATACATTTAAGATAAGTGAAATATGGTATGGGGATGATAGATGAAAATCAAGTGCTTAGAAAAGGTATCTTGATCATTAAAGACATTCTTGGATAAGTTCTTATCTTCTATCATGTTTGCTAATCAACAAGGTAGCTCGAGGTTATTGGGAAAAATCAAAGTTTATTTTGTACAAAAAAAATAGTGCCCTAATTGGTAAAAAAGTATGGTGGAGAATTCATTATGGAAAGGTAGCAACTTAACTATCATGTCTCGAATAGGCTCCCCTTTTCCTTTCTCTTCCCCCTTTTCTCTCATCCTTTTCTACTATATATATAGTCTCTTGGGCCTAAAAAGAGATCACTCGACTGGTGATAGAATTACTATATAAAAATCACCTTATAACACTCTCTTGAAGTAATGAGATGATTTTTTTTATTCTAGTTTGAAGTCAAGTATACATTATTAGAGTTTAACTTGTAGATGTATGTCTCTTTTCATTATCTATAGATTCTCTATGTATATTTTTTTAATTCTTTTGGTTCCTTGTAGGTTGTGTGAAGTATTAGACATTGGTCCCTTTCTGGAAGTGTCACAAGTTTATAGTGCCTCATATAGACCTATTTATTTTTTTCCTTCAAATTGCAGGGTTTCCCTTCGACGTATACATAAAATACTTATGTTTGTGGCCTTGAGATAAGATCAGATAGTCTATGTCTTGGTTAGGTTCATTAGTAATTGTTAAGTTCTCTAGGCTAAAAATGGATCATTTCATATTTTGGTGCATCACCATCCTTATCTTAGATTTCCCTTTCATGTTATCTTTCTCTCCCTTTTCCTTAGTCAGTAGTAGATTTTAGTGTGGGGAAACAAGTTGAAGTGAAGGATTTGAGGATCTAGCCTCATTGAAAATATTTGAGGTTCAACTTAATTATAGGAAACCCACAACCTAAGGTTGTTCTAATATTGTAATTGGAAGTGAGAGAGCCTAAAAAAATCTCCCACAGGGTGCAATTTTAGCCTACAATAGTTTATGGCATGCCTAGTGGGATAAAATTGTTCACTGAGTGAAGAGTTTTGGTGTTCTCTTCATCTAATTAGCCTTTGGAGGCATGTGTGCAAACACCAATGGTAACTCTATGTATTCATATATGAGAAACCCAAGTCCCTAATCATCATTATTTGGTATGTATAATGAACCATATTTTGATCAACATGCTTTTTCTCTACCTCAACATCACACTTATCAAGCTAATAATGTTTATGTGTTCCCCCCAAGTGGCCCTCAAACAACCTATAAACCCTATTATGGCCTTTACTCCCCTCCCACTCCTACGTATGACCAAGATCAGTCTCATTTGCATTTAAATTAGTTTGCTATTTCCCCTTATCAAGACTATGTTTATCTTGTTACATCCTTATCAAGATTCAAGCAATCATTATTAGATTATATTGAGTTGATAAGGGAGATTGGCAGGGGTTTAGAAATTCTTAATTCATCCCTATTCATGTTTTACAAGAGGAAAGGAGTTATATTTAGTTGGTCAATAATAGGTGGTTAGTTTCTGAGGATGAACAATGGGTAATTTATGAGAGGGAAAATAAGGTGTGGTTGAGAAGCTTAGTCCAAAATTCAAAAATTATGTTGATATCTTATGAAGATCAGCAGACTGAGTGCAATTAGTCTTATGTGTCCTCTCCCCTCCAAGATCCTCAATCTCATCCTCCAAAGTTTTCAAATCAACCCCCTAGTCAACCTTGTTAAGGTCCATCCTTGTCAAGAATCAGAGAAGAAATACTAGACCAAGGTAGAAAATCATGAAAATCAATAAAGTGGTTGGACTTGGACAATAATTCCCCATTCATGCCATGGAGGGGATCAAGAGATTTTTACATAAGTTTTGGAGTGTGTGGGCATCCATTGAAGAAGGTGATTATCGATACATTTAGAAGCAAGAGATGAAGGAATAGATACTCTCAATAGAGGATATGTTGACTCATTGGGAGGATGAGTATGTCAAAACCAAACTAACTAGTTTGTCTTCTCCTACCCCTATGCCCATTCCCAATAAATATTTTGAAACCATCCCACCTTGGATCTTCTCCTACACCTTTGACCCTAATTATGTCATTCCCTCTCTTTTAAAACCACCCTCTCTTATACTCATTCAAAAATAATAAAACGTGGTTGTTGCCTACACATTTCCATCATGGAAATCAGTTCAAAAAGGCATAGAGAAGAAGAAAGAGGTGTTGGTTGTGGTGGTTTAAGAACTAGTTCAAGAGAAGGAGTTAATGGTTTAAAAAAATAAAAAAGAGGTTTTATCTCAGCTCAATGAGTTTACCTTACAAGGGTTATGAGACTCTTTCTCCCTCCCTTAAGAACCACCAAAGAGACTACTCAAAGTACCTAGTTGGAAAGACACTCTCTCAAGCTGCAAGCAAGGTGAAATTTTTCACCCTCCCACCATCTCCCTCTTGGATAAGGAGCCTATTTTACAAAGGATAGAGGAAGATTTTGTAGTCTCAAGTGAGCCTTGAGAAGATGAGGTAAGTGCGCATGAGGAAGAAATCTTGATAGGCAATCCACTTCATTCAAAGGAGGAAATATTAGGTTTGGACTAGCCTTCTTGCCATGGCTTTGACACTAATGAACCAGATCTTGAATGGGAAAATCCTCAAGATAAATATAGGGAAGACCTTTAATTTACTACTGATTATCTATTTTACATAGATGAAAAAGAGGATCAAAACTAGGTGCTAGAGGTTAGTCCACTTTAAAATGAGGTGTCAATTGAAGATAACCCTAATATGTTAGAACTAGAGGAAGACAAGTGTGATGTTTTGGAACTTGGTAAATCAAATAAACCCTCATTTTTAGTTGAAAAACAAGATGAAATATTGATTGAGGTTGATGAAGGAAACATCTCAAGTGCTTAATTGATACAATTTGAGAAACATACCAGTGAAGAGCTTGAAGAGTTGTAGTAGTAGTTCAATTCCATAACCAAAGAGTTTGAGGAGGCTAAGAGACATGTCCTTATTCTATAAAAATATGATCATGCTACTCTAAGCATGATAAATCCTAATTTACGTAAAAAAGGTGGAATAATATGGTCTTTTTGAGCCACCAAATGAACAAAATGTAGTTGTTCCCAATAACCTAGATGAAGTCTTCATGCAAAGATTTTTCAAGAGTGATGGGAAACATCAATCAAATCTTGAGCCAATAAGGGAATTTATCTAAATTAGAGACATGTTTTTCCCACTTCATCCATTGGGTATTAAGCCAAAAGAGTTAGTGATCAAGCATCCCCATCTACCTAGCATGAGCTCACAAAATCAGGGTGCCTCTCATCCTTATCCATTACAAATCAATGATGCTAAAGGTTTCCCATTTGACCCAGGAATAAGGTAATTTCAAGTTGTATCCTTGTATATATTATAGTATATTTTATGTGTTTCCCTTTCCTAAGTACCTTGTGCACATCTTTTTAGTTGTGTGTTTCCATTCCCTAAGTGCCTTAGGGACAGTGTTTGTTTTTTTCTTGTTGTCCTTGTTGCTTCAAGAGAAAATTTTCGAAAGGGTTAGCATTATATCTAGTTTTAGACCACCTTAGTTGTAGAGGCTAATTACTACATGCCCAATAGGCTAGACAAGGAAATATGGTCTAGGTTATCTTTCATTGACAGGCATGTAACCCTTATGAGCCACCAAAAATGTTGGCCATTTTTTTCCCACATATAAAGATCTTGTATGGTTTTATGAAGTAAATCAAAGGCTTAGAAATAGATCCAACATTTGTAAATGGAGAGGATCTAAGAAAAGTTTTCTAAGGGTCCAACAACAGTGTTCAAGGATAAGCTTGTAAACCAGAAGCTAAGTGTAAAATCTTTTACTCATTTAAGTCTTTACTTGTTCATTCTTTTAAACTTTGTAGGGACTAAGTGTATCTTTTCTTTAAGGACCCTTTTGGCTAAGTTTTGAATTCTTTCAGACAAGTTGTTCGAGATGAAGGTTTTTAAGGGATAATTCTTTTAGACAAAATTTGTGAAGCAAAAGACAAAGACATTTTCTTTCAAGAAAATTATCTAGGATAATTTTCTCGAAGGGTAACTCTTCAATAAAATGGTCTATGCCATTTATAAAGGGAATGTTCCTTTCATAAAGGTTTCTTTTCAAAAGCTCAAAGGAATTTTTCAAAGGGCACTTTTCCTTTGGGAAAATTATCTGAGACAATTTTTTTGAAGGCAAGTTTCTTTTTTTTGGGAAGAAGTTTTGAAACAAAAAATCTGAAGGGCACTTTTCTTAGAGAAAAAGTGACTTTTTTCAATTTACAAAGGGCACTTTCAAAGCAAATGGCCAAAACACTTTTTTTGAAAGAGTCATTTCCATGATAAAGTGTCTTATGTAGCATTTATGAAGGGTATCTTTTGAAGAATTGGACCTTTGAAAAACTCTTGAAGACCTTTTCTTTCGAAGAGATGGCTGAAGTAAATTTGTTTGAAGGGTCTTTTCCAAAAAGCTGATGGTTCATTTACAAAAGTTCTGAAGGGTACTTTCCCTTTGGAAAGGGGAATTTTCAAAGTGGTTAAAAGATAATTTTCCTTCAGAAAGGGGATTCCTTGAAAGGACTTTTTAAAATCTGAAGGGTCATTCTCAAAAGTCTAAAGTTTAATTCCTTCAAGAAAAAGTCCACGGGAATTATTCAAGCAAATTGTTTGAAAGAAAAATACCGTACAAAAGTGTCTGAAGGAAACTTGAAGTTCATGTTAGCATCAAAGGTTAAGCTCACAAAATAGCTATTGGGATTTAAATGTCCCATGACAATCCCACAAATGTCAAAATTTGAACCCCTAGAAATATCCATTTGGATTTGTATAGACTTACATCGACATAAATAGATATAGGAAAACTAATGTCCTTAGTTTGGTTTTTAATCCATAGGAAAGATCTGGTCCAAGTTTCAAAGTAGGAGCCAGTAGGTGTAATTAATGGAAAGGCCGATATCATTTGACATGACCATCATCTCTGACAAATAACTACTCAATGCAGAAGCAACATGGCTTGATCTAGATTCAAAATTGTAGGGATTTTCTCCTTATACATACAAGACAAGTGAAAGATGGCATGTATAATATAGACGAAAAAGTGATTATAAACGGTAGATCTATCATTAAAATTTTTCTTGGAGAAGTTCTTGTCTTCTATCATGTTTGATAAATAATAAGGTAGCTCGAGGTTATTGGGAAAAAGTAAAGTTTTTTTTGTACAAAATAAAATAGTGCCTTGACTGGTCAAAAATGATGGTGGAGCATTCATTACAAAAAGGTATCATCTTAGCTATCTTGTCTTGAATAGGCCCCCCTCTTCCTTTCTCTCCCCCCCTTTGATCTCATATAGGCTCTTGGGCCTAAAAAGAGATCCCTCGACTGGTAATAGATTCACTGTATCAAAATTTCCTAGTAACACTCTCTTGAAAATATGAGATGAATTTTTTGATTTTGGTTTGAAGTTAAGTATAAATTATTAGATTTTAACTTGTAGATGTATGTCCCTTTTCATCATCTATAAATTATCTACATATCTTTCTTTAATTCTTTTGGTTCCTTGAAGGTTGTGTGAAGTGTTAGACATTGATCCCTTTCTTCAAGTGTCACAAGTTTATACTATCTCATACAGACTTATTTCTTTCTGTCCTTCAAATTATAGGGTTTTTCTTCAACGTCCACACAAAATACTTATGCATGTGGCCTTGAGATAGGATCAGATTAGTCTATATCTTGGTTAGGTTCATTAGTATTTGTTAAGGTTTCCAAGATGAAAGTGGATCATTTCATATTTTGGTGCATCACCATCCTTAGCTTATATTTCCCTTTCATGTTATCTTTCTCTCCCTTTTTCTTAGTCAATAGTATATTTTAGTGTGGGGAAGCAAGTTGAAGTGAAGAATCTAATGAGATAGCCTCATTAAAAATCCTAGAAGTTCAAACTCATTAAAGGATAGCCATAGACTGAGGTTGTTCCAATATTGTAGCTAGAAGTGAGAGATCTTGAAAAACTCTCCCATAAGGGTGCAATTTCAGCCTACAACAAGGCTTACAAGTTGGCCTTAGATGGGAGTGCCCTCTATCTAAGACAAAATAAAGGGAAACCCTATATTATTGATAAAAATGAGGATATAGAGGCATTTAAAAACTCATGAGGATTATTTATACCAATTTTGAGAGTTGGATTGCATCCATAGACCCCTCAAATATTCAATTCCTCAAGACTGGTTCAATAGGTCTTGACTGTGCAGGGTCTTGGTTGACTATGAGTTGGGGTTGGAAACCTATTCATCCATAATTATCCTTATTACCTAGAATATAAAGTAACATGATATGACCATGCTAATAATGTATCCAATGTGATCATTTATCTTGAAGGAATATATACCAAACCAACCTGCACTTTCCTATACCCAAACTAGTTTGTGACTGTACCACTTATAGGTGGCCACTTAGAGGGGTTCAAGGAGTCCTTTAGATGTTTATATTTCCTAAGAGACATATTAAAAATTACCTCACATTCATGAAAATTATTTTACATCTTCATTCATTCCATGGGTTAGGTATTTTACCTAACTTTGGTTTCCCTTATAAACTTAGGTTAAAGTGCATGAATTAGACTGCAAATGTTGTCAAGAGTCCATGTAGGTGAATATTAGGGTTTGAGTATGGTATCCACATATTTTTATCTCTCCTTAGTCACTAAAACTATTTCAAACTTGAATGCATTTTTCTCTACTTTGAGACCATGTCCTTGTTCCTTCTACCATCACTGTATTATAGACCTACATTCAAAATGTAGGTGCCACCTAAGGTGTGAGACTTTCCTGTAAGTGGTTATAAGTGCTTGAGAACTATGTTTGACACTTATTAGCCATTTTGAGATCAATAATACTATCTCTCACCTAGATGAGTTCTTCTCATTCCTCAAATATATGTTCCATTTAATGCATTATAGTGTACTAACTACATTCACACTTTTAAACTCAAAGCACTGTTGTTTTCATTGAGTGGTTTCAATGGGAAATTGATAGATTTGAAATCTCATTTACATTGTTTTATCTTGATTAAAACCACCTAATTTCATGTTCAAACATTACTACCATGCTCATTCTTCAAGGATGGAGACACAAGACCTGGTTAAACTTCATAGACTCTCATTACAAGATGGCTTTATATAGGGCAAAATCATTTTTCAAAGATGTTAAGGTAATGAGTCTTATTTCAACCCTATGAATCATGGATTTGGATATGACTATGTGTATTAGCCTCATCATTCATATAATTACTTCCATTATGTTTTAAGACCTAATTGAAGGTTTTAATTGGGCTTACACACCACTAAAGCATTTTCAAAGCTCTGCTTTAGACCTCCTATACAATCTTGTAGGTTGCCATTGTATTGAAACATGATTGTGTATATGAAACCATCTTCAACTTCACCTTTTTTTAAGACTTAAGACCTATATATGTCTATTAAACTTGATTGGACCATCATCATTATCAATGAGTATATCACACAAGTAGGTTACCAATATCCTGAAACCACTATGGGAAAACAAAGCACTATACCTATAAATAACACTTGCAAACCCTTGATACTTATGAATTTATACTAAAATGAATTGATATTGAATGTATACTCACATTAACATGTGATAACATAGATGTGAACAACATGTAAAGGAATAAAAAACTTTGCAAATACACCTTCAATGCTTGGAATCATTAGGTAATTACAAACATATCAAAAAACCAGAGGCCATGGGGTAAGTAGGCAGGTTTGGGTCGTCAAACTTATTATTAATGATTCATGGAGTATAATGCATCAAACTAAGAAATATAAACATGGAAATTAATATGATGAAGTCTACTAACTCCCACAAAATTATTTAGCTAAACTCCTCCTATACTATTCATACTAAAAGCAAACCAACTAACCTATTTTGACTTGCTTAGGAAAGTAATGGAGAATATGAACTAGTTTATATCAATTTTGATGTTGTTATGGCCTCTAAAACATGGAAATGGACTATTATATCCTATATATATCCTCATAAATCTCTAATATGACAATTAGACTGTACTTGACCATACAACTACCTTTAAACTATTGTTATCTCCTCATTTGGACATTAAACCTATATTTTTCAGTTACCAAATTGAATCTTGACACATAAACTAACATATTGAACATTTTAACATATATTTACACACTTGGATTTGTGTGAAAGTTGTACAAGTCATTAGAAAGGCCAAAAATGTAGCATAAGGAAATATTAAGAAAAATTGACCAAAAATGAGTAAGGTACAAGACATGTTAAGTGACCTTAGACATGACCATATGACTACTTAAGACCTAAAAAAACCTTATAATAATTTTGACTATATAGGGGTTGACCTATTTTGACCTAGGGTCAAAATTAGTCAATAGTTTGGAAATCCTAGGGGTGGCAAGCCTACTATGCCTAAATACTAGTAGCCTTCTCTTATCCATTGGGTTATGGGTTCACCTATACACTAGTCTCAACACTAAAATGACTTTGAAGGAACATAAACCAAACCAAGTAAATAAACAATAAGAAAATAAATAATACTCACACTAAATCAAACATGCTTGTGTTCTCAAAAACACTTAGGTAAAACATAAACAAATTGAAAGGAAACACACCTATCCTAGTATGTAAAATACCTCAACACTTGAGGTGAAGAACCATTATTTACATTTCTTTAACCAAGGTTAAAGACAATTATCCTTGCATCCTTGCTACTCCAATAAAACAATCTACCATATGAGGCATGCTTGTCTATGAATACTTGTTTGTAAAGGTAATCAAGAGAATTACCATGGTTATGGATTCTATTGATTGCAAGTTGGTCATTTGGAGCACTGAAGAACACTCCCTCCAACTCTCTTAGAATTTTTTTTGGATTTTCAACTTTCTAAGGCTCTATCATGATGACTTGAAAGTCTTCAATCTATATCTTGTGAGTCACCAAAACATTCTCATCTTCATGTATATTTGAAGCATGACATACTTCTTGTTATAAGTCATCAATATTGTCCTCCTTATGTTCATTGAATACTTCATATTCTACCAATGATGTTTCATACTCAACTAAGGCCTCTAACTTTTATTTATGCTCTTTAAAAACATCTTGGACTACCAAGATTGCTTCTTTTTGACTGAGATTCCAAGCTCTTCTTTATTTCATTTAGAGTATGATTGTCTACCTCATAAATTTTACACTCACTTTGAATGATTAAAGGTCTTCTAATCTCTTTAAATTCCTAAATAATGGCATAGTATTACTATCACAAATCATCCATTTCCTCTTGAGGTTTAGGTTCAATAATATTTTCTTATTTTATAGGTAGAATGGACTTCTCATTAAGACTGTCACATCTTGACAAGGTTAGGATACTCACATCACCATCCACATGTACAAGGTAGTTTCCCAATGAAACTTGTTCTAGAATATCATGATGATCTACCTCAAGGACTCCATCAAGATCCTCATGAAGTATGTAGGTTCCAAGACTAGTCTCTATAAATCCACCTTGCTTAGCTCCCCACTCATCAAGATGTAAATAAGATATGTCATCTAGGAGAGTTATATTTTACTGATCATTAGGGTGATCATATTATTTAATCACATTTAAATTCATGTTAGAGGTGTGAGTCACATAATGTTAAACATGAAAACTATAAAAAGGATCTAACTTTATTGTTACTTTTTCACCATATCTAGTCCTAAAACCCATGTTGGACCAATCTAAATTAAGATAACCTCCAATATTAGATGTGAACTCTCTAGACAAATAAATTACAAAATGAGGAGTCACATCAACCACTAGAACATCTTGATAAATGGTGAAGGTAGGACAAACATGGAGAATCATTTGAAAACCTTTAATTATACAATTGGTCTTAGCAACTAACCTATCCAATTGGAGCACTCCTTTAGCATGGGGTTTATACTTCAAGTTTAATTTTTTATCTACCATCTTAGGCATAACACAAGTGATAGATCCACTATCAATGATATACTTATGCACCAAATAATCTCCAATAATTATGGATAGATAGAAGGGAGGAGGTTTTTATACCTTTTAAACCTTACTTTATTGGCCTTCACTTGGCTTCATGGTATTTGTCAATGTTGCCTCTCTTTGAATAGGACATTTGGATATCAAATTGAGTTATAAAACATTTATTGAAGTAGGTATACTTGTACAAGTATAGCCAAGTTATCCCACATGGATACATTCACTTCAGACCTCTTCATTTGCTCCACAATGTTATTGAAAGGACTAGTAACTTTTGCTTTCCCACTAAAAGAAATCATATTACCTACACCTTGATAAATTAGAGGTATGAAATAATTCCTAACATTCTAATCTCTTTGAATTATTTGTGAATTTGGAGCAACAATAGATATATTTGGTCTTGTAATTATTTTTACATTCATTATAAAACCATTGGAAACACCTTGAACTTCCTCAATAACCTTCCTCTTACTCATGTTTGTAGCTATACAATTTATATCCATACTTGAATGTCCTTGATGATTGAATACACATAAGTTATATTGATACAAACTACCTAATGAAACCCCAATTTGAGTACCCTTTCCATCATCCAATCCTCTATTTGATACTTCATTTTGAGTCATAGCTAGCATAGTCTTGAAGTTTTCCATGAAGGCTTAGTTGAAGGATTCATTGATATAGGGAAATGGATCGTAAGGTTGATCTCATGAAGGTTGACTATTGTGTTCTTGAGAAAGATTATTTTGAGTAGAAACTAGTGTTATTGAGGTAAAAGTAGTATTGGGATTGTAACCACCATATGGACTAGATTGGACCAACTGTCCTTGACCTTGAATATGACCTTAGAAAGGAGATATATTGCCTTGGTAGTTGGGGTAATATTGATTAGGCTGATAGTGACCTTAAAAGGGATTGATTTTATGTTTTTGGATAAGATTATTTAGATTTAGGTTCTCTTGTTCCAAATATCTCATCCTTTCTACCTCATTAGGTTTGGTTGATTAGGACTAGTAGATTTGGTTTTAGGTGCAATAATGGGAGAAACAGTAGGTGTTGTTGTTTGCAAGTTAGGATAAAGAGGCATGGGAGGTCTTAGAGAAATATTCACATCTTGAATCAAATAATTCTCTACCATAATGGCCACCTCATAGGCATTGGTAGAGTGTCACCTCCCATGGATTGTATCATTGTAGAGATGTCACAATCAAATGCTTTAAGGAAATAAAAGAAGGCATGGTTAGCTATTGGCCTTACCAATATTGGGATTCTATCCCATGTCTTATAAAATATTGTATTGAAGTTTTTAATGACTTATTGAGATTCCATATTAATGGTAGTTAGTTTCTCCATTAGTTATTAGTTATCACTCTTGTCCTCAAACCTTCTTTTTAATGCATGTCCTAGCTCATCCCACATCGTGATTGATCCAAGTGCCAATGTTCCATACTAGTCAAGAGATTTACCATTGAAGGAGATAGACAAATAGCTTAATTACAATATTCTCCTCTATGATGTGATGAATATTTAAAAATTTATCCGTATTCCTTATATGATCAATGGGTGTGATGGAAGACTCACCGATGTATGACAAAACACTTTTGAGTGTAAATATGGGGATATCATCATAGTGAGGATTATTTTGAGGGATATGGCCATTGAATTCAAAAAATTGATGGTTCCTTACCATGGTGGATTTAGTAATTTAAAATAATGGATGGATCAAGAACTTTCTTATTATAGACACCTAAATCTAGCCACTGTCAACCTCTAATTTGGGTTTTGACCAATTTCCACCAAAATGTACAATTTGGCTTAAAAACCCTAAAACATGCTAAATGATGTGAAAATGACATATTCAAGTGCTAATTTTAGCTAGGGTATAAATAAATAAGGAAATGCAATTTATGGGCTAGCTAACTTTGATCAGATCATTTCGAGTCAAAATGCCAATTTTAGACCTAGGTGCTCTGGACTGCTCTTTTCTATCAAATATTCTACACAAGACACATGATTTTTTTATTTTCTATTGATAACATAATAAATGGGATAATGTATCCAATGAATTTGACATCACCTTCCAATTCTAATCCAATCAAATTTTGGACCAATAACAAGGCATTTTGATCAATTTGAGTAATTTGTGCATAAAGTGCTTAAACATGCTTAAGAGCTAATTAACCCAAATCAAGGCATAATTAATAATTCCATGGAAACTTGTTGAATAATTTGTTTTAAAAATGAATATTGAATATCTACATCATCAAGTGACATCATTTCTTAGGAAGATATCTCTAGGCCATAAATACCATAAATATTAGGATTCATGCCTCCCATGCCTTCCATGCCTCATTAAATCCATCCATGCCTCTTAATTGCTCCTCTATCCCAAATATTGATGAGCCTATTTATCAATTTTAATTTCAAAATTAGATTAATCCTTAGCCACACATCTCAATCCTAAGATGGATGATTCAGGTTGATTTTGATCAATCTAAAAAATCTATAAATAAGAGGCCTTACCATATCATTTCTAAGCTATTTTTTGCAAAGTTATTATGCTCAAATATCTTAAAAATATTAAATTTTTCAAAGTTATAATTCAATACTGGTTCCAAAAGCTTCATAAAACTAGTGTTACCATGCTAAATTGATTCCATGCCAAGCCAAGCCAAAGCCAAAGGTGCCAATGAGAGATGGAGGTAGCCAAGCTTTCATTTCTAAGGAATTCATGAGAACAAGCTGAGCAAGACACCAAAAAAATCATTTTAGAGCATCCAAAGAAGGTAAAAGAGAGTTTCTTTTACATTTTAGTTGTGTGTTTTATTCATGTTTGTTAACTAAGCTCTCCCTAGTGTTTAGGCCTAGAGATGTTATGCTAATTAGTGTGTTTCTTTCATTTTGTTTTTTTCATTTTGAAACTAACACCATACTAACCATCCTCTCTTGAGTCAAATTCCTATATCACACTTATGGGCTTGTGATGAAGATAAGAACTCTTTGAATAGGGATGAATATGCTCAAATCTATTTGTCTTGTAGGAATAAGGAGGAAGTTGTAGAAATTCAAAGGGTATGCCTTTGGTGAGAGACCTTGTGATTACCTTAGGCATGAAAAGTGTGCAATAGTTTGTAACTAATATTTAAACTTTGGAGTCTCCAAATGTTTCAAGAACTGGAATATTACTGCTACTTATTATCAAATCCAACATTCACTTTGAACAACCTTCATGGACTTCATGTCCCACTGGGTGTGCCAAAACTATTGTCACCTAAAATTTCACCCTAGAGAATTCAAGTATACCTTATCAATTTTATGACAACATAGAACTATATCCCTTCATAGACAAGCCACTACAAGAGATAGATATCTAGGATTAAAAGGGTTAGCTCCCTTTATTTATCTATTAGGATCACACTAAACTTAGCTAATCACTATTGGGGTTGAAAAGGGAATAAATGTGCTTAAAATAACCTATAATACTGAGGTGATACACTAATACAACTCCACATAACACACTTGCATCTGCTCAAAGAAAGAAGACAACTCAAACTGAATCGGCCTTATATCCTTATAGCATAAGTATTTTTCATAGAGGTATATTGTTATGCTTATCTTCAAGTGAGTGAAATAATATCAGATATAAGACACTAATATTACCTCTCAAAATTCAATATAAACTTGACAAATAATATACTTTATAAAACTTGTTAGAAGAGATCTCATTCACACAAAAATGCAAGAGTAGACATGGAAAACAAGGAGAGCATTTTTATCACTTGTCAACACACAAACCACTTAAAAGATTAAAGCAAGATATTTAAAATGATTAAATAAAATTATAAACTTTATTTAAAGGTAAATAAGGTGTCAAAACTAGTAGGGATTCACCATACCAATTGTGAATCCAATACAACGACAAAAAGGCTTGAATTTATAAAACTTAGGAGAGAGAGGAGTAAAACTCAGAGTTCACAAGACTAGATGTAAATATATAAAAAATAGTTAAAAATCCATGAAATTAAGTTGAAAATAAGGTAGGAAACTGATATGAACATGTGTTAATCTCAAACAAATCATATTCCTTCAGTTGGCATAGACCCTTCATTGCCTTGCTTGAAACTACCTTAATGATGGTGAAGAGAGAAATTGAGTGTCTTAAAATTCGATAGGGACCCTTGAAACATATGGTATGATGTTATGAGGTAAATAAGAGGTTATTTAATGTCATAAATTCATCCCTAACTGATGGATTCATCTCTGTCACTTGTCACTCACTGCCAACAATCATTTGTCACTAGTCCTCTAGCTAATCCTCACACTTGTCATCCAAATGGATTCTATTTAATAAAATGAATGCATTTAAGAGGTATTAATAAACTAAAATGAGTCTCATTTTTCCTATGGTCTGTCAAATATACCTCCATGAAACTTATGGAACACTTCTCACCTCCATCACTTGATAACCATCTTGCCCTCTCACTATCTGTTTTGACTCCTTATTATGAATGAAATAACATAGATGTTTTTGTGATTAATTTGAGTGAGAAATGGATATTATAGGTTAGAAAATAAATATATATATAATTCATATAATGATTCTCAACAAAGGATTCTAATTTTCTCCTATATAAAACATCAAATCTTATAAGAAATCTAGAATTGGGCCTATTCGTATAAGAAACAATATAGAATAATTGATTGGTGAGGAGCTTAGAAGAGTCCAAAATAAGTTAAAATAATTTTTATGAACATATAAACCATTTTTTATGCATATCCCACCATTTATTCTTGATCAAGTTTGAAATAGGGTTTTGAGAGGGATTCAAGTGTCCTAGACTGTTAAGGATTGTTCATAAAATCTTGATGTTAAAACTCTAAACAAATCTCACTAAGAGCAAGGTAGGGACCTTGTTAAACAATTCCTAACTCCTTTAGTTATAATGTACATCCTTCATACATATGTGAATAAGTGAAAATTAATTCTTGTGCTTCTTGAATAGATTTGAGGTGAAAATAGGCCAAATTGACCATTTGTGTGATGCTCTATATAGACAAATGGTTCTCACTAGTAATCCTCTTTCTCTTGAATTTTATCAAATTTATTGGGAATGATTTCATTATCATATGCATAGGGTAAGACATTTGAGTGTTCATATCCCATTTTAAGCCTAACAAGCCTAACTATGTCTGACTATGTTTTTGACCCTTTTAAGGGTTTCCTATGACTGTGGATATTTATCCATATTTTTTTACCTATAACTCACCCTGATACAACATTAGATAATCCTTCAACACTGCTTCTTTCATCTATCTCACTCTTTTCATACTAGACCTATAGGTTGGCCTTGGTTGGGAGTGCCCTATATCTAAGACAAAATAGAGGGAATATCCTTTATCTACCTAAAAAAATTAAGGATATGGATGCCTTTAACATATCATAAAGATTAATTGTACCAATTTTTATAGTTTTATTACATCCATATACCCATCAAATCTTCAATTCCTCAAGACTGGTTCAATAGGTCTTGACTGTGTAGGGTCTTGGTTAATTATGTGCTGGGGTTATAAACCTATTGGTACATCATTTTCATTATTACCTATAATATCAAGTAACATGATATAAGCATTTTATGAATGTATCCAACATGATCATTCATCTTGCAGGGTTATACACCAAATCAACCTATAATTTCCTATACCTAGACTAGTTTGTGACTGTGTTAGACTGTACAACCTATAGGTGACCACTTGGAGGAGTTTAAGGAGTCCTGTAGATGTTGATATTTCTTAAGAGACATATTTAAAATGAACTTAACTTTATGAAAATTATTCTACATCTTCATTCATTCCATGGGTCAGGTCTTTTATCTAAGTCTTCTTTCCCTTATAAACTTAGGTCAAAGTGCATGAATTAGACTACAAATATTATCAAGAGTCCCTGTATGTGACTATTTGGGTCTGAGTATGGTATCCACATATTTTGATATCTCCTTGGTCACTATAGATATTTCAAACTTCAATTTTTTTTCTCTGCTTTGATACCATGTCCTCATTCCTTATACCATCATTATGTTATAGGCTTGTAGTAAAAATGTAGGTGCCACCTAAGGTGTGATACTTTCTTATAGGTGGTTATAAGTGCTTGAGCACTATATTTCACACTTCTTATCCATTTTGAGATCAATATTACTATCTCTCACTTGGATGAGTTCTTCTCATGCCTCAAATCTATGTTTAAATCAATGCACTATAATTTACTAGCTACATTCAGACTTTTAGACTCAAAACACTATTGTTTTCACTTAGTGGTTTCAATGGGAAATTGATAGAATTGGAATCTCCTTTAAAATTTTTTATCTTGATCCAAAACACCTCATTTCATGTTCAAACATTACTAATGTGCCAATTTTATAAGGATGGAGACACAAGACCTATTTAGCCTCCATGGACTCTCATTACAAGATGGCTTTGTATAGGGTAAAATATATTTTTTAGAGATGTTAAGGTAATTAATCTAATTTCAACCCTTTGAATCATGGATTTGGATTTGAATATGTGTATTGGCCTCGTCATTCATATAATGACTTACCTTATGTCTTTAGACCTAATTAAAGGTTTCAATTGGGCTCACACACCTCTCAAGCATTTTTAATGCTCTGATTCAAACCTCCTATATAGTCTTGTAAGTTGCCATTGTATTGAAACATGACTGTGTATATGGAACCATCTTCAACTTCACCTTTTTACAAGATGTAAGACTTCTATAGGTCTGTTTAAATTTATTGGACCATAATCTTTCTCAAAGAGGATATCACACAATTATGTTATCATCTAACCTGAAACCATTATGGGAAGACAAAGTACCATACCTAGAAACAACACTTGTAGACCCTTGATACTTATGCATTTCTACTACAATGATGTGTTCTTGCATATAGAATCACATTCACACATGATAACATATATGTGAACAACATGTAAAGTAAGAGAAAACTCTACAAATACACCTACAAGGCTTGTAATCATCAAATAATTGAAAACATATAAGAAAACTAAAGTCCATGGTGGTGAACAGGCAGTTTTGGGTCATCAACCTTCTTAATAATGATTCATGGAGTGTAGTGAATCAAACCAGGAACTATCAACATGGAAATGAATATGATGAAGTATACTAACTCCCATTAAAATCATTCAACTGAACTCCTCTTGTACTGCCCATACTGAAAGTAAACTGGTTGACCTATTTTGACTTGCCTACAAGAATAGTGGAGAATATAAATTGATTTCTATCATTTTATATCTTTTTATGACCTCTCAAACATGTAAATGGACACACACACACACACACACACACACACACACACACACACACACACACACACACACACACACACACACACACACACACACACACACACACACACACACACACACACACACACACACACACACACACACACACACATCCTATTGAAGCTCCCACATGCCAAGTAGACTATACTTGACTGTAAAACTACCTTTAAATTATTATAAACTATTGCTATCTCCTACTTTAGATGTTAAAACTACATTTGTCAATTACCAAATTGATTCCTAACACATTAACTAACATATTGGATTTTGGAAGATAGATTAACACACTTGGTTTTATGTGAAAACTATAAAATTCATTATAAAGGCCAAAAATGTGCATAATGAAATATTTGGACAAATGACCAAAATGACTAAGGTGTAGAACATGTTAAGTAACGTTAGACATGACCATATGACTACTTAATACCTAAAAATACCTTATAGGATTATAGGAATTTTAACTATAGAGGGGTTAACCTATCTTGACCAGGGTCAAAATTGGTCAACACATCCTATTGTGGAATATAATATTATTAATGAGGAGGAAATTTATAAATCTCCTAGTCTTTGGATTTATACATTTTCCACAAAGCATGACGCACCAAGAGAAATTCCAAGCCCTTCCCAATTATGAACCCTTAATTTTAATGGATCTAGATCTAAATAAGGATCAGGTATTAGTATTGAATTAATCAATCCACAAGGAAATAAACTATTGGCAAAATATAGGCTCTAATTCCCATGCACTAATAATAGAGTAGAATACAAAGCCTTGATCCTGGGGTTAGAATTTGACCTCAAGAACAATGTCAACAAATTATTGGTATATGAAGATTCTAAACTCATGGTAAACCTGGTAAGGAATAAATACCAATGTAAGTTATCATACTTGAGGAAGTATAAGTATAGAGTTTGGGATTTAATAGAATCATTGGAAGCTTTTAACATAGTGTCTATCCTAAGAGAATAGAATGGAGTCTCCAATTGATTGGCCACTTTAGAAACAAATTTGGCATCCTTAAAATATTAAAAAATACAAAATTTTTCTATTGAATTGGTATCATGTCCCTTAGTGATAGACAATGTTGAAAATTTTCAAGTGTTTGACATTGGCCAATAAATTGTCTAATTTTTGACAAATTTAGGACAATTCAAATCCCAAATAATAGATGATGAGATAAACCACATTAGCCATGAAGAAATAGATGAAGAAAGTGTTATCCATTTGAAAGAGAATTGACTCCCATTGGGAATGGTCACCTTGGAAAGGACCTTTGATACATATCCTTAGGCTCAATCATAGAGGTAGCCAAAGGTAAATGAATATAAATTCAATGTAGAGAACATTGATGATGAAAAGAATGCACACTTCATAAATATTGGTTTAAGTTTCACACCTGAAGAAAGGCAAAGAGTGAAAGAAGTTATTATCAAGTACAAATATGTAATTTCATGGAATTATGGGGACTTAAGTGTTTTCAATCTTATAATTATGATCCATATGATTTCACTCAAGCCTGATCATAAAACATTCAAACAAAGGTAGAGGTTGGTTAATCTAATATTGGAACCACTAATTCAAAAGGAAGTGGAAAAGTTATTGAGTGCTAGGATTGTCTTTTGTATTAAACATTCTACCTGGGTGGCTGATCTAGTTCTAATCAAGAAAAAGAGTGGTGAGATCATACTGTGCATTGAATTAAAATATCTAAATAAAGTTTTTGAGAAGGATAATACTGTCTACCCTCTTTAGATGAGGTAATTGTTGATGCAGGAAATTGTACCCTTGGTAGGAGGCCTAGCTCCTGCCTTCTCCTCACAACATGAAAACTCTCCTCTCACCTATGGGACTAGAAAAGCTAGAGGAGAGAGTCTCTAGATAAGGGTTAGCTCCCTTTGATGCATCATGTTTATTCCAGCAAGTGCAAAACACACACACACACACACACACACACACACACACACACACACACACACACACACACACACACACACAGATATAAAAGGGGGGGTGAAAAGAGAGAGAGATTGCAGGAAAAACAAACCTACTCTACAAAGGTGATGCACCAAAATAGGTCAACCTTCACACATCCACTCTTAGAATCAGACAAATACATACATTACACTACACACTTGGCAGAAGGACCAGGCTGTAAAAGACTGGCAGGGAGGCTTTCATGAAAACACAGGAGATAGAAAATCACTGAGGTGCTATGAAATGCACACTGTAAGTAACTCCTCTATTCTGGTCTTCTCAAATGTCAGCTCTTCTCCTTTCAACTATAGAAATGGTGCCTTGTAGATGACAGGTCTACTAGTGTTGAACTTGTGAGAGCATCAAGAAACAATGACTGGACACAGACAAACACTCAAGGTATACTTTGAAACATCTATCCAAATGGAGGTAAAGAAATACATTTTATTTGATTCAGGTGAAATTTTTCTAGGGCTGCACCTTATCAAAAGTGGAAGAACCAATCTTTTCTCAAACATGAGAAGTTACAATATATATAATAAAGGAGAAAGAAACTTGGCGCTTCTTTGACAAGTTGGCCTGTCGCGTTCCCTTGGAAAGAGGAAAACACTATTGTGTTGTCATGATTCTAAAAGAAGCCTACTAGAACCATGCTGTATAATCACCAAATTTGACTTTGGCATTTGAAATTTAATGTGAAATCATGGATTACACCTCTTTTCTACCAATAAACTAAAATTTGTCCCCTTTTCAAAGCATGGGCCATGTTGCTTGCTATACACGCCATTTGGGGACTATCAGGCAATAAATCACCTGCACTTTGCCACTTGGACCACCTTATCACTTTTGTGCCATGTCATTCTCCTCATCTATCACTTTGGAATTGTCTTCTTCTGTATCTTTGTCTTTTCTAGCTGCTTGGACCTTTAGGCGAACTCCTTGGTGGGTCACTACATTCTGGCTCCTTCTCCTTTTCCATGTTAGTGCTCTTCCAGATTGAAAACCCAATAGCTAAATGGATTTGTTAAATTTGACATTCATATGGTCATCATTTCTTTGAACATCAATGGCTCTTCTATTCTTTTAAACTTGACAGCCTCGCAGCTATCATCGGGTCCATTGGCTTCTCCTTGGGCACTTCTCTGCCTTTGTTAATTCTCCCAACACCTTTTGGCCTTTATTATTTTGAAGCACACCCAAAATCTTTGAAAAGAAGTGTTTGCCCTCTGAAAGGGCACTTTGACCTGGAGATTGTCCTTTGGCCAAGGGCAGACCTTTGAACCAAGCCCGTTGAATAAAAAAATGGTTCAACGGTTCAAGGTTCAAAGGAGCACGCCGATGAACCAAGGCCTAGCCCAATGAACTCTTTGCATTGAATCGAATGTTGAACTTAAGCCGTTGAACCAAAGCCAAACCAAACATGAACCAGGCCTGAACCGAGCATGAACTTGAAGATGGACTTGCAACCTGAAATTGACTGGCTTCGAAAAGCCAGGGAAGAAGTTGACCACAATTTTTCCAGGGGCAAAAATTGGTCAACAATAATACAAATAGTAAAAGGATATGAGATGATGTCTTTTTTAGATGGATTTTTGGGTTATAATCAAGTACCGATCAAATCAAATAGGATGAAAATAATATTTACAATGAACTGGGGAACATATGAATAAAAGTGAATGCCATTTGGACTGATTAATGTAGGAGTGAATTTTTAAAGGGTGATGGATCATGAATTCTAAGGATTGATAAGAAAGTGCATCATTATATATATGGATGATCTCACTATTTTTTATAAAACTAGAGCTGATCATATTGACCATCTTCAATCTATCTTTGAGAGGTTTAGAAAGTTTAGCGTATCACTTAACTGTAAGAAAATTTGGCATCACTAAAGGCAAGCTACTAGGCAACATTATCACCAAGGACAGGATCACTATTGACCCATATAATATTCAAGAGATATAAAAGATAATGTTTCCAAATAGAAAAAGGAGCTTAAATCATTCTTTGGAAAAATAAATTTTGTAATAAAATTCATATTCGGGTTCATAGAAATTGTTAGACCCTTGAATGCAATGCTCAAATAGAACGCCAAAGTGGAATGGACATCTAAAGTTAATAAGTCCTTTAAAGAAATAAATATGGTTATTTTTTAAGCCCTATGCTGGTAAGCCCTAATTTTACCAAAGATTTTTACTTATATTCATTCACCTCAGAGCTTACTATTGCTATAATACTCACATAGAAAAGGGAATAAAGTGAACATCTAATTTCCTCTATGAGTACTAATTTTAAAGATGCAGAGATCAAATATTCATTTATTGATAAGTAAATATTCACTCATGATCAAAAACTCAAAAAGCTTTGGTTGAAAGATAAATCAGAAATAAGAAACATAATTCAAATAATTTTATCTCTGAAAAGAGATGTTTTATTGATCAAAATTGTAGACCCAAACATATGCCTATCTCTGAGAAGAGATGTTTGATTTCCATTTTAGGTTACATCTTCATTTATACATGTTTTAAAGGTGTGAGGAGGATGTGTAAGGTCACCAATATTGAGGGAGATTAAGTGGTTTGACTTCCATGATTTAGAATAATATAGAATTTGAGGAGTTACTATTTTTAGAAAGTTACTATTTTTAGATTGCACTACTAAAATTGAAATTTGGGGCACTTCCATTGGGTTTTTAAGGTTCAAAATTCATTTAACAAACTCAATGCCATCTCACAATGTTCCCCTCATTATTATCTTTCCAACGGTTCAAACGGTGAGGCAATTGGAGCTATGGTACAAAAGTTATAGCTCTCAGAAGTTTTGCCATCAATTGGGGTGGACCCATCACCCAAATTGTCAACTGAATTGTTGCCCAGATCATTCCTCCCTCATTGAGAAGAAATGTTCCCCATTGCATCAAGATTTGTCATCAAGTGTGTTAGTTGTACTTTTATTTTATTCTCGATGCATACTTGGAAGGGACTATGATTTATAGAACTGTGTAGGGCCCGATTGTTCACCATTTATGTCTGACCATCAATCTGTGGATGGAAGGCCATGAACTTCTTCATATCAATATCTATTTGCTTCTATTGTTGTGTTGTTTATGTAGTCAGGGCTATAACATAAACCCTTTTGGATTCTTGTGGCTTGACCACCATGAGAACAAATTTTTTGGCACTAATCAGAGAGACAAATGTAGAAGGTGGTACCTCTGATACCCTATAGCACCATGTTCCAAGAGTGAGAGTGATCCTTTGAGTTCTTGATTCATAGATTCCATGTCGATCATACATGAATGGCTAACCAAAGATAACATCACAAACATTTAGATCGACCACATCACATAAGACCTCATCTTGGAAAGCTTTTATTACATATGAGAGAAGACACTGGTGGGTGACACGGAGGTTTCTCCATAGACTCAACCATCCAATACTGTATGGCTTTGGGTGAGGATTCATGGATAGATTTAGACTTTTCACAACATTAGCAGAGATTAAATTCTTTTGATTTCCACTATCAAGAATGAAATGCAGAGGCTTACCTTTCACCCATAACTTAAAGTGAAACAACCTTTCCTTGTCATCTAGTGTCTCATTGTGGTTCTGTGATGAAACAACAATGGCTTTAGGATCAACATCTACAATTTCTTCTTCAACCTCTTTGACTACAGGGTCTGTATGAGGTAGAGTAGTAGATGTTGAGGATTATGACTCATAAAGTAGTGACTTGATGGCTCGACATTCTTATTTGGAGTGAGTTCTAGATTTGTGATAATCACACCACTTCCCAGTCTTTCCTTCCTTTTGCTTCTAATTTTGGCCTTGTGTTTGACCTTATTTGTCACTTTTCCATTTTAAAGACTGATTCTTTATATTCATTCTTCCATGCTTCTGCTCAATCTTTACTATGAACTTGTATGCCTCAGTGATGGTTTCCAAATTGAAGAGTTCCATTTCTCCTTGTATGTACCATTATAGTCTTCCATGATATTTGAGAACCTTATGTTTCTCACTTTCTTGGAAGCCCAATCTCGTAGATAGAGAATGAAAAATGTCAGTGTAATCTTGAATAGACTATTCCTTACCTTGGAAAAGTTGTTTCCAATCTATATATAGATCATCATATGCTCCAATGGGGTAGTATTCTTCCTTTATAGCTTTTATGAAATCATCCCATGTAGGTTCCATCTCAAGGCCAATATCATCTACACTGAATCTCTTTTTGTACACTTCGCACCAATTTTTGATAGGTAATGATGCTTTCAGAAGAGCAAAAGTAATCTTCTCTTTATCCATGAATTTATTTATAAAAAAATAAGATGAAAATTGATCCAACTAATTTTATACTACATCACTATTGATTTTCCCTTCAAATGTAGGGATATCAAAATTCACCTGAACCTTGAAGGGTGTTGGGGCATTAAAAGGATGTGCAGGTACGGATGAGCAGCTAAAATTTCCCATCAAGATTTGTTGGAGAATTTGAGTGAATTTTTATAACATATGTGCTTGATGCTATTGGAGGGCTTCATTCACCATTTCCTTGAAAGGATCGGTTGTCTCGGTGTTGTCTACCATTTGAAGTTGTTTGGAGCGAATAGGTGGATAGTCTTTTGGTTCTATTTTCCACCTAAGCTTCTTGTAATCTGACCTCATCCTTGGGATCATACACTCTAAATAAAAATTGCTCTGATACCACTGATCCAAAACTTGAAAAGCTTTGGTTGAAAGATAATTTAGAAATAATAACACAATTCAAATAATGTTATCTCTGAAAAGAGATGTTTTATTGATCAAAATTGTAGACCCAAACATATGCCTATCTCTTAGAAGAGATGTCTGATTTCCATTTTGGGTTACATCTTCATTTATACATGTTTTTAAGGTTTGAGGAGGATGTGTAAGGTCACCAATATTGAGGGAGATTAAGTGGTTTGACTTCCATGATTTACAAGAATATAGAATTTGAGGAATTACTATTTTTGGAAACTTATTATTTTTAGACTGCACTACTAAAATTGAAATTTAGGGCACTTCCATTGTGTTTTCAAGGGTCAAACTTCATCAAATAGACTCAATGCCATTTCATGGTGTTCCCCTCATTATATCTTTCCAACGGTTCAAACAAAGAGTTAATTGGAGCTACGGTGCAAAAGTTATGGCTCCCAGAAGATCTGCCATCAATTGGGGTGGACCCATCACCCAAATTGTCATCTAAATTATCTTCCACATCATTTATCCCTCCTTGAGAAGAAATGGTCCCCATTGCATCAATATTTATCATCAAGTGTGGTAGTTTTACTTTAATTTGATTCTCGATGCATACTTGGAAGCGACTATGATTTATAGAACTATGCAGGGCCAGATTGTTCAACATTTCTATCTAACCATCAGTCTGTAGATGGAAGGCCATGAACTTCTTTAGCTTGGTATCTATTTGCTTCTATTGTTGTGTTGTTTATGTATTCAGGGCTGGAACATTAACCCTTTTGGATTCTTGTGGCTTGACCACCATGAGAACAAATTTCTTGGCATTAATCAAAGAGACATATGTAGAAGGTGGTACCTCTGGTACCCTATAGCACTATGTTCTAAGAGTGAGAGTGATCCTTTGAGTTGTTGATTCATAGATGCCATGTCGATCATACATGAATGGCTAACCAAAGAGTACATCACAAACATCTAGATTGACCACATCACATAAGACCTCATCTTGGAAACGTTTTATTACATATGAGAGAAGACATTGGTGGGTGACATGGAGGTTTCTCCCTAGACTCAACCATCCAATACTATATGGCTTTGGGTGAGGCTTCATGGACAGATTTAGAATTTTCACAACATTAGCAGAGATTAAATTCTTTTGACTTCCACTATCAATAATTAAATGTAGAGGCTTACCTTTCACCCATAACTTAGAGTGAAACAACCTTTCCTTATCATCTAGCATCTCATCATGGGTGTGTGATGAAGTAACAATGGCTTCAGGATTAGCATCTACAATGTCTTCTTCAACCTCTTCGACTACAATGTTTGTATGAGGTAGAGTAGTAGATGTTGAGGATTGTGACTCATAAAGTAGTGACCTGATGGCTCAACATTCTTCTTTGGAGTGAGTTCCAAATTTGTGATAATCACACCACTTCCCAATATTTCCTTCATTTTGCTTCTAATTTTGGCCTCGTGTTTTACCTTCTTTGTCACTTTTCCATTTTGAAGATTGATTCTTTATATTCAATCTTCCATGCTTCTGCTCAATCTTCACTGTGAACTTGTATGCCTCACCAATGGTTTCCAAATTGAAGAGTTCCATTTCTCCCCATATGTACCATTTTATTCTACCATGATATTTTAGAACCTTTTGTTTCTCACTTTCTTGGATGCCCAATCTCGTAGATAAAGAATGAAAAATGTCAGTGTAATCTTAAACAGACTATTCTTTACCTTGATGAAGTTGTTTCCACTCTATATACAAACCGTCATATGCTCTAATGGGGTAGTATTATTCCTTTATAGCTTCTATGAAATCATCCTATGTAGGTTCCGTCTCAAGGCCAATATCATCTACACTGAATCTCTTTTTGTACACTTCCCACCAATTTTTGATAGGCAATGATGCTTTTAGAAGAGCAAAGTAATCTTCTCTTTATCAGTGAATTTATTTACAAAAAAATAAGATGACAATTGATCCAACCAATTTTATACTACATCAACATTGATTTTGCCTTCAAATGTAGGGATATCAAAATTCACCTAAACCTTGAAGGGTGTTGGGGCACCAAAAGGATGTGCGGTGTGGATGAGGAGCCAAAATTTCAAATCAAGATTTGTTAGAAAATTTGAGTGAATTGCTGTAGCATCTATGCTTGCTACTATTAGAGGGATTCATTCACCATTTTCTTGAAAGGATCATATGTCTTAGTGTTGTCTGCCATTTGAAGTCATTTGGAGTGAATAGGTGGATAGTCTACTGGTTCTATTTTCCACCCAAGCTTCCTATAATCTGACCTCATCCTTGGGATCATATACTCTAAAGACAAACTGCTCTGATACCACTGATCCAAAACTTGAAAATCTTTGGTTGAAAGATAATTCAAAAATAATAACAACACAATTCAAATAATGCTATCTCTAAAATGAGATGTTTTATTGATCAAAATTATAGACCAAAACATATGCCTATCTCTGAGAAGAGATGTCTGATTTCCATTTTAGGTTACATCTTTAATTATACATGTTTTAAGGGTGTGAGGAGGATGTGGAAGGTCATTAATCTTGAGGGAAATTAAGTGGTTTGACTTCCATGATTTACAATAATATAGAATTAGAGGAATTACTACTTTTAGAAACTTACTATTTTTAGATTGCACTACTAAAATTCAAATTTGGAGCACTTCAATTGAGTTCTTAGGGGTCAAAATTCATCAACCAAACTCCATGCCATCTCATGATGTTCCTCTCATCATTAGCTTTCTAATAGTTCAAATGATGAGTCAATTGGAATTACATTGCAAAAGTTATGACTCTCGAAAGTTCTGCTATCAATTAGGGTGGACCCATCACCCGAATTATCATCTAAATTATTGCCTGGATAATTCCTCCCTCCTTGAGAAGAAATGGTCCCCATTGCATCAAGATTTGTCATCAAGTGTGGTAGTTGTAATTTGATTTGATTCTCGATGCATACTTAGAAGGGACTATGACTTATAGAACTATGCAGGGCCCGATTGTTCACCATTTTTGTCTGACCATCAGTCTATGGATAGAAGGCCATGAACTTCTTCAGCTCGATATCTATTTTCTTATATTGTTGTGTTGTTTGTGTATTCAGGGTCTATAACATCAACTCTTTTGGATTCTTATGGCTTGACCACCATGAGAACAAATTTCTTGGCACTAATCAGAGAGACAAATGTAGAAGGTGGTACCTCTAGTATCTTATAGCACCATGTTCCAAGAGTGAGAGTGATATTTCAAGTTATTGATTCATAGATGCCATGTTGATCATACATGAATGGCTAACCAAAGAGTACAACACAAACATATAGATTGAACACATCACATAAGACCTCATATTAGAAAGATTTTATTGCATATGAGAGAAGACATTGGTGGGTGACATGGAGGTTTCTCCCTGGAATCAACCATCCAATACTGTATGGCTTTGGGTGAGGCTTCATGGATAGAATTAGACTTTTCACAACATTAATAGAGATTAAATTATTTTGAATTCCACTATCAAGAATGAAATGCAGAGGCTTACCTTTCACCCATAACTTAGAGTGAAACAACCTTTCCTTTTCATCTAGCATCTCATCGTGGGTCTGTGATGAAGCAACAATGGATTCAAGATCAACATCTACAATTTCTTCTTTAGCCTCTTCAACTATAGGGTCTGTATGAGGTAGAGCAGTAGATGTTGAGGATTGTGACTCAGAAAGTAATGACTTAATGGATCAACATTCTTGTTTGGAGTGATTTCCAGATTTGTGATAATCACACTACTTCCCAATCTTTCCTTCCTTTTGCTTCCAATTTTGGCCTCATGTTTGACCTTCTTTGTCAGTTTTCCATTTTGAATATTGATTCTTTATGTTCATTCTTCCATGCTTCTACTCAATCTTCAATGTGAACTTGTATGCCTCATTGATGGTTTCCAAATTTAAGAGATTCATTTCTCCCTATATGTACCATTGTAATCTGCCACGATATTTGAGAACCTTATGTTTCTCAACTTCTTGGATGCCCAATCTCATAAATAGAAAATTTAAAATGTCAGTGTAATCTTGAATAGAATATTCCTTACCTTGGTGAAGATGTTGCCACTCTATATATAGATCATCATATGCTCCAATGGGGTAGTATTCTTCCTTTATAGCTTTTATAAAATCATCCCATGTAGGTTCCATGTCAAGGCCAATATCATCTGCATTGAATCTTTTTTTGTACACTTCCCACCAATTTTTGATAGGCAATGATGCTTTAATAAGAACAAAAGTAATCTTCTCTTTATCAGTGAATTTATTTATAGAAAAATAAGATGACAATTGATCCAACCAATTTTCTACTACATCAGCATTGATTTTGCCTTCAAATGTAGGGATATCAAAATTCACCTAAACCTTGAAGGGTGTTGGGGCACTGAAAGGATGTGTAGGTGTGGATGATGAGCCAAAATTTTCCATTGAGATTTGTTGGAAAATATGAGTGAATTATTGTAGCATCTACGCTTGCTACTATTAGAGGGCTTCATTCACCATTTGCTTGAAAGGATTAGATGTCTCGATGTTGTCTGCCATTTGAAGTCATTTGGAGCGAATAGGTGGATAGTCTGCTAGTTCTATTTTCCACCAAAGCTTCTTATAATCTGACCTCATCCTCAGGATCATACACTCTAAAGAAAAACCAATCTGATACCACTGATCCAAAACTCAAAAAGCTTTGGTTGAAAGATAAATCATAAATAAGAACAACACAATTCAAATAATGTTATCTCTGAAAAGAGATGTTTTATTGATCAAAATTGCAAACCCAAACATATGCCTATCTCTAAAAAGAGATGTCTAATTTCCATTTTGGGTTACATCTTCATTTATACATTTTTTAAGGTGTGAGGAGGATGTGGAAGGTCACCAATATCGATGGAGATTAAGTGGTTTGACTTCCATGATTTACAACAATATATAATTTAAGAAATTACTATTTTTAGAAAGTTACTATTTTTAGAATGCACTACTAAAATTGAAATTTGGTGCACTTCCATTGGGTTTTTAGGGGTTAAAATTCATTGAGTAGACTCCATGCCATCTCATGACATTCTCCTCATTATTAGCTTTCCAACGGTTCAAACAGAGAGTCAATTGGAGCTACAGGTGTAAATGTTATGGCTCCTAGAAGTTCTGCCATCAATTAGGGTAGACCCATCACCCAAATTGTTATCTGAATTATTGCCCAGATCATTCCTCCCTCCTTGAGAAGAAATGGTCCCCATTGCATCAATATTTGTCATCAAGTGTGGTAGTTGTAATTTTATTTGATTTTTGATGCATACTTGGAAGTGACTTTGATTTATAGAATTGTGCAAGGCCCAATTGTTCACCATTTCTATTTGACCATCAGTCTATGGATGTAAGGCCGTGAACTTCTTCATCTCTATATCTATTTGCTTCTATTATTGTGTTGTTTGTGTAGTCAGGGATGTAACATCAACCCTTTTGGATTCTTGTGGCTTGACCACTATGAGAACAAATTTCTTAGCACTAATTAGAGAGATAGATGTAGAAGGTGGTACCTCTGGTACCATGTAACACTATGTTCTAAGAGTGAGAGTGATCCTTCAAATTCTTGATTCATAGATGCCATGTTGATCATACATGAATGGATAACCAAAGAGTACATCACAAACATCTAGATTGACCACATCACATAAGACCTCATTTTGGAAAGGTTTTATTGCATATGAGAGAAGACATTGGTGGGTGACACGGAAGTTTCTACCTAAACTCAACCATCCAATATTGTATGGCTTTGGGTGAGGCTTCATGGATAGATTTAGACTTTTCACAACATTAGCAGAGATTAAATTCTTTTGACTTCCACTATCAAGAATGAAATGTAGAGGCTTACCTTTCACCCATAACTTAGAGTGAAACAACCTTTTCTTGTCATCTAGCATCTCATCATGGGTTTCTAATGAAGCAATAATGGCTTCAGGATCAAAATCTACAACTTTTTCTTCAACCTCTTTGACTACAGGGTCTGTATGAGGTAGAGTAGTAGATGTTGAGGATTTTGACTTAGAAAGTAGTGACTTGATGGCTTGACATTCTTCTTTGGAGTGAGTTCCAGATTTGTGATAATCACACCACTTCCCAGTATTTCCTTCCTTTTGCTTCCAATTTTGGCCTCATGTTTGATCTTCTTCGTCACTTTTCTATTTTGAAGATTGATTCTTTATATTCATTCTTCCATGCTTCTACTCAATCTTCATTGCAAACTTGTATGCCTCACTGATGATTTCCAAATTGAAGAGTGCCATTTCTCCTCATATGTACCATTGTAGTCTACCACAATATTTGAAAACCTTATGTTTCTCACTTTCTTGGATGCCCAATCTCGCAAATAGAGAATGAAAAATGTCAGTATAATCTTGAACATACTATTCCTTACCTTGGCAAAGTTGTTGCCACTCTATATACAGATCGTCATATGCTCCAATGTGGTATTATTCTTCCTTTATAGCTTCTATTAAATCATCCCATGTAGGTTCCATCTCAAGGCCAATATCATCTATTTTTTGTACACTTCACTAATTTTTGATAGGCAATGATGCTTTCAGAAGAGAAAAAGTAATCTTCTCTTTATTGGTGAATTTATTTACAAAAAAATAAGATGACAATTGATCCAACCAATTTTTTACTACATCAGCATTGATTTTGCCTTCAAATGGAGGGATATCAAAATTCACCTGATCTTTGAAGGGTGTTGGGGCACTGAAAGGATGTACGGGTGTGGATGAGGAGCCAAAATTTCTCATCAAGTTTTTTTGAAGAATTTGAGTTAATTATTGTAGTATCTACACTTGATACTATTGGAGGGATTCATTCACTATTTCCTTGAAAAGATTGGATGTCTCTATGTTGTCTGCCATTGGAAGTCATTTGGAGTGGATAGGTAGATAGTTTGCTGGTTCTATTTTCCACCCAAGCTTCCTGTAATCTGACCTCATCCCTAGGATCATACACTCTAAAGACAAACTACTCTGATACCACTAATCTAAAACTCAAAAATCTTTGGTTGAAAGATAATTCAAAAATAAGAACAATATAATTCAAATAATATTATCTCTGAAAAGAGATGTTTTATTGATAAAAATTACAGACCCAAACATATGCCTATCTCTAAGAAGAGATGTTTGATTTTCATTTTGGGTTACATCTTCATTTAGACATGTTTTGAAGGTGTGAGGAGGATGTGTAAGTTCACCAATCTCGAGGGAGATTAAGTGGTTTGACTTCCATGATTTAAAACAATATAAAATTTGAGGAATTACTATTTTTAGACTGCACTACTAAAATTGCAATTTAGGGCACTTCCATTGGGTTTTTATGGGTCAAAATTCATTGATCAATCTCAATTCCATCTCATGATTTTCTCCTCATTATTAGCTTTCCAACAGTTCAAATGGCGAGTCAATTGGAGCTACGGTGCAAAAGTTATGGCTCCTGAAATTTCCACCATCAATTGGGGTGGACCCATCACCCGAATTGTCATCTGAATTGTTGCCCAGATCATTCCTCCCTCCTTGAGAATAAATGGTCCTTATTGCATCAAAATTTGTCATCAAGTGTGATAGTTTTACTTTGATTTGTTTCTCGATGCATACTTGGAAGGGACTATGATTTATAGAACTGTGCAGGGCCTGATTGGTCACCATTTCTATCTGACCATTAGCCTATGGATGGAAGGCTGTGAAATTCTTCAGCTCGATATCTATTTGCTTCTATTGTTGTGTTATTTGTGTAGTCAGGGCTGTAACATCAACCCTTTTGGATTCTTGTGGCTTGACCACCATGAGAACAAATTTCTTGGCACTAATCAGAGAGACAGATGTAGAAGGTGGTACCTTTGGTACCCTGTAGCATCATGTTCCAAGAATGAGAGTGATCCTTTGAGTTATTGATTCATAGATTCCATGTCAATCATATATGAATGGCTAACCAAAGAGTACATCACAAATATCTGGATTGACCACATCACATAAGACCTCATCTTGGAAAGGTTTTATTGCATATGAGAGAAGACATTGGTGGGTGACATGGAGGTTTCTCCCTAGACTCAACCATCCAATACTGTATGGCTTTGGGTGAGGCTACATGGATAGATTTATACTTTTCACAACATTAGTAGAGATTAAATTATTTTGACTTCCACTATCAAGAAGGAAATATAGAGGCTTACCTTTCACCCATAACTTAGAGTGAAACAACCTTTCCTTGTCATCTAGTGTCTCATCATGGGTCTGTGATGAAGCAATAATGGCTTCAGGATCAACATCTACAATTTCTTCTTCAACCTCTTTGACTATAAGGTCTATATGAGGTAGAGCAGTAGATGTTGAGTATTTTTGATTCAAAAAGTAGTGAGTTGATGGCTCGACCTTCTTCTTTGGAGTGAGTTCTAGATTTGTGATAATCACACCACTTCCTAGTCTTTCCTTCCTTTTTCTTCCAATTTTGGCCTCGTGTTTGACCTTCTTTATCACTTTTCCATTTTGAAGACTGATTCTGTATATTCATTCTGCCATGCTTCTGCTCAATCTTTACTGTGAACTTGTACGCCTCACTGATGGTTTACAAATTGAAGAGTTCCATTTCTTCCCGTATGTACCATTGTAGTTTGCCATGATATTTGAGAACCTTATGTTTCTCACTTTTTTGGATGCCCAATCTTGTAGATAGAGAATGAAAAATGTCATTGTAATCTTGAACAGATAGTTCTTTACCTTGGTGAAGTTATTTCCACTCTATATATAGATCATCATATGCTTCAATGGGGTAGTATTATTACTTCATAGATTCGATGAAATCATCCCATGTAGGTTCCATCTCAAGGTCAATATTATCTACACTGAATCTCTTTTTGTACACTTCCCACCAATTTTTGATAGGCAATGATGCTTTCAAAAGAGTAAAAGTAATCTTCTCTTTATCGGTGAATTTATTTACAAAAAAATAAGATGACAATTGATCCAACCAATTTTCTACTACATCAACATTGATTTTGCATTCAAATGTAGGGATATTCAAATTCACCTAAACCTTGAAGGGTGTTGGGGCACTGAAAGGATGTGCAGGTGCAAATGAGGAGCCAGAATTTTGCATCGAGATTTGTTGGAAAATTTGAGTGAATTTTTGTAGCATATATGCTTACTAATATTAGAAGGATTCATTCATCATTTTATTTAAAGGATTGAATGTCTCAGTGTTGTCCGCCATTTGAAGTCATTTGGAGTGAATAGGTGGATAGTCTGCTGGTTCTATTTTCCACCCAAGCTTCTTGTAATCTGACCTCATCCTTGGGATCATACACTCTAAAGATAAATCACTCTAATACGACTGATCCAAAATTGGAAAAGCTTTGGTTGAAAGATAATTTAGAAAAAATAAAAACACAATTCAAATAATGTTATCTCTGAAAAGAGATGTTTTATTGATCAAAATTGCAGACCCAAACATATGCCTATCTCTGAGAAGAGATGTTTGATTTCTATTTCAGGTTACATCTTCATTTATACATTTTTTTAAGGTGTGAAGAGGATGTGTAAGGTCACCAATCTCTAGGGAGATTAAGTGGTTCGAGTTCCACGATTTACAACAATATATAAATCGAGGAATTACTATTTTTAGAAAGTTACTATTTTTAGACTGCACTACTAAAATTGAAATTTGGGGCACTTCCATTGGGTTTTTGGGGTCAAAATTCATCAAGAAAACTCAATGCCATCTCACGACGTTCTCCTCATTATTAGCTTTCCAAAGGTTCAAACAGAGAGTCAATTGGAGCTACGGTGCAAAAGTTATGGCTCCTAGAAGTTCTGCCATCAATTGGGGTAGACCCATCACCCAAATTGTCATCTAAATTATTTCCCAGATCATTCCTCCCTCCTTGAGAAGAATTGGTCCCAATTGCATCAAGATTTGTCATCAAGTGTGGTATTTGTACTTTGATTTGATTTTTGATGCATACTTGGAAGTGACTGTGATTTATAGAATTGTGCAAGGCCTAATTATTCACCATTTTTGTCTGACCATCAGTCTATGGACAAAAAGCCATGAACTTCTTCAGCTCTATATCTATTTACTTCTATTGTTGTGTTTTTTGTGTAGTTAGGAATTTAAAATCAACCCTTTTGGATTCTTGTGGCTTGACCACTATGAGAACAAATTTCTTGGCACTAATCAGAGATATAGATGTAGAAGGTGGTACCTCGGGTACCCTATAACACCATGTTCAAAGAGTGAGAGTGATCCTTCAAGTTCTTGATTCATAGTTGCCATGTCAATCATACATGAATGGCTAACCAAAGAGTACATCACAAACATCTAGATTGACCACCTCACATAATACCTCATCTTGAAAAGGTTTAATTGCATATGAGAGAAGACATTGGTGGGTGACACAGAGGTTTCTCCTTGGAATCAACCATCCAATACTGTATGTCTTTGGGTGAGGTTTCATGGACAAATTTAGAATTTTCACAATATTAGTAGAGATTAAATTCTTTTGACTTCCACTATCAAGAATGAAATGTAGAGGCTTACCTCTCACCCATAACTTAGAGTGAAATAACCTTTCCTTGTCATCTAACATTTCATCATGGGTTTTTGGTGAAGCAACAATGGCTTCAGGATCAGAATCTACAATTTATTCTTCAACCTCTTTGACTGTAGGGTCTATGTGAGGTAGAGCAGTAGATGTTGAGGATTGTGACTCAAAAAGTAGTGACTTGATGGCTTAACATTATTCTTTGGAGTGAGTTCCAGATTTGTGATAATCACACCACTTCCCAGTCTTTCCTTCCTTTTTGTTCTAATTTTGGCCTTGTGTTTGATCTTCTTTGTCACTTTTCCATTTTGAAGACTGATTCTTTATATTCATTCTTCCATTCTTCTACTCAATCTTCACTATGAACTTGTATTTCAAACTGATGGTTTCCTAATTGAAGAGTTCCATTTATCCCCGTATGTACCATTGTAGTCCACCATGATATTTGAGAACCTTATGTCTCTCAGTTTCTTGTATGCCCAATCTCGTAGATAGAGAATGAAAAATGTCAGTGTAATCTTGAATATACTATTTTTTACCTTGGCAAAGTTGTTGCCACTCTATATACAGATCTTCATATGCTCCAATGGGGTAGTATTCTTCCTTTATAGCTTCTATGAAATCATTCCATGTAGGTTTCATCTCAAGGCCAATATCATCTGTACTAAATCTCTTTTTGTACACTTCCCACCAATTTTTGACAGGCAATGATGCTTTCAGAAGACCAAAAGTAATCTTCTCTTTATCAGTGAATTTATTTACATAAAAATAAGATGACAATTTATCCAACCAATTTTCTACTACATCAACATTGATTTTGGCTTCAAATGTAGGGATATAAAAATTCACCTGAACTTTGAAGGGTGTTGGGGCACTGAAAGGATGTGCTGGTACAGATGAGGAGCCAAAATTTTCCATCGAGATTTGTTAGAGAATTTGAGTGAATTATTTTAGCATCTATGATTTCTTCTATTGGATGGCTTCATTCACCATTTCCTTGAAAGGATTAGATGTCTCAGTGTTGTCTACCATTTGAAGTCATTTAGAGCGAATAGGTAGATAGTCTACTGGTTCTATGTTCCACCCAAGCTTCCTATAATCTGACCTCATCCCTAGGATCATACAATCTAAAGACAAACCACTCTGATACCACTGATCTAAAATTTGAAAATCTTTGGTTGAAAGATAATTTAGAAATAAGAACAACATAATTGAAATAATGCTATCTCTAAGAAAAGATGTTTTATTGATCAAAAATCCAGACCCAAACATATGCCTATCTCTGAGAAGAGATGTCTGATTTCCATTTCAAGTTACATCTTCATTTATACATGTTTTTAAGGTGTGAGGATGATGTGGAAGGTCACTAATCCCGAGGGAGATTAAGTGGTTTGACTTCCATGATTTAAAACAATATAGAATTTGAGGAATTACTATTTTTAAAAAGTTACTATTTTTAGACTCCACTACTAAAATTGAAATTTAGGGCACTTACATTGGGTTTTTAGGGGTCAAAATTCATTAATCAAACTCAATTCCATCTCATGATTTTCCTCTCATTAGTAGCTTTCCAACGGTTCAAACGACGAGTCAATTGGAGCTACAGTGCAAAAGTTATGGCTCCCAAAAGTTTTGCCATCAATTGGGGTGGACCCATCACCTAAATTGTCATCTAAATTGTTGCCCAGATCATTCCTCCCTCCGTGAGAATAAATGGTCCCCATTACATCAAAATTTGTCATCAAGTGGGGTAGTTTTACTTTGATTTGATTCTCAATGCATACTTGGAAGGGACTGTGATTTATATAACTATGCAAGGCCCGATTGTTCACCATTTCTATCTGACCATCAACCTATGGATGGAAGGCCATGAACTTCTTTAGCTCAATATCTATTTTCTTCTATTGTTGTGTTATTTGTGTAGTTAGGACTGTAACATCAACCCTTTTGGATTCTTGTGGCTTGACCACCATGAGAACAAATTTCTTGGCACTAATTAGAAAGACAGATGTAGAAGGTGGTACCTCTGGTGCCCTATAGCATCATGTTCCAAGAGTGAGAGTGATCCTTCAAGTTATTGATTCATAGATGCCATGTCAATCATAAATTAATGGCTAACCAAATAGTACATCACAAACATCTGGATTGACCACATAACATAAGACCTCATGTTGAAAAGATTTTATTGCATATGAGAGAAGACATTGGTGGGTGACACGGAGGTTTCTCCCTAGACTCAACCATCTAATATAGTATGGCTATGGGTGAGGCTTTATGGATAGATTTAGACTTTTCACAACATTAGCAGAGATTAAATGCTTTTGACTTCCACTATCAAGAATGAAATACAGAGGCTTACCTTTCACCCATAACTTAGAGTGAAACAACCTTTTCTTGTCATCTAGTGTCTCATCATGGGTCTGTGATGAAGCAATAATGGCTTCAAGATCAACATCTACAATTTCTTCTTCAACCTCTTCGAATTTAAGGTTTGTATGAGGTAGAGTGGTAGATGTTGAGGATTGTGACTCAGAAAGTAGTGACTTGATGGCTTGACCTTCTTCTTTGGAGTGAGTTCCAGATTTTTGATAATCACACCACTTTTTAGTCTTTCCTTCCTTTTGCTTCCAATTTTGGCCTCTTGTTTGACCTTCTTTATCACTTTTCCATTTTGAAGACTAATTTTTTATATTCATTCTTCCATGCTTCTGCTCAATCTTCACTATGAACTTGTATGCCTCACTGGTGGTTTACAAATTGAAGAGTTCCATTTCTCCCCATATGTACCATTGTATTCTACCATGATATTTGAGAACCTTATGTTTCTGACTTTCTTGGATGCCCAATATTGTAGATAGAGAATGAAAAAAGTCAGTGTAATCTTGAACAAATAGTTCCTTACATTGGTGAAGTTGTTACCACTCTATATACAGATCATGATATGCTCCAATGGGGTAGTATTCTTCCTTTATAGCTTCTATGAAATCATCCCATGTAGGTTCCATCGCAAGGCCAATATCATCTGCACTGAATCTCTTTTTGTACACTTCCCACTAATTTTTGACAGGCAATGATGCTTTTAGAAGAGTAAAAGTAATTTTATCTTTATCGATGAATTTATTTATATAAAAATAATATGACAATTGATCCAACCAATTTTCTACTACATCAGTATTGATTTTACCTTCAGATGTATGGATATCAAAATTCACCTGAACCTTGAATGGTGTTGGGGTACTGAAAGGATGTGTGGGTACAGATGAATAGCTAGAATTTCCCATTGAGATTTGTTGGAAAATTTGAGAAAATTATTGTAGCATCTATGCTTACTATTATTGGAGGGCTTCATTCATCATTTACTTGAAAGGATCAGATGTCTCAGTGTTTTCCACCATTTGAAGTCATTTGGAGCAAATAGGTGGATAGTCTGTTGGTTCTATTTTCCACCCAAGCTTCTTGTAATTTGACCTCATCCTTGGGATCATACATTCTAAAGACAAACCACTATGATACCACTGATCCAAAACTTTAAAATATTTGGTAGAAATATAATTCAAAAATAAGAACAACACAATTCAAATTGTTATCTCTGAAAAGAGATGTTTTATTGATTAAAATTATAGACCCAAACATATGCCTATCTCTGAGAAGAGATGTCTGATTTCCATTTCAATTTACATCTTCATTTATACATATTTTTAAGGTGTGACGAGGATGTGTAAGGTAACAATCTCTAGGGAGATTAAGTGGTTTGACTTCCATGATTTATAACAATATAGAATTCGAGGAATTACTATTTCTAGAAAGTTACTATTTTTAGACTGCACTACTAAAATTGAAATTTGGGGCACTTCCATTGGGTTTTTAGGGGTAAAAATTCATCAAGTATACTAAATTACATCTCATGACATTCCCCTCATTATTAGCTTTCCAATGGTTCAAACGGTGAGTTAATTGGAGCTACGGTGCAAATGTTATGGCTCCCGGAAGTTTTGCCATTAATTGGGGTGGACCCATCACCTGAATTGTCATCTGAATTGTTTCCTAGATCAAGTCACATCAAGGAAATCAAAAAATCCAAACACTACATTCTATGTAAAAAAACCATTGCTATAGTACTAGATCCCACTATCAATCTTACACTTGGACAAAATGAGTTAGGGGAATGTAGAGGTGAATGGATGGATAAGTTACACGACTATGCCATTAAAATCAAACCAACTAGAATTATTAGAGGATAAGAAATAGTTCAACTAATGACTAAACCAAATCCATGCATCACTAGAAGGCTGGTATTCAGGTATTATTAAATTCTTGCTCACTAGAACATGCCCCTAGGAACTTAAAAGAGAGTAAAAGAGAGATTTACAGCTCAAGGTTGCTCACTATATGATTAAAAAGGGAATATTATATATATAAAAAAATGAAGGCATTTATCTAATGTGTGTGTCAAGAGAATAATATCAATATATCTTAGATAATTTGCATCAAAAGATAGGTAGTGGCTGTTTCTATGCAAAATTGCTTTCTACATTCAAAAGAAGAATAAAGAAACTAAAAGAAATGGTCAAGGCTAGAAGTACCTGATAAAGTCATGCGCACCGAAATCAGACGTTGGAAGATTCTCCTCTTTGGCTGTGGAGGAATGACACCTGCGAAGAAAAGGCTAAAACACGGAAAAACGTTAGTCAAAGATATGGTGGGTTGTCAGGCGAACGCCCGATCCCGGAAGTACGAAGACTTCCTAGAAGGATATCAACCCACTGATAAAAAAGTAGAATATTGGACGAAATTAGATAATAATGACAGAAAATAAAGTGTGTACCTGATATGCAGCACTGTTCTGCACAGTCACCGGCGTCGGTCTCTGTGGTGCCGGCGTCGGTTAGGGAAGGTGCCGACGTCGGTTGAGGTGCCGTCGTCAGTCGGGGTAGTGACCGGCGTCGATCGGGGCAAGTTCTGGACGAGTTGCAGAAGGCTTTGGGAGAGTCGAGACAGGTTCTGGACAGAGTCGGGACAGGGTCTGAGAGAGTCGGGACAGGGTTTGGGCAAGGTAAGGTCGGGTTTGGACAGAGTCTGAGGGTTTTAGTCTGGATAGAGGTAGGGATGTAAACAAGAGATGATGGGTCTGTGGTTTGAAGAATCGGGATGACAGAACTGATAAACAAAGAATAACCAAGAAGAAATAAAACAAACAGAGTAAATACTTATCTGCCAGAAGACGCGATGAAAGCCATAGTTGAAGTTGTCTGTGCAGTGCCGGATTGAATGCAGATTGGTTGATGCCGAGAGTGGGTTGATGCCGAGAGTGTTGATCGTGAGAGTGTTGATGTCAGAGTTCGTAGGTTGATTGAATGATTGCTCGAGTTTTGATTGATCAGCAAAAATGGTTGAATAGCGTTCAGGATAGCCTCTCGAATGGTTGGCAGACGCTGATGAAGGCAAGAGACGGTTCCAGAGACGGTTCGACAACCATTCGGGAAACCGAATGATAACTGATAACGGATAACGGCAAGGTGACCGACGTTGGTAGGATTGCTGACATCGGCCGATAAGTGACCGACGTCGGCGACATCGGCCGGGTAAAGACCATCGTCGGCAGATGCATAATGGGGATAGAGTCTAGCTTTAGCTCTGTGCTCATTTTTACATGCTGCCAGGGTCAAGGTTGGTGGAACGAGTGATCGACAAGGGTTAAATAGGCGAAGAAGAATAAGATGGGGAATGACCAGGGGAGTTGACATGATTTCGGTGTCTACATTTGCCCCTTTTTGTCTTGTTGGTTGTTCTGGATGAACTGCAAGACAAAAATAGGAGTGAGTGCCCCAGGTGAGGGATAAGGTTGATTTCGTCTTGTTGGTTGTTCGAATGAACTGCAAGACAAAAATAGGAAGCGGAATGCCCCGAGTAAGGATAAGGTATTCCCCCTCAAAGTAGGAGTTGAGGGAAGGGAACCGAGAATCGGGTGCTGATTTGACAAAGAGTGGATGAAAAAGGGGTGAGGGTGAACGCGGCAAAGGTCGTGATTGCGCGCATACCACTGCACGAGATGGTGAGGTCAAAGTGTCGCAGGTCAAGGGTCGAGGAGTGCTAAAATTGAACTAACCAGGCCCCAGCATTTAGTCATCTGCTGATCGGGTTACTCAATCTAAGCTGAAGCTCCAAATGGGTCGTCGCATTCTAGATATCCCAGGCTCAGGAAGTGCGCCTAGAATCACGAAAAAGTCACAAGTAGTGCAGATCAACCGGTTTGCGATCCTATACTTGTGAGGGTCCAAAAGGTCTGCGCATAATTCTACTAACTAGTCATGAGGTAGCATACATGCAAAAACAACCAAGGCAACAACGTCTTGGAAGTGGTCGAGGTCGGAGGAGATAGGCATGATCTCCAATGGTTGGTGGTCGATGGATGGATGAATGGACGAAAGGATGCGGCTGAGCTAACCCCAGAAGACCCCATGTCAACTGAGTGCTACCTACATATCCCTGGTAAGAGGGCCACAGGCCGATGTAGTTCTCCCTAGAAGGGAGGAAGGGTCAAAGGGATGGAAATGGGTCGTGGTGAAGGGCAAGGTTATGGTTAAAAGAAGGCAAGAAGGTTTGTCCGTCAGAGAGACGAACAAATGAGAATGGTCGAGCTAACCCCAGAAGACAGTCGTGTCATCTGAGTGCTGCCTACATAGCCCTGGTGAAAGGGCCTCAGACCAATGTAGTTCAGACAAAGGGTCCGAGTAGTAGACAGGTGGTTAAAATGGTTGATAGATTGGTCATGGTTATGATGAAATGATGAGGAAAAAAAGATGTTGCAGCCTTTTCCAAATGGTGTATTCTGCAACATTGGTTGATGGGTTTTTCATCCCTAGCAATATTCCATATTCGTGATGGATGTATGCTAAAAATGAATTGAGGTCTATTTATGCTTCAGCAAGTATTGGTTTATGCTGAACATAAATTGCGGCAGGTCGATAGTTTCCATGTGTATTGGTGTCTATAGAAACTAGGGTGAATAGGCAATGGGAGTGGTTTAAAGAGAGAGTTGAGCTGAGTCGATTGACAAGTGATGAGGGTGAATGTGACCAAAGTGTAGAGAAAAGATGAAAGGCGAATCACTCTTTCATTGACAAGGACCAAAAAGATAACATAGATAGGGGTTATGAGAACCAAGAGTCCCATTCATGCGTGACGTCATTGACCATATTTATGTTAGAGCGGTAATCGAATCACTTAGACATTAAAGTGAGCTCGAAGTCCCTTGAGCAGGTAATAGGAGGAGGAAAGAGGGTAACCCGTTTTAAGAGCAAAGATAACTATGCCCCTTTTTATAGGAGACCCTGAAACAACTATAAGTCAAGTCCATGACTCTTCTTTTTTTTTTTTTTTTTGCGCAGACTGATCAATGCGAGAAGCTTGCATAGAGATGTCATTTGCTTGGTGGTCAGGTTGTGAAGCTGATCAATGCGGGAAGCTTCTAAAATAATGCTATTTATTGCCAGATTAGTCATAGCCATCCTTCGAGGGAGTGGTCTAGATTTTTGTTTAATATAAAGGCTTTTGAGTAGCTGTCCTTCGAGGGAGCAGTCTATTAATTACAGCAATGATAGTACAGCTGTCCTTCGAGGGAGCAGTCTACTTTTTTGACTTGATATTGATATAGTGACCATGGATATGTTTTGACATCTTGATTTGTTTTTATAGAAGTTGAGTCATGGACAAGACTGTAGAAGTTCAAGGACTCCCTTTTATTAGGACAAAGCATCCATACATCATAAAAGGGTTATAGGAATTGTTAAGAGGAATAGGGTTGAAAGGAAGTAGGATTAAAGAGGATGGGGATTGCTCAAGGGACGAGCTCAAGTTAAGTGTCAAGTGGACGAATACTCGACTAGCAGTAGAACGGTCGCAGATGCAACGCATTAAGAGGCTCAGGTTCTGGGCGTCCATCAAGAGAAGACAGACGGTAAGTCCCTGATCCATACTTATGCGTGATAATAAAAGGTCCGAGCCAATTAGGAGCAAACTTGCCTTGTTTACTTCGCTCCATATTGGTCACGTGTTGATTCTCTTTGAGGACGAGGTCTCCGATGTTGAAATCTCATTCTCGCAGATTTTTGTCATAGGCGTGCTTGATGCGATGTTGATAGACATGGAGATGATTAAGGGCAGCAAGACGGCGTTCATCAAGTAACTCAAGTTGAGCTAAGCGGTCTTGACGAAAGTCATCATTGGAAAGGATATCATGTAGAGAAATGCGGAGAGACGGGATCTGTACTTTGAGAGGTAAGACAGCCTCTGTTCCGTACACGAGAGAAAAAGGGGTAGCACCTGTAGAGGTTCGGATGCTAGTGCGGTAAGCCCACAAAGTGAAGGGAATGTGAATGTGCCAATCCCTACCTGTGTCACTGACCACTTTCATGAGAATTTTGGTGAGAATTTTGTTGGAAGCCTCGGCCTGCCCTTTTGCTTGTGGGTAGTAAGGCGAAGAGAAACTGAGTTTGATGCCGAAGGAGTCGCATAGCTTTTGGACAGTTTTGTTTTTGAAGGACTTGCCATTATCAGTGATAATTTTATGAGGGACACCGAAACGATAGATGATGTGGGTGTTGATGAAGTCGACGATCTTGTTAGCTTTTGTGGAGACGAGAGGAATGGCTTCCACCCACTTGGTGAAATATTTAGTGGCTGTGATGATGGATTGATGACGAAGAGACGAATGAGGGTTAATCTCACCGATGAGATCTAAACCCCACTGAGAAAAAGGCCAAAAATCTTGAGCAATTTGTAAGGCGTGACTGGGGAGATGGAGCAAGTTAGAGTGCTGCTGACACTTGATGCAACGCCAAACATAACCGCTACAGTCTTGATGAAGGGTAGGCCAATAATAGCCCAGACGAAGGATGCGCTTGGCAACTGAATTCCCACTGAAATGTCCACCACAAATCCCATCGTGGACTTGCTGAATGGCTTGAGATGCTTCAGTGGAGGTGAGACAGCGAAGAAGGAGGCCGTCGAAGCTGCGCTTATAGAGAAGACCCCCTAGCATGGTATAGCGAGCAGTACGCTTGATAAAAGCTCATCGTGCATTACTAGAGAGGTTGGGAGGAATGACAGAGAGAGATAAGAAGTCCACAAGTTGCTTATACCAAGCATCTTGTGGGCTTGGGTCTATAGTGTTGACATGATGAATGTGAGGAGAGATATATGAAGGCAATGACACACGACGCACCGTGACAAAAAGTCTGGATGCAGATGAGGAAGATGGGATATGTGAAGCGAGAGAATCCATGGTGTCAGCAAACTTATTCGTGGATCGAGGAATAGTCTGCAAGAGGAAATGATCGAAAGATGCAAGGAGAATGTCAGCACAGTTTTTGTACCTTTGCAAAATTTCATTTTTACAGAGGTATGAACCGTTGACCTGATTGACGACGAGCTGCGAGTCACCGAAGATGTTGATGGACTTGATGCTGAGAGAGAGAGCGGTCTGAAGTCCCAAAATTAAGGCCTCGTATTCGGCCATATTATTGGTACAATCAAAGTCGAGTTTAAAAGACAAAGGCATGGGCTCCCCTTCGAGTGGGATGAGAATGACCCCAGCACCTCCACCTAGTTGACATTTGGATCCGTCAAAGAACATAGTCATCTGATAGGTGGTGTCGTCAGAGGAAAGCACAGTGATAGACTCGTCAGGGAACTCACACTGCGAAGGTTGAGTGTCAGGAAGAGGGGAATTTGCTAGTTGATCAGCGATGGTTTGCCCCTTGATAGATTTCTGCTGGATGAATTCGAGATCGAACTCAGCAAGCAGCATGAGCCACCAAGCCATACGTTGATTTTGATATGGCTTGGAGTGCATATACTTGAGAGGATTGGTGTGGGTGATGACAAAGGTTTTATGACTGAGAAGATAGTGGCGAAGCTTAGTAGCAGCAAAGACTAACGCCAAACAGAGTTTCTCGATATGGGTATACTGAGTTTCATAGTCGACCAGTGTTTGGCTGATATAATAAATGGCTTGCTCACGGTGATGCTCGTCTCGATGCGCGATCATGGCACCTAATGAATGGTGAGTGGCTGAGATATAAAGGTAGAAGGGTTGGTCATCTTTAGGTGGAATGAGAACTGGTGGAGAGACCAGATAGCGTTTTAAGGCTTCAAAAGCCTCTTAACAGTCCTTATCCCATGTAAAAATGACGTCCTTCTTAAGGAGATGATGAAAAGGTTGGCAGCGGTCAGAAAGCTGTGAGATGAAGCGACGAATAGACTGGAGCTTGCCTTGTAGACTGTGAAGCTACTTGAGATTGGTTGGGGGAGGCATTTCGAGGATAGCGCGAATCTTGGCGGGATCTATCTCGATGCCATGGAAGGAAATGATGAAGCCGAGAAGCTTGCCAGAGAGGACCCCAAAGACACATTTCTTGGGGTTAAGACGGACATTGTACTGAAGAAGATGAGAAAAGATGATTTTGAGAATGGTCAGATGGTCACGGCAAAATTTGGACTTGCCGAGCAGGTCATCCACATAATCCTCCATGATTTTGTGGAGGAGATCGTGGAAAATGTAGGTCATGGCACGCTGATAAGTGGCGCCTACATTCTTCAAGCCGAAAGGCATGACTCGATAGCAAAAAGTCCCCCATGGGGTGATAAAAGTAGTCTTGTGTTGATCTTCCGGAGCAATCAGGATTTGATTGTATCCTGAAAACCCATCCATAAGAGATAACATCTCATGGCCGGCCGTAAGATCAACAAGCTGGTCGATGTTAGGAAGAGGAAAGTCATCTTTAGGATAGGCTAGATTAAGGTCACGATAGTCTGTGCAGATCTGAATCCCCCCAGTTGCCTTGGTGACTGGGACGATGTTAGAGACCCACTGTGGATAATCGATGGGCTGGATGAAGGAGACAGAAAGAAGGCGCTGAAGCTCCTCCTTGACAAGGAGGGCAACGCGAGGATGCATCTTTTGAAGCTTTTGCCTGACAGGCTTAGCCTCTGGTTTAGTGACAATGTTATGGGTAACGATGGTGGGGTCGATGTCAGGCATATCACTGTAAGTCCAGGCAAAGGCCTTGCTATGGTCGGAGAGGAACTGGGTATAGTCAAGCTGCTCCTAAGCGTCTAAAGATTGGGTGATCTTTAAGACATGAGGAACATCAGAAGAAGAAAGGTTGATGTCAATGGTTGATTCATTTAACATAACCTGGGTCTCAGAAGGGAGGGAGCGCTGGATGAAAGAATCATCAGCGCCCATGTAGGAAAGGATGGCATCATCGTCAACGCAGTGAACAGTGTGAATGGTTGCTGACTCATCTTCGATCATGCTGGGAAGAATGAGAGGGAGAGACTTGGATACCCCATTGAGCTGATAAGTCAAGGGGTCCAGGCAGATGGTGTTTATGGAAAAAAAAACTAGGAGGAATGGAAACCACTGACTCCATAGGTGAAGGTGGCGAAACAGGCGAGTGTGGAGGAGATTGGTCAAGGATTGGTTCAGGATAAAGGTCTACAGGGTCTTGAGTGGGGTCGTGATATCCCAGACCATACCATTTCTTGGCGTCATCATCATTGAGCGGTTGGATAGGCTGATGAGAGCCCTGCTCATAGCGTCCGAAACCAAAACCCTTCCATGCACACCTATAAAGGTAAGTATGTGCAAAGGCGGGGTTGCCAAGAAATGAGAAATCTGATGTGAAAGGTTGGGGTGAAGAAAGAGGATTACCGTCAGTAGGAGCTTGATTAAGCCCCCCATAGATGAGGTTGGTGCGGAGGTGAGGGGGACCATAAGGTATGATCATCCCTATCCGATGGTCGTAGCTGGGGCTGTGATGAAGGCATCCATACTCTTGCAGAGTTTGGAACATGTCTAAAGCCAGCAAGCGATACTCTCCCAATGAAAGTCTTTGGAAGACGTCTTCCATGGGGTCTGTGGTTGTCGCTTGAAGGGGAGGTGTAAGGGCGACCGCCTGTTGTGAACTGGTTGAAGCTTCTGCGGATGGAGGCGGTGCCGGGGTTGATGGCTTGATAGGAATGAGGACATCGTTTGGACGGTAGGTGGTATTGCATGTTTTGAAAGGTGAAGGGTCAGCGGGAATGGTGTGGACTTGTCCGTCATGCTCAAACTTCACACAACGGTGCAGGGTGGAGGGGACACAGGCCATGGCATGGATCTAGGGTCGGCCCAGCAAGATGTTGTATTGGAACTCTCCTTCGATGATGTAGAAGAGCTCCGGGACTGTGCGTGGACCAACGCGAATATGAAGGATGACTGTGCCAATGGTCATGGTAGTAGTGTCATTAAAAGAGCGAAAGATCGCGTCAGTTTTGGAGATGCAATTCTTGGGAAGAGCCAACTGATCAAAGGCATGGGTGGAGATGATGTTGATGTTAGCGCCCCCGTCGATCATAACACATTTAATGCGTGTCTGATCGATATAGGCAGTGATGAAGAGGGCGGCGTCCTGATCTTCCGTGTTGGATGTGGGAATCTCAGAATCGCTGAATGTGATGGAGGCAACAGGGGCTAAGGAGTGGACAAGGGCAGCAAGTGGTTGGGGGTCCTCGGGTTGGACCTCTGCTGCCTGCAGGGCTTGGATGAGGGCCTGACGATGTTGGGGCGAGGTTTGGATGAGATCATAGAGGGACATCTTCACAGGCTTCTGGTGAAGCTGTTTCAACATGGAGTCGTGGATTGGTCCGGAAGAAGAAGAAGAAGAAGAAGAAGAGGGTTGAGGCGCGCCAAGGATAGAAATCTTAGGCTTAGGCGGTTGAGGTGGATTGACAAAAGGGTAGGTCCAAGGAATGGCGGCTTTTTCTTTCGCCTTGTCCTTCTGTGACCTAGTGGTGATGTGAATGGCATTGATTTCAAAGATGGGAGGTGAAGATGATGAAGGGGTTGTAACAGGTTGATGAGATGTGGATGGGTTTGAAGAGGTTGAAGGGTTATGAGAAGGAGTCGGGGGGCGGTCGAAAGTGTCCTCAAAGAGAAGAGTGTCTTTCTCCAGATAACAGCGAATGACAGCCTTGAGGGCACAGCAAGTCTCGGTGTCATGTCCTGGTGTATGATGATATAAACAAATCTTCGTGTCGTCGAACCAAGAAGGTTTAGACCCGAGAGGTTGAAAGGGCTTGATGGGTGGAAGAGTTATGCTAGAAGTTTTCAAAAGTCGTTGCAAGATCAAAGAGTATGATCCCACTAAAGGGTCCATGCTCATCGATGTATGCGATGTCGGTGACTTTTTCTTGGGCGAAATTGGAGGGGGTTTTCGTACCACCTTCTGGGTTGATGGTGCGATGACAGGCAGAGACGGTACACTCTTCGTGAGAGGTATCACCCTTTTGGGAGAGGGTAGGCTAGCGGTAGGTAAAGGAAGCAAAGGAGGCAACCGGTTTTGGTTAGAGGTTGGAGTGGGAAGGACTCTGGTTAAGGTTGAAGGATGCGGGCCCAAAATAGAGGGCAATGGTGACGAAAGAGGAGGCGTTCGCCTCTGTGGTTTGGCAGTCTTTTGTGATTTGGGTTGAAGACTACTATTAGTTGAAGTTTGGGTTAAGTCCACCTTCACTTGTGGATGAGTGAGGTTGGAGACGGGGCGAACTCCAAGTGATTTGATAGGTTTAGGTGGAGTAGATGAGGGTTTTGGTTTTGATGAAGTTGATGAAGATGTAGATGGTTTGGAAGTGGAGATCGGATTTTTGTTGATAGTCTTAGGAGGTTCTGCCATGGGAGGATTAGCAGCATGAGATGAGAGGGCCCGGGTTTGTTGAAGAGCTGTGAGACGGTCCCACAATCCCTGATGTTCCACTTTCCTAGAAGGGAGAAGTTTGAGTCTCTCCACTAGTCGGGAAAATGGCTGAGAAGATGCGGGATGAGGTTTAGGCTCTTGAGAAGATGCCGATGGTTGTGGGAGTGAAGGTGAGACGGGTGTAGTAGTCTCGGGCCCAAGGCATGGTGAAGTCGTGACAGGTTCATGTTTGGTTGGAGATGAAGGAGAAATAGGTTCTTCCCTGGGTGGAGAAGAAACTGGTGAATGAAGCTCCTCAAGCGGGTAAAGGGTAGGGATGATAGTGCCCTCCACTTGTGGTCGAGGAGTAGGAAAGGTTGGGTCCTCCATGGGCAGCAAGAAGGAAGATGGTGAAACTGGCGGTGCTGGTAAGGTCGAGGCGTCCTCCAAAATGAGAGAAGTTGAGGGAGAACTAGCCGGAGAAAGAGGTTCGTCCACATGTGATGGACTGATGGATGAACTCACCTCTTGAGGTTGGTTAGAAATGAGGGGCGAGACCGTATTGACTGTTCGAATATTATGTTCATGGGTATTGTCAGTCAAGGTCTGGACGTTGTTTTGGGTTGGTGGATGATTAGGGAATGGTTGTTTGAAGATATCGATACCCTGATTAGGAGGGGCATTAGGATTGTCGAGGATGAGGTCACCCTTTTCCAACATGTCTTGGACTATGTTTTTAAGGGTTTTACAGTTGCCCGTGTCATGACCTTTAACACGGTGGTAGTGGCAGAAGTCATTCTCCCTATACCACGCAGGGATGGCACGTGAGGGATCAAATTGTGGTGGAGGTCGGATCTGAGGGAGATTGATGGCCCCTTGTTTGACGAGTTTTTCTAGCACAGACGCGTATGATTCTCCAAGTGGAGTAAACTGTCGCTGTATGTATCTCTGCTGAAATTGGCGAGTGGCGCTCATAGACGTGGATGGTTCAGGTTGATTAGTTAAAGGCGAAGAGGAAGAAGATCTAACAACCACAGCATTTGCTGAAGCTTTAGATTTAGGATTGGATGAGGAGGGCTTAGAAGAAGGGTCATTGGTTTTGGAGTTGGGATTCTTACTTCACAACTTGACTTTATTCTCCTCAACGGCACGTAACTCAAGTTTATGAGCCATCGTGAAGGCTTCGTCAAAAGTGCGAAAGGTTTGAACCCTCAAGGTAGAAGAAATATGTTTAGCGCAGGCTTGAGAGAAAAGTTCAATAAGCTCAGGCTGAGGTAAGGAAAATGAAAGTTGATTGATAAGGCTCCTCCACCGAGCGACGAAATCAGCAATAGATTCATCCTCGAACTAGCGAATAGAATAGAGGTCTGTGATAGAGACCTTCTTGGTGATATTGATGGAGAAATGATCGAGGAAGAGCTGGGCTAGCTGAGTGAATGTGAGGATGGAATGGCTGGGAAGAGAGCTGTACCAGTCAAGTGCAGCCCCCAAGAGAGACATGGGAAACGTGCGTAAGAGTAACGCATCGTCGTGGGCGATAAGGTAACAGGCATGTCTGAATGCCCGTAAATGTTGTTGTGGGTCTTCCTTGCTCTAGAAACGAGAAAACTTAGGAAGTTCCCACTGGCTGGGATATGGTCTGATGGGGACAGAAGGATGGATGGGCTCGTTACAGATTTGTTCGTACGAGAGAGTGTTACGTGAGCCGGTAATGGAGGTCTCTAGGTTGGACATTTTATCCATTAGCATCTTGATAATATCTACTGACGGATTGGTGGGTGGAACGCCTCCTAAATTGTAAGGCGCTTGAAAGAGGCTGGAAGAGGTATACGACGTAGTTGGTTGTACCAATAAGGGCACAACGTACGGATGACTAGTCGTAGGGACAGAAGAAGTGACTAAGGATGGTTGGATGGAAGGCATGGCTAGGTTTGATGTTGTCATGGGAGGTTGGTTAGAGGTAACATGGGCTAATGGATGGGTAGCCACCCTAGTGTTGATAGGAGTAAGGGTGGGCGGAATAGAGACGACCAGGTTTTGAAAGGGGGTAGAAAGTGGTTGAGTGGACTGAGATTGATTGGGGGCCGAAACCCCGGTGAAAGTGGGCCCAACGATGGAAGGAGAGGCCACACTTGGATGGTTGGTGAAAGGTTGGTCATTGGTTGAGGCAACAGCCTGGGTGTCTAAGGGTTGGACTACAGATGTCGTTGATACGGCCGCAGTCTCGAGGAAAGAGGTCGCCATTCCATAAATTGGATTGCCCAAGGGGTCTCGCGTTTGGCTATTCACGAGATAATGTTGCAAGGCTTTGGTATTGAGGTCCAAGAATCGTGTGAAATCTTGGTCCCCTTCTGGGATAATAGGCGTTTGGGTCGAAGATGGTCTGGTAGGAGTTCTTTTAGTTTCTGAGTTGAACTCCATTATAGGGTTGGTTGTAAGTGGGGTAGATGGAAGAGGATGATGCCTCGCGTGATCGACTAGAGCCTTGGCTTGGCTACGAGTCAGAACCATTCAAGGCAAGGAAGAACGTCCTCACAAGCTCAAACAAGCAGATAAGAACCAAAAAGATGAAGACACAAGCAGATCCTAAAACCCTAGAAGTAAATTTTTAGGATTATAGTGGCTTATGCCTTAGAATATGTGTGTAGAGGAAGATTGGCTTTGTGAGTCAGGTCCTAGAAGAAGCAGTCTATGGATGGTTTCGGGTTTTGTTATGGTGCTCAAGAAATCTGTGTTAGCTTCTGTACAGGCCTGGTGCTAAGGAGCAAGCTCCCCTCACTTCACGATTCGAGTGGTTAGCTGGTTTCGCTTAGCCAAAATATACTTCCACTAGAGTTTATCCTCCGCCAGAGAACAGAGTGGGCTTCCCCCTTGGTGATGAAATCCAAGTAGGGTCACTGGGACGGGTAAGGTATCCGCTGGGGGATGAAATCCCAGTCGGGCCTTGTCTTAGGCAAGTTAAAATGTTTATTTTGTGCAGGTGGTTTGGTCGTGTAACATCAAGTGATCTAGATTAATTCAATATGCGGTTTAAGTTACTATGTGTGGTCTAAAAGATGCAGGCAAACAGAAATGAATGCAAAGTGTTTTAATGCCCAAGTCGAAATGTTTGTTCGTATGAAGGCGAATGGAGAAAGAGTCTAAGAATATGAGTTTTAGCTAGTCTAGAAGTGCAAGAAAGAAAGAAATGTTCGTTTTAGTCCTGCTTATGATGTCGTTTAAGAAGAGACGAAAGGAGGCGAAAAGGAAGAAACCTAATGCACCTAAATGAACGAAAGAAAGAAAGAACCCAAGGAGGACCTAGGGTCCCATCGGGCGTGCCAGAATGTTTCTATGCAAAATTGCTTTCTACATTCAAAAGAAGAATAAAAAAACTAAAAGAAATGGTCAAGGCTAGAAGTACCTGATAAAGTCGTGCGCACCAAAATCAGACGTTGGAAGATTCTCCTCTTTGGCTGTGGAGGAATGACACCTGCGAAGAAAAGGCTAAAACACAGAAAAACATTAGTCAAAGATATGGTGGGCTGTCAGGCGAACGCCCGATCCCGAAAGTACGAAGACTTCCTAGAAGGATATCAACCCACTGATAAAAAAGTAGAATATTGGACGAAAGTAGATAATAATGATAGAAATAAATGACAGAAAATAAAGTGCGTACCTAATATGCAGCACTATTCTGCACAGTCGCCGGCGTCGGTCTCTGTGGTGCCGGTGTCGGTTAGGGAAGGTGCCGACGTCGGTTGAGGTGCCGTCGTCGGTCGGGGTAGTGACCGGCGTCGGTCGGGGCAAGTTCTGGACGAGTTGCAGAAGGCTTTGGGAGAGTCGGGACAGGTTCTGGACAGAGTCGGGACAGGGTCTGAGAGAGTCGAGACAGGGTTTGGGCAAGGTAAGGTCGGGTTTGGACAGAGTCTGGGGGTTTTAGTCTGGACAGAGGCAGGGATGTAAACGAGAGATGCTAGGTCTGTGGTTTGAAGAATCGGGATGACAGAACTGATAAACAAAGAATAACCAAGAAGAAATAAAACAAACAAAGTAAATACTTATCTGCCAGAAGACGCGATGAAAGCCATAGTTGAAGTTGTCTGTGCAGTGCCGGATTGAATGCAGATTGGTTGATGCCGAGAGTGGGTTGATGCCGAGAGTGTTGATCGCGAGAGTGTTGATGTCGGAGTTCGCAGGTTGATTGAATGATTGCTCGGGTTTCGATTGATCAGCAAAAATGGTTGAATAGCGTTCAAGATAGCCTCTCGAATGGTTGGTGGACGCTGATGAAGGCAAGAGATGGTTCTAGAGACGGTTCGAAAATTGTTTAGGAAACCGAATGATAGCTGATAACAGATAACGGCAAGGTGACCGACGTCGATAGGATTGCCGACGTCGGCTGATAAGTGACCGATGTCGGTGACATCGGCCGGGTAAAGACCGTCATCGGCAGATGCATAATGGGGATAGAGTCTAGCTTTAGCTCTGTGCTCATTTTTACATGCTGCCAGGGTCAAGGTTGGTGGAACAAGTGATCGACAAGGGTTAAATAGGCGAAGAAGAATAAGATGGGGAATGACCAGGGGAGTCGACACAATTTTGGTGTCTACAGTGGCCATGCATTTGGTAGTACTACAATGTATAAAATACTTAAAATGGGCTACTATTGGACTATTATTTTCAAGGATGCTCATTTCCATGTAAATATGTGCCAAGAATGATAGGTCTTGGCCAAAAAATAGGTACATGCATCCATGCCACTATGGCCCATAATTTAAGGTAGGTCATTAACCCATTGAGGCCTAAATTTTATTGGAGTAATAAATCTAAATTCCTAAGTTCGACACAAGTTTGTACTTACTACTATATATTACTACACTAGATAGATAAAGGAAGTAGTTATCAAGAACTCTAGAGCCTAATATGTGATAAGCTTTCTTGAAGAATATATCACAACTAGGTTTGGCACTCCTATCTCTTTGGTTATTGATAATTGGCCAAAATTTTACTCAACTAAGTTCACTGAGTGGGCCCATGACAATCATATTATAATTAGATCATCCTCAAATTATTACCCACAAGGAAATAGATTGGTTGAGTCAACCAATAAAAACCATAGAAATGCAATCAAAAATTTATCTAATGATAAACCAAGGGAGTGACACCTCTTACTAAAGTATGCACTCTAGGCAGATAGGATGAAGTATAATAGGCCTTCAAAGCTTCACCATATCTATTGGTAGATGGGAAATAGATAGTGTTCCCAATCATGCTAAAATTTCCAACATATCAATTCATGCAAGAGTACATGGAACTTAATGATAAAATAGATTCAAGATTGTTGGATATAATTAAAATGGAGGACTCTAAGGATAAAGTGTTACAAAGCTTCAACAAGCATCAAGACATGGTTAAGAGATGGTTTGATAAAAGATTAAAATTTAAATATTTTAGAATCTCTAACTTGGTGCTACTATGGGATAAGGCCCATGAAAATAAATGAATGCATGATAAGTTTACCCTAATTTGGATAAGACCGTATCAAATTTCAAAAATTTTGGGTAACAATACTTTTCATTTAAAGGATCTTCAAGGTAATGGTTTAACATATCTAATCAATGGATAATTTTTGAATAATTACTTCATAACTGCTCCATCTGGAGAGGTCTCTGAGTAACAATAATACATTCTAATAGAGGTAGGAGTAGGGTAAGTTTCCTTTATTAGTTATTTCCCTAATTTTTGTTATTTTCTTTCATTAGATTAGTTTGAATTTTCTAGAGTAGTTTTTTGCTTTCAGTATTTTCCTACTTTCTAGAATAATTTCCTTTTGATTTCATGAAAATTAAATTCTAATCGATCCTGATATAATCAAACACAATTTGAGGTATTTTGAATCCAAACCAAATCAAAGGGGTAATATATACTATAGTTTAGGACTTTTGATCTGGTTGAGAAATGAGATATTTAGCCATGAATATGTCTCAAGACCAATGATTTCATCAGGTATGTGAAAGTTGCTCCCACAATTTTGTGCAAATTTAGAAAATTTTCCTTATTCCCTTGGATCAAATTCACATATAAAATTAACACTTGTTCAAGGTAATAATCATAGCCATAGGCAAGAGTTGATAGGGACATTTTGATTAAACCCAAATTTTAACTAAGACCATCTCATTTTGGTCACCTTTTCCCTCTTTCCAAATCAAGGAAAGAAAAGAGTAAAAAAATAATAAAGAGGCATGATCCAAAATTCTAAAATAAAATTAAAAAGGATTCAAAGCCAACATGATGAAATAAGATCAATGTATCATGTATCATGAAAAATATTAAGGAAGGAGGAATACGTGATAAAAGGTATCTATGTTGGGGCTATGGATGATTGGATAACAATAGAGTAATTCCCAAGCTCCCCATTTATACACCTAATGCTCTATTAAATTGAAACTTACAACTTACCCTTATGTCTTTGCCTAAAAACTTGAAATAAGAGATAAAGAACAACACTTTTCACATATAGATTCAATGTGTAAATAGAGCTAGTTTGTTGCATATAATTATTAAGAATCTCTTTCTATTTATATTTTAATAATTTATTTTAGGATAAATTTATGGTTTATATTGGGATTATAAAACTAGGGATTATGGGTTCATGAAAAATATGGAATATTCACCCCTGTGAGTTGTTATTTTTTGTATTCAACACACCCCATTCTATATTTTTATTTGGAAAGTGAGTACCCCTTTTTTTTTGAAAATAATGTATATATTAAAGGGGTACTTGTGAGTTATATGGTTATAATACTTGTACAAATTTATTGTTTTTAATGTAAAATCATGTCATGATATACTTTTTAATGCACTTGCTTAGACTAATCCATTAATGAAAGGATGAAAATAGTACCTCTACATGACAGGTATGAAGACTTTTCTTAATCAGGATAATTGATTTGATAAAATGATAGTTCAAAAACATTCTCTTTGAAAACTTCCACATTAGAAAATTTTGCATAAGAAAGATTCTCTGTGGAAGGTTTCTCATCAACATATTTATATCAGTAACTTCCCTTTTGGAAATCTTTATTTTGGTAACTTTAATTTTAGAAAGTTTTATTTCAGAAAGTTTCATTTTGAGAAGTTTCACTTAAGGAAGTTTCACATAGAGAGCTTTATATTGATAAAATTTTTTGCATAAGGTTTCTCATTGTGACTTTCATATTGGATAAATTATTTTATATATTTTAGTTATCAACAAATTTGGTCCTTGAAAGCTTTACTTTGGTAACTTCCTTTTGGCAAATTTGTGGTAGTAATAATTACTTTGACAAGTTTTTTAAATGGTATCTTTCTTCATAGTTTAGTCATCGATAGATTTGTATTGGAAACTTTTATATTAGATATTTCATTACAAAAATTTATACTCAGGGAAATTTGATTTTGGAAAGATTGTATCAAAAACTTTTGCTTCAGAAACATTCTTCTTGGTAAGATTCTTATTGGAGACTTTTATGTTGGGTAGTTACACATTGAAGACTTTATATCAAAAGTTTTCATTTTGAAGACTTTTCATCAAAAGTATTCCTTTCGACAACTTCCTTTTGGTAACTTTATTTCAGAAAATTTTGTTTCAAAAACTTTGAGAGCAAATCCTTTTGAAAGGCATTATATGCTTCAGAGTTTTTGGGCCTAAAATCAAAGTTTAAATTTTATTGACTAAGCTACATAATGACATATGGAATGAGTGTAATGTTATATCATGGCACCTCGAATGACAAGGCATCCTACGTGTAATGTATAATAGTATAAGGTGGTCAAATTCAAATTAAATGAAGGTGATGATCTCATAGACATTAAGGATTAATGGTGCACAAACTTGAAATAAATGCATGAGATCTATTTACATAGAGCCCTAAATTGAGTTCACATCATTTAATTATTCAATCTTGAGTATACTTTAGCTTCAATCAATCCCAAGAGCCCTAACTACTATCATAATAAATTGTGACTTGAGAGATTAATCGAAGTGAATAAATTCCATTATCAAAAGCTTGTAACAAACCAGTACTCAATGTAGTTATAATGGCATCATCATCTAATACCTATAAAAGATCCCTCACACCATATATGGTTCTTGATCAAGGATTCTATCGAATAACTTGATACTATGTTTGAGATTACTATGTTTAAGCATAATTATTTGAATTATTCAATGTTATGAGAAGTAGTCATGAACGTGGATATGTTTGCACTTGAAGAAGACATAAAAACTAAAGATAAGTGGTTGATAAAATAACTATTCCCATTCAAGTTTAAAACTCTACACTATGCCACTACAAAACCATAAGTGATGCAATGCATCAATTTTCTACAAGGTCTATTATTTGAAGGAAGAATCATGGATGGAGGTAATCTACATTACATAGACAAGAAATTATTAGCATGTGCATATCCAAAAAAGCATTCAATAGGTATTTAAGCTTGTCTATTGTATATGTTACATATGATTTTCATACTTTAGTTACATGGAAGAAGGACAACCATCCGAAATGAGCTCTTGAAAAATGGTTGCTACCTAGGGAGAAGTTTACCTTGAAATAACATGCCAAGATTCCTATCTCCATTACTAGTTTCAAAATGGGAATGTACGTAGGCATGGCCCTACTGAATAAGATCTTTGGTCATGTTAGTATCTACTATGTGTACCTAGAATGGTTTCCCCTTATATACCTTTTGACTACCTTGGAGCATACCTATTCTTTTGGGGAAATCATTAGCACACACCTTCAAGAGTGGATTTTATATAAGGATAAGTGACCACTTACTGGTAATTTCTATATGACATCTTATTTATTGGACATGTTCATGGACACTATGTGTAGGCATAATGGATTCCTATGGGAACCCAATGTCGAGATCATTAAAAATATGATATGTGATTACTATAGATTTATGTATATTTATTCATATGTAAGGAATATAATCATGATTATTGAGGACCTTTATCCTTAGGTATGGATGTATATACATGATGAACCATTTCCAAGAATTTTCCCAAGCATATCTTAGACACTAGCTAATAACATTGAAGACTACTATATATATCTGAACTTCATAGTGATCATGGTGGTGAGGCACAAAGTGGATCCTCTTCAACTACCAAAGTTTGTTCTAGATCAGGTGGTTGAATAGGAAATGGCTCATCAAATTTAGAATAGCATCAAAGAGGAGCCAATAAAAAATAAGAAGGCCACCTTCCATGGGTCTCATGTAACCATTGGGAAAATGTAATACACCATTCATAGATAATTCAGAGAGGCTGAACAATTCCAAGAAGGCTTATTCACTTCCCACCCCTTTCTCATAGAAATTGGGACCCTCATGGTAAGGTCCAAAAGAAAATTCACACTCTTAGCTTTAAATACAAGCATGAGCTAATCAATCATGACTTTATTTTATTAAATTCTAAAGATGATAATGAGGTTAGAAATAGTGTTATAATATCAGAGCTAAATGAGAAATTGTTGAGATTAATTCAATTAGAACCATCCTTGACACTCGATGAAGTAATTTTATAAATTTCACCTCCTAGAGGATGAATATCCTCAGCTTTATGGAGTGGGAGGCCATCACAATAGCTAAAAGGAGAGGGGCTTGATCCCCAACAAGCTCAAATCCAACCTTAGGACTAACAACAATTGGTATCTAAGGCACCATTCAATGGAGATGATAAGGAATAATAAAATGAGGAAGAACAAGTTGAGGAGGAGAAACTACCTACCTTAACACAAGAACAAGCACAAGTATTCCTAGTTCAACCTTTGATAGTTGAACTAATTAAGATCAAGCAAGAGTTAGCTAAGGAGATAACCATAGTTGGAGGTACTGCACAACTAGAAGAATAAGTGGAATCACTAATGAAAGATAAGGTTATATGCTTAGATTCCTTAGAAAAATAAGAAACACTAGATACTTCAACCTCCATGTTAAGTATATATAATGGGAAATGTAGCATATATACAAATCAATCCTAACTCAGAGAAGATAGATCCTACTTACACTTTCTATTAGGGATACATTAGATAATTAGGGTCATGACCAATATGGATCTGCTAGACCTAATCAAGGTATCTCTTATCATAATAATATTAATAGAGAGGGTTCCAAAGCCTCTAGTTAATCAAAACTATGCAATAACCCTAACAAGGTCCTATGTTTTCATAGTCACTAAACTAATAACAAGTAAAGTAAAAATCTAATATAGTGCTCACCAAAGCTTGTGGCATAAAGTGGAGGTAGTAAACAATAAAATTAAACATGCATAGAAAATAGATTCTCACATCAATTTATATAGGATCCTAATGCATAGAAGAGAAGTGCAAATGCATATCTATCTACTCTTATAAAGGAGGAACAAAGTTAGGATTACTTACCTTTGAAGATGAACTCATTGAGCCTCAATCTCTCCCTTGGCCAAGGTACTTCATAGAGTTTAATTTGGTATGTAAGGATGACAAGGATAAATTAACTCTAGGCTACACAACCTATCAATGCATCCAAAATACTTCTCCACAAAGATAAGATTCGTATCTCCAAATAAAGTATGAAACTTTAAGCTTGCTCCTTAACTAGAATGGTGGATAAGCATATGGGAAATATATATTACTTCTTATTCTCTTAGAAATGGTGAAATGATTGTGTTTATATAGGTGGATCTAACCCTAAACCCTTCCAAAAATTTTGGTTGATAAGGTTGACCTAGTCTACCTAGTATTGTAATTGACAAAAAAATTACTAGGTCACATAATAGGTTGGCTAAGGGTTGAGCTAAACTCTTAATAAATTTTTATCAATAAGAATACAAGGTTGACATAACCAACATAGTCATGTAAAATATCAAAAAGGGATTTAGGTTAGGAAAAGGGATAATGAAGGTGGTAAAAGACTAGAAGAGTATGTAAAATAGGAGGCAAAGCTTAGGGGAATGGTTTTTAGGAGAGAAGTGTGTAGATAAAAAGTGGTAGAAGGGACAACAATCCTATGAAGGACCAATAGTCTACCCAACCCTTTCTCGATGCACCCCTTAAGACATGCACTCAGAGTGATTGAGGCTCAATGGGTTCTTGCAAGATAAAGAGCATCATTAATTGATAAAAGTTTGAAAATATTGTGTTTACATATGCCCCACTCAAAGCTCATCATATGTCACATAGGTGTAATAAGGGATGGTACTTATAGAAAATAACATGATGACACATAATATTGATGCTAAATAAAGTGTAGTAAGGAGAAAATAAGATAAATGAAAGGAAAGAATTGAAAAACACATACATTTACTTACCTTAGTATTGTGGATAAATAAGGAGATGTGAGAGATATGAGGGCATCCAATGTAAATAAAATTAGGTGAACCTATAGAGATTAGCGAAAAAGAGTGAAAAATCAATTTTTTTACAACATAAGCATATAATAATTAGAAATATTCTCCATGACATTAGGATTCCATAACTTTGCACAGTTTGTAAAAAGAGTTAGTAGAAATAAAGATATGATCAAAATAAGGAATCTAACGATAAATTTTTGAAGGGACAATAATTTTGAATAGTAAATATAAATAGGGTGAAAAGGAATTCATTTTATATTATTTGCTCTTCTAATAAAAATAGAGCTCTTAGAGACCTAGTGAGAGCCTAGAGAGCCAGGATGATGAGGAGATAGTAGCTGAGATGGGGAGGATGAATAATGGCTACAATGAGTGCAACATAGGTAGTTAACTATAAATTTCAAAAATTTGAAAGTTTTTATTTGAAATTGAATATTTTATCTAAATTTGATAATTAGGCAAAATATAGAGACTAAAATAAATGATAGGAATTTTTTAGGGATACTAGGGGTCAAATGGGGTATTGGGTAGGAAGGGATCAGAGTAATAAATACCTAAGGTATTTATGACAATTAGTCAAAAAGTCATCACAATGAAAGAACAAGGTTGACCAAGTTGATTTACTTTTGTAGAAGATAATATTTTTAGTGGGCTAACTTAGTATTGCATGGTCAACTTTGTTTTGGAAGAGGGTTGATGTAGTATAATATGATCGACTTAATTTGTTAAGTCAAAGGTGGCTGACTTAGTAATATATGGCTAACTTAGTTGTTTTATAAGTTGCTAATATAGTACTGTAATGAAAGAAGGGGGCCGATATGTACTGTTAAGCCACAAGGTGGTTGATTTATTACTAAAAGGATTGATGTAGTTTAAAAATAGTTCAATTTGGTAAAAAATGGATAAATTAAAATAAATTAGTTTATTTGTGTGAAATTTAAAAGAATGTATTTTGATTATGAGTGACATGGATGTATAATACATCCTTTGTTATTTGATATTTTGTAGAGATGTCAGATATTTTGGTGATTTGTTGATGCTTTGTGGTTACCTAATCTATTAGAGAACTTGATGGATATAGATAGAGCTAGTTTATAGAAGACAATATTTTTAATGGGCTAACTTAGTAATGCATGCCAACTTTGTTTTAGAAGAGAGTTAATGTAGTATAACATGGCTGGCTTAGTTTGTTAAGTCAAAGGTGGTCGACTTAGTACTATATGACTGACTTGTTTTTTGAGTGGTTGATATAGTATTGTAATGAAAGAAGGGGGGTGATATGTACTGTTGAGCCATAGGGTGGCTGATTTGGTACTAAAAGGCCTGATGTACTTTAAAAATAGGTCAATTTGGTAAAAAATGAATAAAGTAAAATAAATTAGTTTATTTTTGTGAAATTTAAAATAATAAATTTTTATTATGAGTGACATGGAGGTCTAATACATCCTTTATTGTTTGATATTTTTTAGAGACATCAAATATTTTGGTGATTGGTTGATGCTTTATGGCTACCTGATCTACTAGAGAACTTGACAAATATAGATAGTGTTATATTGGTCATATTGGGATTGGGAGGCATCATGGAGATGTGGCAGATCCCACTAAGTGTTGATCTCATGGTTATGTTCTTAGGAGCCTAGGAGTATTTGACCAACACATTTAGATGGGAGGTGCATGGGGATACCATATAGGTTATATCACATTAGAGGATGTCTATATGTTTCTTTGAATATTGATAGGGGAAAATGATGATTACAGGGATACTAGATGACCAAGAGAGACAAGAACTAGCTTGGTGGGCAACATGCTCATATAGGATTCACTTAGGACTAAGGGTGAGTTTATATTCAATATTTATATTTCACACATTCTAGATATATAAAAGGTTATGATAGGACTTGTGATAGCATGAGTGTTGTATCACAAGTTGGACAGTAAGGTACTTCTATATGTGATAGCCTTGTGTCAGTCCATATTAGAGTAGGGGCAATTTATGACTTGGGCTCTATCATCTAAGTTCAAATCATGCATGATATGTGTGGGATGTTGTCTAGAGGATAGAAAACCATGGGAACAATGATATTGTTGAGTGCCTAGATATATGAGAGGTTCTAAATATACCAACCAGTTGGGTTACCCCATGTGGGTGATGATCAATTACCTCAAGTAGTGAGGTAGAGATAGGATTAGGTGGCATAGGCCATTCCCCACATGTTAGTGATATAGATGGTCACATGAGGAGAGATCATTTGGTATCTTTATGCACACATTACAATTTTTTGGATGAGTTAGGTGATTATGGTGTTAGGGTTAGCATGAGTACAAATCATGGGCCACTACACTTGGTGGGTAGAGCCATATTCAGTGGCATGATTACTAAGATAGTTCAGACTCCCATACTTGGTGGATCTTATAGTGGTTCCTACAATTTTGGGCTCAGCATGTGAGAGAGCCAATGGGGAAAGGAGGAAGAGGTGTGCTAATCGAGAGACTGGAGATCAAATCGTGGTGTATGAGACCATGGAATGGTCAAACATGAGAACTAGTAGCTATATAAGGAAATGGTATAGATGTAGCTACATGGGTACTATAAGTACCATACCTAACACTAAATTAGGAGGAAAAACAACCACCTAAATCACACCATTGATGTAGATGTAAGTGGTGAGGTAGAGCACAAAAGGTGTTAATCTAAAATTACCTATTAGTTAGCCTAGGGCAAAGCTAGTATATAGAAACACCACTGAGGAGAGGTCTGAGATGTGCATGGGTGGTGACTCTAGGGTTTGATTTGATTGGGATGCATCCCATGGATGAAGTGCTTAGGGAATGAGCTAATGGAGAGACCATACATGGTGGATGACCAGATGAGGAGATGGTGATTGGTGATACCAGGATAGATAATAAATGATGTAATTTTTAATTATATTTGAGATAGAATACTAGTTGAATATGATTGTAGATAAATATATTTTGAGATATATATATCTGTGTGTGTATGTGTGTATGTGTGTGTGATTTTATATATATCTAGTTTGAATTTGGTAGATCTTATAATTGAGGAGGTCAGATGGGGATACTTGGTGATGGGACTATACCATGATATTCTGGATAGGGTGTTGGAAGCATACAACCCCACCATGTTGGATGATCCTATGGTACCATCTTACCTAGATCATGTAGGCTAGTTTATATTAATTGGGGATGTCACGTGGTAGCTACAAGCATGCAAAGATGGATTACAACCATTGATAGGGGTGGTAGAAAGAGAGTTATAGGATTGGTAGGCCTTGGCTCTAGAGAGAGCCATACATATGACTACCACTATCTAGTTGGGATAGGTATAGGCCCAAGTGGCCAACCTACAAGTATAGATAAAAATTTTAATATCTTGAACAACCTCATTATAGTACACTATTTAGAGGGGATAGTCTAAGGCATCTATGGGTAGTATGGCTAGGTCTTGAGATAAACATGATGGAGCCAGCAGAGCTAAAGTGATGTCTTTTACTTTTTGTATTTAAAACACATGATATATATAGAGATATTATATTTTGACAATTGGATGTTGATCTTATGTGTTATATTTTGATTGTGGTTGTGGATGTATGGATATATTTTTTTCTAACACATGTATTTTGCATTTTCTGTATATGATATAGGAAATATATGTGGGGTGTTTTGTTTTCTAGCATTATGTAGTACACATGTATAGTTAAAAAGAAATAGGAAAAAATGACTCAAAAAAGTATAATTAATCAAAAACAAATGCACTACACACTATATCATGATGGTAAATGTGTAATAATAAAATATGACTAAGTATAATAAACCAAAATGTGATAAACAAGAGGGCAAAAATTGTTTTTAAACCATGAAAAAAATTGGCACCAAATTAAAACAAATAAAATAAACTAAATCACATTGAGAAGTATGAAAATAATGTAATAAAAATTGAAATCATGTGAAATAATAATGGTATAAAAATAAATCAATCATACTAAATCACATTGGGAAGTATAAAAGATAATCAAAATTGGCAAAAATGGTCTTAAATTAATCACACTAATTCAAGTTGGGAAGTATGAAAAACTTAAAAAAGGTAGTTGGATTCTTACATGCAATCATAAAATAAAAAAGATATAATTTAAAGATTAATGAATTAAGCATAAACCATACTAAATCAAGATGGGAGGCATGTAAATGACATGTAACGCATAATCAATCACATCTTATCTCATATTTGACACATGTAATTTTGTCGTGACTTGGATATTGGAAAATTTTATGAGGAAGGCTAGGTCCTATCCATGATCTTACACTAAAACTCATAAAGTGAACACCAATGAGGTGGAAATAATGTGAACATATGGTAAAAGTGGATGTTTGGAATGGTAACGTAAAAAAGTTGGTAATTTATGAGGAAATCCTAGTCCTTTCCAAGGTATTACACTAAAACTCACAAATGGAATCTTGAGGTGCAGTGATTAGTGAACAAAAAAAAATTTCTCAAGGAAAAATATTAAAGGTTTAGGGAGTGAAGAAGGGAATGTATGAATCATAACATATGTGTCATATGAGAAGAACTTAGGAGATATGAGGCACACTAAGAACATGATAAGACATTAAGTGACTAGTGACTATCAACATAAAGAGGATACCTATTTGATATAGGCACAAAGTTGTGTAGGAAACTAAGTGTGGTATTAAGATAAACTCATGTTAGAGGTTTTGAACAAGAAAATTAAAATGGACCTACTTTCCCATGACATGTTCCCCATTCCTCAAGACACATTATAGAGTTGTCGGTCTACTGTGAAGATTGGGTATTTGTGTGAGAAAGTAGGTAACACTAAAAGATATTTTTTAATTCTATTTTTATGATCTATTGGCCTAATGCAACCCAATTGACCTTGAATTTATCATTATTTAAACTATGGAGTTTGAACTTTGATTAGAGAAAGGATATGTGCTTAGAACAATGTCTTTTAGTGTGATTTGACTTTTGAAATTTTTGAATGTTGCCTTTTGCTAAATGATTTTACTTTTGAATGTTTTATGGATTTTAAGATTCCTCCTCTATACAAACTTGGAATGACAAATCATGGGAGGTAAGGTGATATACATGAATAATATTTAGGCTTTGGCTAAAGGAAGTTAAGTATCCAAAGATATGAATGACTAGAACGCTTAGACTTAACTATGAAACAACATGTTATCTCAAGTATCAACCATGTTTATGCTTAGTTTGTGAAATGGAATAAAAGGGAAGAAGGGGAGATCCAAAGTGGATTGGTAAAAGGAGATTGTAATGAGATGAATTATTTGCTAACTAATCACTTGGTAAATGAGGAATGACTAAAGGGATCAATGTTTGTATAACCAAGTCACAATAATAATTATTCGTGTTTATAAAGATAAGATAGTAAAGAATCATGAAAAAGAATGCATAAGAGAACATAAGAAGAAGAATGACATCATAAGTAAAATATAGTGTAAAATAAAATTCACCATGTAAGATAGATAAGAATACTCACACAATGTCAAATTATATAAAATAGATAAATGTAAAGTTGGAACACACATCCAATCCAAATGAAAAAAAAAATGTAAGAACACCATGCCTATGTTCATAAATACTAATATATTTTTCTACACACATTATCCATAACATCCTATATGTAGGTAATATTTTTGGGGGAGGTATAACTTTGTTTGTGTGATGAAGAGTGGTAGGATGCAAGGTGTCAATATATTTCCATAGCTTATGATAATGTGTGGATGAATGATTTATGTGTCATGGAAGCAACACATATGCTTGTGAGTAAACTTGATATGTGTAATCATAGAAATGCAAATGGAAGTTGAGGAAGATTGGTATAATGAATAGTCTCAAGTTAAATGATCAATAACTTTATGAATATAAAAATATGGCTGATCGGCCCATTTAATGGTCAATAGAGCAAGCTAAGATAAAGGGAGAAAACCATCACAGAGAGAAGGTATGGCTAGTGGAAAGACTAGGCAAGGCTTGATTGAAGGAGTAATAATATCAGAAATAGGAAGAGACTCAGCTATAGAGGGAGTGGGAATAGGATATGAATTAGGCTCTACTGAAGGAGGGGTTGGATACATAGAAGGCTGAAGGATAGGTGAAATAATCTTAGGGATAAGTTAGATAGAGGGATCCTAGTATCTAGCAAAGAAATAGGGACCAATCATAGCATGATTTATAAGCATAATACTATGAGATTATTCAGAAATTGGAGGTGTGTGCACCATTTTTACCCTATGATCAAGAGGAAAATTGCTAAAATTAGAAATGATATAGGATGGAATACTAGAAGATATACTAAATGACTAAAGCAAAGAGAACTGATAATAAATAATCTCAGCATCTAGAGCCTAAAACAAGACCTTCTAAGAATGGATCATCTAAGATATAGACATCATCATAATCAAGGGTATGAAGATCAATGGTGTAGGTCGGGATGACCTTATCATCCTATGTGGTGTGATGAATGTAATGTTGAGTCCTAGTTAAGATGATAGGTATATCATCATAAGGTGGTTAATGGGAAAGAGGTTTCAAAGAAGGGAGAAGCTGAGAAATGAGATGAGGTGAGAGATCTAATGTTTTAATTTTGATATTTATCCTTGTCATCAAAATCTAGGATGTTAGGGGGTATATTACCAATGAGTTCAAGGTGACCATTGTAACCTCTAGTGGAATTGGCAAGAAAGTTAAACCCTTGAGATTCATGAAATGGAATGCTTGGCATAGGTTCAAGGGTGGGAATCTTGAATACACCATGGTCTTGGAATTTTTTAAAATTATAAGGGTTGGTGTCACCTTGAATCCTATAGATGGATCCATTGTGAATAAATTTAGCACATTAGCAAGAATAAGAGGCAACTGATCTCATGTGATGAGTCCATGTCCTATAAAGAAAAATGTTATAGGATAAAAGAAAGTTGAATATCATCACCTTCACGTGAATGGTGATAGATGGGATAATAATAGGGATCCACACACAACCTAAAGGAGGCATTTTCCTTTGGTCATAGCCTTGACATGTGTTACATGTGGATTTGAGATTACATTTGGAATATCCAGGTGTTTTGATAAAATCAGGAGAGACAACACAAGAGCCATAACCCTCATCAATCAAAGCATGATTGACATGGATATCACTAATTTGGAAATTGATAAACAAAAGAGGATCATCTGCGTGAATTAGCATCTCATTGGGGATCATAAAAGAAATGGGGAATTTAAGGGAAAGAAAAGTGTCCATTTTTGTAGCAAGAATGTACGGACATCTCTTCGTACTATTATAAAATGCTATTTTATAATCCAAATAAGGTGGTTTCACATCCTACTAGGGGAGGATGAGGGATGATCATTTTGAGAAAAATATGCATAAGATGATTATGATGATGTATAGAGGTCTTCATAAGTTTTAGAAATGGTATTTGAGATCGGAGATTAGTGAGTTATGTGATAGGATCCCATTCATCATAACCCATAAGAACATTGTTGTAAAGAGGTTCATAGTGTTGAAGGAGGTCCTTGAAAGGATGAGATAAAGTGCATGTGAATTTATGTTGATAAGATGTGGGAAGTTTAATTGGAGGGCAAGTTTGTTGATTATCTTGAGAAGATGGGTTAGTCGATGCAGGTGTGGTTTGAGATAGATTAGAATAAGTGCTGATATAAGTTTGAGTATCATTGATAGGTAAAGAAGATAGAGGAATGGTATGAGAAGTGTTATCCAAGGGAGGTGTTATAATTGGTTTATTAAAATATATAATGTCATCTTTCCCCAACTCTGTTAAGTGAGTTGGATAAGAGTCTTAGATAACACAAACTATTTGAGACAATTGAGGGGTGTGGATGGGATGAGGATCAATGAAAGTAACCACCCTTCATATATTATTCATATTGACCACATTCTCTTCAATATTTGGGTCAAGAAGACTATCAACATTATTGGTATAATGGGTATTCTTGTTTTGGTTATCTTGGTGATTTATAAGAGGATCTTTATAGATGGCCAAATGAGCATTAGCCTAGTTCAAAGCTAGAGATTTAGTTTGTGTTGCATGGGCTTTGAAGGTAATACCATAGGATTTTTGACATTACCAAATGATATAATCATGATTAAAATTAGGACCAAGAAGGAAATATATAGCCAAAATATGAAGTTGTCAACAAGTTTCATGAGAATGACCCCAACTAGCATGAAACCAATAAAATTTATTGGGATCATACCAAGATTTCATGGGTCGAGTGAGATCAAGTTATCATTGGAGAAGTCTTGGTAGACATTTTTATAATTCTAATATGGATAAAGGTTTATAAACATTATCATTATTTGTTGAAGGTAAATGAGGATTAGTGATGTGGTTAGGAGGGGAAGCTTATTCTAAAGTTTGGTTGGGAACAATAGCTTGAGTAGCATGAATGGTATCATAAGAGTTGGTGATACCATCATTCATATCATGATGATACTTATTATTTATTAGCATGTGAATACCCATAGAATGTTGGGATGGATTTAATTTATGCATGAGGAAATATTGATGATTGGTTGGGTTAATGGCCTCTTCCAAAATACACAGAGAGAGACTCTGGACCCGATATTATAACTTTGGAAAAAGAAAAATGGTAAAAACATGAAAGAGGTTGTCATCTACCATATTATGTTCACATTTTTTAGATAAGTTCTTCCATCATTTGATGAAATATTGTGTGGTTTCAGTCTCAAGTTATCTACAATTGATAAAATGGGCCAAGGTATTTTCAGGGAGATTAGTAGTTTGGAACTCTTGGACTATAGCATTGACTAAGTCTTCCAAACTAGTGATAGAATGAGATTTGAGTTGGTTGTACCAATATAAAGCATCACCTATGAGAATATTTGATAATATCTTAGTATCATCAAAGGTATTTAATTTGACCCAGTGTTTATATAGATTTCCAAATGTTTTTAAGTGGAGAGTAGGGTCAGTTGACCCATTGTAAGTAATAGTAGGGGTGACACCTCCTATATTTATATTATAAATTTGAGATTTAAGAGGCTAATTTTGAAGGTGCTTGATTATTTTTTTAATAAGGGGAGGTTTATGAATAAGATTACCATGGGAATCTTGAAGAGAAGGTAGGGGAACATTTTGGTTATGTGTGCCCTATGGAATCTATTGAGGGTGGTTTTGAAGATCGATAAGATGATTTTTCATTTGCATTTGCATCATTTAATTTGAATTTTTAGCTTATAAATAATTCATTTTATTAAGATTTTATAATAGGATTTGATGGGTTTGATTGGTATTATTGGCATTGTTTGAAGCATTAGAATTGGTAATTGTGGCTTGGGCCACTATGGGTGTTAGTAGTAGCTTGAGAAGAATTTTTGGTAAGTGAGGCACTAGTGGAATAATTTGTTTATGTGGAAAAATATGGATTATTATAGGGATGAGAAGTAGAAATAGAGGCATGATTATCATGGGTATAAAATGATGTATTAGTGGAAGAAATGATAAGAGCGAGTCTTGGAAGAGGCCCACTAGATGTAAAACCTACCATGTTAGTAGAGATACTAGGCATGGAGGTGGAAGAAATCAAAGAGGAAGATGTCATGGTATGATAAGGCATAAAAATAGAGGGAAGAGGCTGAGAAGAAAATAAGCTAGTGTCCCTAAATCTATGTGAGAATGTGGGAGAAGGTGAATGGGGCTCCTCAACTTGACCACTTATCATGAGATGGTAAATAGTAAAAGGATCCTTTCCTTGATATTGAGGAAATTCATTAATGAAGATGAGAATTTATATTTTATATTCTAATTTAGGCTGATCTTTAAATGAGAAGAGAGGATTATGAAGTGAAGAGGAATGAGGAGGGGTCCCATTGTTCATAGTGTAAGTGGCTATATGCACATTACTTGCATCTAGGGTAGGAGCCACAAGATACTTATGGGAGAACCTATTAGGATTGGTAACGATCATCATATCTATTGAATTTAACTTAATTTTATCTTCAAACAAGAAGTTCATGATGAAGGAGAGAGATTAGGGAAGGAAAAAATGATGTGAATTAAAAAGAGAGAAAAGATAGATAAGAGTACAAAGGCAACCAGGTCAACCTAGTACTGTTGGATAAAAAGTAGAAGAGTAAAGAGTCAACAAGGTTAATTGAGTACTATAGAAGGAAAATATATAGTCTAACAAGGATACAAAGTCCACTAAGTCAATTTAATATTATAACCTAATAGGTAAAAAAGAGTAATGGATTGAATAGGTTGACTCAATACTATAAATTGATAGGTAGAAAGGAGTAATGGGTCAACTAGGTCGATTCAATACTATAGTCAAGGAAAAATATAGTCTATAAAAGACTATGTTGAAAAAAATAACAATTTATTGAAAATAGGGAAAAAAAATTCAATGTAATTGAATCAAGAAGTGAAATCAAACACACAAATAATTGGATCAATGGGAATGGTCAAATTAGGGCACACAACACAAAACCTTTCACCAATGCTGGCCAATGCAAGTTTTTGCAAACCAACATACAATTAGCAAAGAAAAACTAGCCAATTGAAAAGTAAATGCTAACTAAGTGGTCATCTTGAATGTTTATAGATTATTATAAAGTGTTATATTAAGTGTGATAGGAAAGTTAGTTGAAAATAAGGAACTAGAGAGAAATATTTGGATAGTTTTAGGATGTTTAGGTTGAAAGGGATCTATATTGGCAATGGTACTAGATTTGTATTAGGGCCTACCTGATTACTTCACAATTTAATAATGATAAGGGTATCATGTGTTTATCTAATATATACCATTAACCACATGTTTATACTTGGCTAGAAAACCAATTCAGCTTCCCCCTTGGTGATGATATCCAAATAGGTAGGCCTTGGGTAGACAAATGTTAAATGTGTTTTGAAATTTGTGATTTAATAGTGTGTGAAAAAAGAGAAAAATATTGAAACTAAATGGTATATTGAAAAACCACTTAATTAGACTATGTGAGATACTCTAAGAATACAAACAACTAAAAATGAAAGTGTGAACTAATTACTATCATTTAGCTATTAATTACCAAAATTAAGAATCGTATAGAGTCAATTGAGATGACACTATATGCAAACATTATAGAATAGAGTCGATAGGGTCACTACTATTATATAGAAGCAAGAGTCCTTATTAACTAAGTCAACTAGTTTGACTTAGTCTTTTAGATAGAAGATAGACTATAGAACTAAGTTAACCAAGTTGACTTAGTTTTTTGTAGGATTACAATTTTTAAAGACACAAAGTTGCACAAAATAGAACTATAATGAAGAAATGAATTAAAAGAGAGAGAGAGATAAAGGAACCTTGGTGGGTTAGAAGATGTTGATAATTATGATTTTTTTTTTAAAGTGCCTTGAATATTACTTGTAATTTCTGCCAACTATGTTAATTGGGTTGACCTAGTTATGTAAAACCCTATTTGTTGAACCATATTAAGATGACTAAGTCAACCTGGTCAATGTAGTTTGTTATCTCGATGATGATTATAAGACTAAGTTAACTTGTTCGACATAGTCTACTATTTTAGGACTAAAAAAGAGTACTATTTCAACCTTCTCATTCTATTAACATGTATATGATGAAGTCTTACATAGAAAGAATAGAGTCATTTTGATGTGAATATGTGTTAAACCTACACACAAAAGTTAGAACTATATCATCATGGTCAACCTAGTATTGCAAATATAAAAAAAATAATAAAATGATAGAAACAAAAAGTGTGAAATAAAACTTGCATGGGTTAGATTCACGTTGGGTTCACCAAAATGTATACAATGGGAAATGCAGCATATCTACAAATCAATCCTAGTTTGGAGAAGATAGATCCTACTTACACTTTTGATTAGGGATACACTAGATAATATTGGTCATGACCAATATGGATATGATATACCTAATCAAGGGATCTCTTATCATGATAATATCATTAGGGAGGGTTCCAAAGCCTCCAGTCAAGCAAAACTATGTAATAACCCTAACTAGGTCCTATGTTTTCATATTCACTAAACTAATAACAAGTAAAAATATAATCTAGTGCTCACCAAAGCTTGTGGATAAAGTGGGGGTAATAAAAACTAAAATTAAACATGCATAAAAAACATATACTCATATCAATGTATATAAAATCCTAATGCATGGAAGAAAAGTGTAAATGCATATTTATCTACTCTTATAAAGGAGGAACAAAGTTATGAATACTTACCTTTGAAGATGAAGACACCAAGCCTTAATCTCTCTGTTGGCCAAGGTGCTTTGCAAGAGGTTATTATGGTATGTAAGGATGACAAGGATAAATCTGGTCTAGGCTACACAACCTATCAATTCATCCAAAAGACTTCTCCACAAGACAAGATCCATATCTCCAAAGAAATTATGAAACCCTAAGCTTGCTCCTCAAGTATAATGGTGGATAAGTAGATGCAAAATATATCTTACTTCTTTTTCTCTTGTAAATGTCAAAATTAATGTGTTTATATAGGTGGATCTAACCCTAAACCCTTTTGAAAGTTTTAGTTGACAAGGTTGACCTGGTTGACATAGTATCGTAATTGATAAAAACTCACTAGGTCATGGACTAGGTCAGATAAGGGCTGACCTAAAACCTTAATAAGTTTTATCAATAAGAATACAAGATCAACACAAATGACATAGTCATATAAACTATAAAAGAGGGATTTAGGTTAGGAAAAGCAATAACAAAGGTGGTAAAAGATTAGAGGAGTGTGAAAAATAAGAGACAAAGCTTATGGGAATGGTTTTTAAGAGAGAAGTGTGTAGATACCAAGTGGAAAAAAGGGACAACAATCCTTTGAAGCACTAATTTTCTACCCACCCCTTTCCTAGTTCACCCCTTAGGGCATGCACTGAGATAGATTGAGACTTGATAGGTTCCTGAAAGATAAAGAGCATCAATAATTGATAAAATTTTGAAAATATTATGTGTATACACTAAGAACCTTTCCCTCTTCTCTTCCATCACAGTCCATAGGTCCATAGGCAGGGATAACAAAAAATAGATATTAGATGAAGCCTAAGGATGGACCACAGACTCTTCCAACCTAGGATATATATGAGGAAGAGCTACAACAAGCAAAGGTCCTAAGTTTATAGGCACTCAAGGCCAAGTACCTATCATAGGTGAATAATCTAGTAACGGCCCCTTACTGCTCCTTTGAGTTTTTCCCCTTCTATATCTTTTCTTATAATTTTAATCACCCCTGGCCTTATTGTCTCCACATTTTTTCCCAATTGACAATTTATATAGGTTTTCTATTTCTACACCCATCCATGAATCTACCTACCACCACTACTCATGTTCTCCTTTCCATTTATATGGTTTATATCCCTATGTTTTCCATCCCTTCCATTTTCCTTCCATTAACATCCACTCCATCAAAATTATCCTTGTACATCTTAGCCATTGCTTCATTTATGCCTTCAACTACAATTCCATCTACCTAGTTGGGTTCATCCCTACCTTCTACCAATCCTACTATAGTCACCACAGTGGTAACAACTAAGAGAAAACCTAAGAGGTAACCAGTTTATGTGGTTCATTCAATGCCATAGTACGGGAGCATAGAATGGTCAAAGATTATGTGGCATCAAATGCCCAATCCTTCCACCCAAACTAAGAAATAACTTAAAGAACATGCTTAGATGGATGCATTTCCCTCTGACTCCTCAAATCTCTCTCTTCCATATTGGGATAAGGAACTAAGAGCCTTCACCTCTAAGAGGCCCAATCTAAAGATTATGAAATTTCCAATAGTGAGCTCCCTATTTGAAAAAGCCATTGCATCAGTATAAAGGGTGAGAAAGATAAAGATAAAAGATCGCCCGAGTAAGATCCTAATCATGGAGGAGAGGGAAGAAGTATACTCCCTAATAAATAGACAAAATATGTAGAAGGGTCAGTTCCTTGACATAAAGCACTTAAAATCATATATGGAGACCCATGCATAAGCTATCATGGCCATCCATCAAGGAACTAAAATGTCCAAGTAGGAGCTCAAATAAGAGTTGGAGATACTCAGAGAGCAACACTAGGTAATTTGGTTTCCTTAGGGATTTAAACAAGATGTATAAGATGATACCCTTAGATTGTATGAAATAATTGATTCTATTCATTCTTTATGAGTCAACTTGGCATCACACATCAATAAGATAACCTAATTATTCATGAGCCTCAATAAAGATGACAACAAGAGGAAATTCCTAGTGTTGTATACACCTAATAAGTCTTTCATCCATCTATATCTGATGACTCTATTAGAGGCATAAAATTCTATAGATTTGGCATTGATAAAGACACAAGAGGCTCAAGACTGGGTTCTATCTTCAGAGGCATTAGTCAATAAATTAGCTAAGAAATAAAAAGAAGTTGAGAAGATTCCATCAGGACTATAGTTGGATACTATTTGAGATAACCAAGGAAGGATGGTGACTAGAGTTACATTCAACCAAATGATAAAACAATCCTTAAATAGTTTAAAACATAGCCTATAATGTTTTAAAATTGAAGACATAGAGGCTAAGTTAAACATAGTAAGAAAAAAGGCCATCAAGGTAAAGGTATTCAAAGTTGGTTTCATAACAACCAAGGCAAGGCAAAATAAGCTAATGGCTAAGACTAATAGGATAACTAGACTATCTCTTATAGATATGGGTTTAATTAGATCATAACATGATAAGGCCTAAAAGAATTATCATGACTTAAATGCAAATAAGAAAGTTTCACAACATTCTCAACCTACTAGTTCTTCTATGCCAACTCTATTAGTTTTGCCAAAAACAAAAACTGCCATGTTTATGCCAATTCAAACTACTAGTCCTATGGTGATGAAAATTCAAACATCCAATGCTTTTTCAAGTTCACTTCCAATTACCACTATGGTATAAGTGACTACTACTACTACAGTTCTCGTAATAGTCCTAAGACAAGGCAAACAAGAGCTAATTTACATTGGTTAATTTTGTACATGTTTCATGTAACTGACATAACCAAATAGTAAAGTCTTAGTTACATTGTATTTAACTAAATTTTGAGTAGCATGCATAAATTTCATGGCTAGGATATTGTAATTCATCATTATGTAACTCAGACTTATCTTAAGATCTATTGATATGTAAATAAAACATGCTAATCTTGGAGGATGAGGTGACCCCTTCCCTAAGATCTATATGTGCAATTTGTAACCCTCTTTCAAAGGGTATAAGTTTTTTTAATGAAATAAAATAATAAAATAAGGATCTTGATGGTCATGCAACTATGTTTGTTATGTCTTCTTCCCTTTTAATGTTTATGAATTTGAAGTTCTTGAGTTTGTAAATTGATTCAATATTTTTGATGTGTGTAATCGTTATGGATGGATCTAATTGTTATGTTAATGAATGATTAATCATATATGTGATATACATATTAAAGGTTGATATATTCATTGATTTATATAATTAGTTTAGGTTGAATCAATAATCTAAAGTGTGTATAAGTGTCTCAGTTGATATAGTATTCTAGGCGTGAGCAATAGCTGCTTTAGATAACTTCTTGGTCCAAGCTATAATCTCTTGTATAAAGGTATGTAATAGTATAATTGAAAGGATAAACCTTCATGTAGACCAATAATCATCTTGTATCTGATTACCCAGTCTCCCAACCATGTTTGTTTGTAAGTGAACACTAACTACAAACAACAAACATTGGTTTTTGAGAGACTTGTCCACCAAAGAGACAGACTAAGAAATTCCTTTTTAGAAAACATAAAATCCTTATTTATACCTTACCTTCACCTCTTTTGAATTTTATTTGAGATATACCCATCCTAGATTAGTATTTCACGCTTTTGACTCACATAGTGATTTTCCTTTTTATTAGAAATCACACATCCACCTATAAAACTTGGTTAAACAACCCACAGGCTTAACCCACTATTTCACCACTTAGCTTTTCCAACCACATACCTACAAATCATGTCTTAGAGTGGAACTTAGTTCCATATATATCCCAAAAATGTTAGATGTTACCTTGTTTAAAACTCTTTAAATGTCCATAAAGCCCACAACAATAGTTACAACATAACAAAGTAGCATATCCATGAATTTATCATGATAAATAATATAATAAAGGGAAAGACATACATAAACAATCAATTTATTCCAAAATGATAAATGAAAAGGTCATAAAAAGATATAATCTATAACAATGAGACCTATGGAATGAGATGATCTTAGCATTAACATGGCCCCTAGATACATGAATGTCATGTATCTATGCATCCATGTATCATATGGAACCTCTATGTCTTGCATCTTCACTCATATATATTTTGAAATGCATGTACATATGAAAAATGATGTGTAATTCACCAAACATGTGATAAATAATATAAATGAATAATGTAAAATAGCAAACACGTCATGCTTAGGTCCTGATTTTAGATTTTTAGAATAATTTATTTTCTTAATATTTTTGTAATATTTTAAACACATTATGGATAAGTGAAATCCAAGTGGAAAGGTGTATAAATATAATAATGGCAAGGATTTGAACAATCTATAACACATGTTTTAGATTAAGGTAAAAATAGGTTTTAAAGGGGCCTCGAAACCCTTTTATAGATCAAGAAAGATAAAACATTACGAACCGCCAGGAAAGGCAAACCCACTAAAAAATAGTAACTAAACCAGGTTTTACAGGGACCTGAAACCAACAATATAAACTAGTAAAAGCACCCCAGGTTTTACAAGGACCTGAATCCTAAATAAAACCAAGTGAAACAAACTAAAAACCAAGTTTTACAAGGACCTAAAAACCTCATAAACAAATACACCAATGCCCAACTCCAAAAAGAATAGATCAGGCTCCCATGTTCAAACCAACAACCCCAAGAACACAATGTCAAGGGAATTGCTCACAAATGGCAGCCATCAAAATTTTCCTTTGCATGGCATGCCTTCCTCCCTAAGCGCCACCATGGTGTAGGTAGATCCGCCATACCCATCATTTTTAAATGAGCAGGGCTCCTCCACGGCTTAGGGATTCTCCATTTTTCCCTGACCAGGGCACCGTGGCTCATTCACTAACCATAAAGGAAACTTAGTTTCCCCCATTTGATCACTTTTTTCTTCGCTAACCAAATTAGGATGGCAGTCCAACTTAGGCTAGAAATCCAACCCAGGTTCCATCTGTAATATGGCAAACTGAAGCAAAATAAAATTTCATGCAAAAAAAGATCTCAACATTTTTGCACCATGCACCAGCACCATGGCTCCCAAAAAATGCACTACCCATAATAGACAGCACCACCAACAAAACCCCCAAATCTATCGCCGCCACCGCCCTTTCCATCCACCCAAATGTCTACGAGATCACCCCCTCTACTCAGAGGATTCACTACCATGGCATTCAAAATATCTCTGAAGAAATCACCTTCCCACTCAGAATAGGGTAATGGTCAGCACGGTGGCCACAAAATGGAAATCCAAGGTAAAAATATAGATCCACGTAGTAATAAGTTAAACTTTATAGTGCCGTGCATACATAGAAGAAGGGTTTGAGGGGGCCACGTAGACGCGCGCCCCAACCCCCCTTTACTAAAAATAACTATAGTTTTTCTAATCTATAACACATGTTAAGACACAATGTGTACCAAATTTAATAGTATGGTAATGTGGAGGAGGTTAAGGCAAGAGATATGCCCCCACTATATATTTTAATTTTAATAATATATCTTAAGAGAGTATGTGGAGATGAGAATAGGCATGCTCATAGTAGGAAAGATTTAATGTATGCTCATGTAATCTACACACACACACACACAAATGTATTTGATCATGTAAGCTCCATTTAATCCATACTTAGTATAAGTAGTCAACATGTAAATTTGAACAAGTAGTATGTCACAAAAGAATATGTAGTGGAATGAAAATGTTGTAAATGATGCATCATCATAAGAAACATACAAAATATGTCTAGATCATTATAAATAATCAAAATTCAAGGGACACATGAAAACAAATCCAATGGATAAACTAATAATCAAGACAAAACAATATGAACACATGTATGTCAAAATTGAATAATAGAGGAAGTAGGAAATCAATAGAACATGAAAAATCCATGTATAATGGATTATGTTCTAGATGTACATGAAATCATTAAACCAACCACTCAGAAATATGAATTATGAATAATTTTGACTCTCATCAGTAACTAAATTTTGATGTTATAAATGTGGTGATGCACTCTTAGGTACATTTACAATTGAATGATATACATTTCATTCTTTATTTGTTGCAAAATATGTTAAAAAGTGTACCATATATTGACATTTTTTTAGTAGTTGTATCATAATTTATATCATGCACCTTAGTTGTGATTATATGATATGTATTTACTTAGTGTTATTTGAATATAAACATTTATTTTCTTTCTATCCTTTCTATGTATAAGCTTCCCCTCCTGAAATGGTAATAGTCACACATTCATGATAAAATTTAACACAGTTGTGATTCTTACCAAGTGTTACCCCCATTTCTCTTAGCTATGATCTTCCCAATATTGCATTGTATTAAGTTAGGATAAATATTAAATAAAAAATTACTTGATTTAGGGCCCAAAGTTGTAGCTAACATATTGGATCCAATGCATGCCTTGGGTGAAATAGCCTTATCCAACTATTAAATGTCAAATCTAATAGGTTTGATAAATATTATGCTACATACATTGATTTTTACAAAATTTATAATCTCATCATTAGTGAATTTATTTCCATTTATGTGAGGGCTAATAATAAAAAAAAATTATAAATGAGGAATGTTTTTAAGTTATCCCCTTGGAAATCATGCTTGTGAGATTAGTATTCTTATGTAGATGTTGATTTTGAAGATCCTCTTTAGTCAAATTTGATTTCTTAGTTTCTTATTTCATAAGTACATTTTCTTGTTTATCTTGCATTTTTTTTACAACTTGTATTTTAATCATTTATATTTTTGTAACCTTTCATGTTGTAACTTTTCCTTATGTAACTATTCTTTTCTTTTTACAATAGTTCTTTATGTATCAATTCCTTTTGTAAATTTTATTTTTTTAATTATTCGTTAGAAGATATAGACACAAATTTAGTAGGTTGTTAAATTTTAAAAGGTGTACTTTAATTTGGTGGTTATTTAATAAATGTATCTAATGTAAGCTCACTACTATCAATAATATTTTGTATGTTTCTCTTCAAAGACAAACAAATATCTCGATGATCTCCATGGATTTTATGATAGGAAAAATACTATTTGGATATCTTAATAGGACACATAGGAGGTAAAGTGATCAATTTATTTTGAATCATGTCATTTAGAGTTTCACTTGGTGTTATATGATTTTTTTTGAACCATTATTTGTATTCTATTTGTGGATCCATTCTTGAGATGAAATATTTTTTGACACAAAATTCTTGAATGAAGAGGCAGAAATGTAATAAACACTAGCATACTCTAAATTATTTGACATGTGTGATCTTATTATAAATTGATGTAACCTTTACTTTTTGAACTCATATATATAACTTATTATAATAAGTATTTGATCTATAATGGCTTCATAAGAACAAAGCCTTGACACTTTTGATTGAATATGCATACAAAGGTTGTTAAGAGGATTTGTGGGAGGTGGAGGGGGATGTGGAGGAAAAATATGATGCCATTTTATTTATAATAAATTATGATTTGCTCTACCTTTTTGGATAGTGGGTTGGGACCTCCATTATAAAGATATGGTAGCTATCACAACCTTGAGGTTTTGGGGGAGGAAGAATAAAAGGAGTCATGTAATCCCTTCAATGCTGAGTGGTAATAAAAAGTAACTCAAATCAAACATTAAAAAATATGAGTTAAGGAAGGCTAAATATTATTTGTTATGAATTTTATCTTTATAACCATTACCCCAAAGATTTGATATATAGAATTATATCATTGTTAACAATTTCACATAGTAAGGAAAACCACATGTAATGACTACAATCATAGCTTGAGTAAATAAAATATAAAATATATGTATATCCATTATATAAATGTGTAATTTGTGAATGAGGGAAACTCATAAATTAGGTTTGAAAACAATTTTTGAATTCAAAAATTTGAAACAATATAATGAAGGATGAAACCTTGAGGGAAACCTAGGATTTTTGATATGTTCTAGACAAAATGTGGGTTCACTAATAAGTTTTACCTTATTTTTTATTTGTGATATTATAAGATAAAACTTTTAGATGATATATATTTTTTAATGTATTAAAATAAAACACTAATATAAATGTGAATGCATAATATGATTTCATAATTATACTTACTATTTATGAAAATAATACAAAGTATTTATATACTTAGCATGTTAATGTTTTGTGTAGGTCTAAGATTGAATGTAGGTGTTTGAAATGGATTAGAAGATGTTAAGATCAGGAACATGAGTGTATGTATCTATCTAAAATTTTCCATTAGCCTATGTATTCTATCATTTAATGTAAATGTATGATGTTTCTAGATTCATCCTATGATGATATGCATCATTGTTCTAGCACAAGCCATTGTGCCTATTTAAAATATGTATTCCTATGAAATATTAGGTGCTCACTATGTGCACAAATATATAAAAACTATCTCCTCATATTCAAAAATATATCTCATTATAGACATTAAAATTAAAATTTAATGCTAAAATAATGCACTTGTGACCACTCATTATGAAAACTTAACCTATGCTCAATTCCATAGTTTTATCCCATTGTTCCTATAATTCTATGTGAATGAATCTATATCCTAAGGAATATTTGATATTAAATGTTCCTATTGATGATTCCAATCTTCCTAGACTCATTTATTTATTGATTCATACTTCTAGTTTGAATGTCTTTGCTCCTTATATGAAACCACTCCTTCAAAACAATCAAGTAGGCCAGCCATGTTTAAATTTATCAGTTTTTCCCTCCTAAAAATTAATGGGTAATGTCCCATATTCAAATTCATTCTAATGGGTCATTCCACACATTTTGTAAAACAAATTTGAGGAAATTCTACAAAGGTCCACTATATAAACACATTTTATACCCATGTGTTCACAGATGTTAAGAAGATGTTATTAATACAAATATCAGAAATATCTAACTACACATTGAGATCAAATCACCTATTCTTCCCAATTTTGAGTCCATATAACCCAAGAATCCCTAAACTAGGTCTAAATACAACAATAGGGTCACAAATCATTTTTAAAGCACATAATTACACCAATATTTCTCCATCATATAACATTTCACTAGTATTATACACACACCACAATAACATGGGATAACCACATGGAGTTTGATCCTTCTTCAAAGTATTAGTATGTAGGTAATGTTCAACACACAAGGTGTTGAGTTCAAGAACAACCCTATTCTCTTATCCATTTCCCCAATTTTTATTGAATTTATTACCTCTTATCATTTAGCTAGGGTTAAAGTGAAGAAAAAGGCACACATTTGCTCCCAAAATTAAGTGAAGACATCAAAATAAACACATAGGACATATAAGTAAAGGTGCATCTCTTAGAATTTACATAGAGGTCAAAAATTCTAAAGTATGTGATTATACCCTACAAATAGTAGCATAGGTTGACTAAGTCCAACAACACAACCTTATACTAGGATAACACATAGCCTGTTTTAAACTCACAAAAACCTCACCCAATCTCACAGTCAATTTCATAGTCACCATTACAATCCTACAGACCCAAGTTCTAGCTAAGTCATTATATTTTAGTACTTCCCCCTTTTATTAAATTTCTAAAAATAGGAAGTTAAAATAAATTTATGTGTGATTATTGTATATTTTATATATTATGATTTTATTAATAGTTTTTTCTTAATTATATTACCCCCTTTAATCATATTGGTGATCCTGTTTATTGTTGAATGCTGTAAAACTATAAAAAATTATGTTGCTAGGGTTTTTTTCCTTATTTTTATTGTTTCTAATTTATATATTAGGGTTTTTAGATTTACTAAGATATTGATAAAAATAATATTTCAAGTCTCTATTTCACATTTTATCCAATCTAAGGAAGTTGTTTCTACCTTGTTGAGGTCAACATACCCACTTTTTTGAAAACTAGGACCCTTGAGATATTTTAAAGCTTAACCCTAAAAGCATGGCTTGTTTTGAACATTATTAGAATTTGAAGATCATTCACTTTGATAATACTAGTTTACTAACTTATGTTTTGCTTTAATCTTTCCTAAAATTGCTAATAATTGGTTTTCATGTCTTAAATATGTAGGTTTCATGGAGCCCTTGCTAATAGATTCATGTTTTAAAACCCTAACATAAATACCAGTTTGAATTTGGTAGGAACAAATTGGTGGGAATATTTCAAAATTGTTTTGGACTTAAGCCCAATTCTTATGTTAAGGCTTGGTCATGTTTTTACGATGACCAAACCTTACCCTAAAAATTATGCCTTGTTCCCTTTTATTTTTTCCACTTTATTTCTTATATTTATAACTAGGTCTAATGTCAGTTTGGCAGGGTCCTTTTTTTATTTTCTAGCTTGGTCCCCTTTTAGCCTAAATTTTTAATTCTAAGTCCATGTTCATGTTTATTAACATGAATGTGACCTTAGATTTGATGCTTTAGCCTAAGTTTCTTTCATCCTGGGTCCTAACTTAAATATCATGCATTTTTTAGGATCCAATGATTCATGTTTCATGCCTTTTAATCCAATAGAGTGAGTAAAAGCTTGACAAAATAAACATGTAGTCCTTTGGACCAATCATGTTTGATCACTTAGATCACAATCAATATCTCATGTTTCATCATGGATCAAAGATTAGATGGAGTGAAGATAACATTAAAAATTCAAAGGCCTAAGAGACTCCACAAAGTCACCACATGGCACTCTTGCATTCAAGACTTAAAAGCAAAGGGTCTCACTTATTAAATAGAACAAATGGTGTGTAAAGATTGTGATTAGATGGTTCTCACTTTATCACAGTTTTTAATCAGATGGAGCAAATTAACTTCAAGATCTTTGGAAACCTCGTAAAGTCACCACATGGCACTACCACATTGGTATACAAGAATTTGATGAGCTTAAATTTGACATTCATGTGACCATCATTTAACATTCATGAGGATGTATTTGACATCCATGTGACCATAAAATTTAAGCCCATCAAAACTAATAACTTAGTGATCCTAAATTTTACATTTGTGCGACCATCATTTGACATCTGTGAGGACATATTTGACATCCATGAGATCATAAAATTTAAGCTAATGGATTATTTTGCTCAATACCAAGATATACTCAAAAATTCTATTAAAAAATTCATAAATTACAGTGTAGACTAATGGGACCCCTTAAAGGATGTTCAAACACTTGAGATATTTGAACTGAAAATAATGAAACGATCTCATAGTCTAAAAATGTGCATAAATGAATTTAGTCTAAGTCTGTATCCTAAGGTCCCCATTGTATTTATTTGAATGCCATGAACCTTAGGCTGGACACTTATACTAACTCTTATTTTAAAAGGGCCTTGTGACATAAAACTTATCCCAAATGCTTTTAAACAAAGATTTTATCATTTTTATTAATATAATAAATCCCTAAGTCAAAATCTAGCATATCACTTTGAATCTTTGGGCATGTTCTAAGAGCTTAACATAAGTATTTTAGCTCAAATTATGCATTGTGATTATTAGATACAATGTAAACCTTGGCTTAAAATATTTAGTCATGGTCCCCCTTTTTTATAAATCTTAAAAAATATAGGCATAAAACACTTTAGCTTAAAGTTTAATTCATGTTTAATAAACACAAAATGAACCTTAGGATAAGGAATTTTAACTTAAGTCCTTTGCTTAAAAACTTAGCATAAAATATTTTAATCTAAGTCTATGACCTATTTATTAACATGAAAATAAACTTAGCTTAAAATGTTTTAGCCTAAGCTCATGTACCTTGTAGGATCCGACGGCTGATGCTTCATCACAAAGGATAATCCAACGACATGAAATCACTAATGAATTTTCGAAAAATATTCAAGAACCCATGGGTTCCACACGTGGTATACATGCATTCAATATATGATTGATGAAGGCTCTATAGCTTAGAAATCCCTTAAAGGTGCTAAGTGGTGCAACTACAGGGCTCAATACCAAAAGGAACCAGTGACAAGTGAGAGCCTAGAACATAATCAATGGATCACACTGATCCAAGATCTTGATCCAATGGTGCAAAGAAAAAAATATTTTTAAATACCAATGGCTAGTTCTTTAAAGGCATTTATGAAAAATTCCATGATAAATGCCAGATAGATGCCAAATAAGTACCACACAAGCATAAAGTGATAAAACAAAAGATCTTGTGTCCTCAAAATTTAAAGGTATAAAGGTAAAGGTTAAAATCAAATTTGAGGCATGTATAATCTTATGTCTAAATAAGCTACCATCTTTAAAGCTTTAAAACCCTAAAATTTGCATAAAAAGCCCTAAGTGAACTCAAATTGATTGTAGTAAATATAAAAGAAGTTTAATTGTGATTTGAACACAAAGGAGCTAAACTAGAGACCATTTACAATCTAATTATTAGTAATTTATAGATGTGAAATACATGGTAGCTTAGAGGAAATAATTGAGGGACAAGACAAAATTATATCTATCTATAGATAGTGAGGGAAGGGTTTTCAAAGACACTGACCTGGACATTACATCCTTGAACACTGGCAACAAGAATTGGTCCAAGCTCTTCTAGATTATTGAGGAGATGAAAGCCATCACCAAAGAATAACAAAGGATTTACATAGTTAGTAGGAGGTACTATGACCTGGTTATAGTTCAAATGGCTAGTATCCACATGCTACTTCTAAACTAGAGGTACTCCATTACATTGATATCATTATTCCCATTTTTATAGATTGTAGAATTAAAATTGATTAGATCATGCATGAGGGTAGCTCTAGATGAGTTTCATATATTTCCCATTGGCCTTTGAGAGGTATTAAAAACTTCTAAAAACTCATGTGGACCTACCTAGCATTAAGGAATGGAATGACAAGAATGACCTTGACACCATCCTTAGGGCATGGTTTCTCCATGGGAATATTGTGATCTGAGACCATATTGGCAACATCCCAGTTACCAAATTTAGAGATGGAATTAGGGTAATCATGACCCTATTAAATAGAATATTTGGATCCCCTTCAATCACATTTGTCAATAATAGATGGGTATGTTATGTCTACTTCATGGTAGAGAAAGGGATCACTCCCCTAGTTGGAGATATGATCAATGTCCACCTATAGAAACAATGTACAACCATCAAGAAGAAGACTAGTCAATAAGTTTTCATGATGGCTTATCTATTTAATGCCTTGATATCCTCTATGAAAATGCCTCATATCAAGAATTAGTCACCTGAGGGCAGATTCACAATTTTACACCATTATTCAAAGCTACATATCTTCAAATATAGACACTACATGTATTTAATTTATGATTGTGTCTATCCTAATTTAGTAGAATCCATCACATGGATCTTTATGCCCAGGTTAGGCTCTCTAATCAAGAAATATGTGGAACAAATGGGAGATATCTAGTTGTATCCAGATTATATGGTGATCAAAATTGAATGGATTCTAATTTAACCTTATAAGTTCCCTGTCTATATTCCCAATAAATTATCAGAGTAATAAATTGCATGTCAACTTCTTCATGGTGTTGATGGAGTATGGAAAGATAAAAGGAAAGGCCATTTTCATCCTTTCCCTTTAATAATTGGCATAATTATTTTTCAAGACTGGAAACATGTGAACACCATTTCCAATCATAGATATTCTTTTAGTTTTCAACTAGATGATCTAAGGCATTGATATCCTTATGACAGGGTAGACAAGCATTTGAAGAGCAAACAACTACCCAAACTAGTTTATATGCATCAACCTAGTTCTTATGATCCTTTGTACATTAGGGATAGCAAGTTTTAAGAAGTACTAGATAGGTTAAAAAATCATAATGTTAAAGTTGAACATAGATTGACTATTAATTAAAAACCACGAGGTGAAATATGGAAAATGGGACCTATGCAATACCATTTGCTTCTTAGACCTTCTAGGCCACCTCAGGAGTAACCACAAGTGGAAGGGAAGCAACCCAAAACCCAAATTACATAAGGTCTTGGTAAAGATAATTTATAAGAGAGACATAATAAGGGACCTTCATTCTTATCCCTACCCCAAAGACCAATATATATAGTGGAATATTTGGACATGATTGCATTGGAGCCCAATAAAATAGTAGATGATACACTTAAAGTCCTTGCTAAAGCATATAGATCTAAAGAAGAGGATGATCAAGATTAAGAACCCTATGCCTAAATGGAAAAAAATTATCCCAGTGTCACCACTAAGAAAAAGGAAAAAGGAAAAGAGTTTTTTTTGGATCTTATCCCAGTGGCACCACTAAGAAAGAGAAAAGTAGAATTGGCAATTGTCCTTGTTAGACAGAAAAGGCCAAAGTTGACTTTCACTCATCCAAAAAGTGAAATAAAATTATTCAATGAGGAATACCCTATTCATGGACCAATCATCCCTGAGTGGTTCATCTATGAAAAAAATCATAATATTCCCACTTTGTCTCACTCTTGGGCCTTAACCCAAACTATTAACATTGATGCTAAGACATGATGCATTAAGCTAACAGAGTGAGGTGCTAAGGGATTAATAATAGATTGATAGGATGTAGAGGCCAAAATAAGAGATATAATTAATATACTAATTAGGAATATAATTCGTATGTTCAAAACCATTAGCCTATCCCACTTAAATGCTACATTAGGGATAGTGGTGGATAAGATCTAAAGCTTAAATACTTGGTCAGCAGGCTTGGACAGACTCCTAAGGGATAAAGAGTTGATTACTAGGATTAAATAACTCCTTGGAACCATTTTGGCTAATCCTATAATGTCTATAACCTTAGGAATTATTGATGATGATTAATATAAGCATAGAGTCACTCTAGTTATGTAGGAAGTAAAGGGTAAAAGCCAAGGTTAATCAGGCAGTGACAATAATAGAATTTTGGGCATGATATTCACTACTAAAGAAAAAATTGTAGAATCATAAAGTATTAAGGAATAGATTACAAGGGATGATAGAGAATTTGAGGACTTAGCTGATCAAAAAAATGTTTGTCTATTAAAGCTAGCTATCGATTTGGAGCTTGTCAAGGAATAACATCAAAGAGCTATGAAGCTTTTGAAAGAGCAATAGGGGAAACCCTTTAGTAATGGGCCCACCAAATAATTAATATTGACTTTTTTGTAAAAACATTGTAATATTTTAAATAAGAATATTATTTTTTAAAGGCATATGCTAATTTTTTAGCATATTTGCCTCTAGGTCAGTCTAGTTTGGAAAATCAAGTGTATTCTAGAACTTTTTGAATAAGGATAGTTGTCCTTATCTTTTATACATTTGTATCTTGTAATTGATTGGTATACCACCTTGTATTTCTTTAAAAGGTAGTACTACCATCTTGTAAATGGAGATAATTTTGAGCAAAATTTATATACTTTGAGCAATTGATACTATCAAAGAATTATGTGAAGATTGTCCAAATTTGATGTGTCAATTGTTAATGTGGATTACTCTCAATTATTGATACTAAATATTGAGTTTGAATCTTGAATTTGAATGGTTTCATGATTTTTGAATTTGCATTTGTGATATAGGATTACTATTTTTTGCTTATTCTAGATTAGTTTAAGGATCTTGATTTTACTTTTCTTCATTTGTTTTGTATTTAGATGTGCTAATGCTATTTCATTTTGGTAACAAATATTTAAAGTAAAATCAAGTTCTTACTTGTATTTGAAATTTTCCTAGTGTATAGTGAGATATGAGCTTATGCTATTTTGCATCATATATTGGTTAAATGCAGGATCAATTATAATTGAAACTTTTTCATGATAGTTGAGTTAAGGATCAACAATCACTTATTTTATTTATGTATTACCCTTCTCTTTTGCTTATTTTTAAACTAGGTCACTTTAGTTTAGACTTCATTATAAATATCCATTTAAATTAATCTATAGTTTTAGCTTTGATCACAATTCACTATTACTAGCAGAGATACTTATAATTTGAAAAGAGTTTGACCATGATGGCTCCCAACCATCAATTAATATAAATTTTGTGGAATAGATAAAAATTTATTTACCTATATTTCACTATAGGTAACATAAGTTTCTAAAACCTACTACTCATGCTATGTATCCCCAGAATTCTAAAGTGAGAAGTGTTCTTTGAACACTAAGGACATCTATGATACACATAGAGGCATCAACAAGTCACACTGGTGCTAGAAGGAGGCCCATCTCTATGAATTAGTTGAATATTTGATAGTCTTAGTGTGTTTTAATCTAAGATTGATGTTATCTTTTCACTTTTGCATAATTATTTTCTTAGAAGTGTAAAGATCATTGATCTTTGTGGCCTATGACATATCTTTATGCTTTCTTTAGATAAATATCTTAGTTCTTTGAAGTTTGATCCTTTATTGTTGTAAAGATAGCTTAAGATTTGAAGATTCATAGTATTTGAGGTTAGGCCAGCTTGTTTTGATCAAAGGTTGATAAATATTTCATGAATTTTACTTTATTTGAGCTTAAAAGTGTAAAGATTAATCATATTTATGTAATTAGACATATATTTGAGCTAACTTAGTCAAAGGTTGACATCCTTTAATGTTCTTTATACAATCTTTACAAAATGAGCTTAATGTGTAGGTTTAATCCTTTTTCTTTATAATTATTAACTTGATAAATCATATTTCAAACAAGATCTTCAATCTTCAAGCTATAATTTCCCAAGATTCCAACAAGATCACATTTTACTTCAAGAAAACATTTTCATGAGCTTGAAGTCCATAGGAAAACTATGAAAGATAAAGGTAGGCGTAGATGTTCCAAATATTTTCCAACCTCACCTCTTCAAGGTACCTTTTCCTTTGACCTTAATCCAAGTATAGATTAGTTGGGAGACTCTTTAATCAATGTGCCAAGTGCGGTACATGATCTCCCATGTAACCCTATAAAATACTTGCCAACATTTAGTCCAACTGTTATTGTAAGTATTAAAGAGAACATTAAATATTTTAAAGCTACTTTAAGGTTACTAAATATTGTGCATAAAGATGTAGCATGCAAATTGTTCCCCCTTACATTTAAATATGTTGCATATGAATGGTTCCTCAATTTTCCTAACAATTATATTACTAGATGGAATGGTTTCACTAATGTTTTGATAGACCAATTTGGTAAAATTATTAGTCCATGTGTCATATATGACTAGTTCACCACTATTAGGAGGGATAAAAGTGACCCCATAAGGTCCTTTAGTGACAAGTTCCAAAAAATGTATAGCAAGACCATAAAACCTTATAAATTTGATGAGGTATTATCTCTATAAATATACAAGGATGTAGTAGATCCTATGACTTCTGTGTTTTTGAAAAGGTCTCTTCCAGCTCTAATTTCATTAGCTAAGGCTTATTCTAAAGTAGTGATGATTAATGATCAAATACAATCGCAGGGAAAAATGGCCTACTCTATCCCAAATATCAACCCACATATTCCCATTCTAAACATCTTCCCCAATAATAATTAAAATATTCTAGCCTTGATTCAAATCCCAAATCTAAATTAATTGCCTTTGAGTCATGTTGCTCCCAATCAAAATTTAGGATTCCTAAGTCATATTGCTACTAATGGATTTAATACAAATGATCAAAGAGCTTTAGTACCAGATTCTAGTGCTATCAATAACTAGATGCACAATTCTGAAACCCCCAAGAATGAGAATGAGTCTACTTTAAAATGGTCCAAAATTTAAGCACTAATTTCCTTAAGTTAAAAAAATAAGTTAGCAATACTGGAGAGAGATTTTGTAGTAAATTCTCATTCCAAACGTTAAATAGGCCTAAAAATAGGTTTTATAATGATAGTTTCCATACTAATAAGAATAATGAACCATATTTTAGCAATAGGACTATGGGTATTAATCTTACTAACATTGTTTTCCCTGACTATTGTAGAGTGCATTATACAACCAAGCATAGAGAAATTGATTATTTTGAGTTTTTTAAGGAGTTTTGAATATTTCCAAGAAGATTTGGATACATTTGAAGTGGTCCCTAACAAGTATAGTGGTGTAGGTACTTCAGTGCCCAAGCTTGCTGATCAAACTTTCATGGTGGAGACATTTGATTTTCCATTTCAAGAAGACAACAAACTTGATGATGTCCCTGAGGAGATATAGGCCTTCCAATAGTTATTAAAGAATACTTATCCCTTGAGAAATAGAGATCAAATTCAACCCTTGATTACCTCAATGCCTTCAAATAATTTTGAAACTCCTCTAGAAACTTCTTCAAGCAATGATCTAGAACCACCCAAAGGGAGTACCTCTAAGCATAATTTTTATGTTCCTAGTTATTCAAATAAAACTAGTTATAATATTATTGGAGACATGAAAAATATAAAATCTAACATCACATTTCATGAATTGATGCATATCATAGAATAAAGGGACCTTTTGCTGGAATCACTGTCAAAGAAATATAACATACCACCCAAAGCTGACAATTCTAATGTGACTATGCACAAAGCTAAGGTAAAGTCTCCTCCTTTCTTACTCATACTTAGGATGTTTAGTAAGAAGTTGCATAATTATTTACTATATTATAGTGCATCCACCAATATCATGTCATCAGGTATTTTTATATAACTTAGCATGATGCCTATTAAGTTTGATAGATGTGTTACTCAATTAGACAAATCTAGAGTCAAGGTGATTGGGGAATTATTAAATGTTAATATGTAATTAGATTTTGAGACTAGAGTACAATAATTTATTGATATCTAAGTTGTTGACATTCTTTATGTTTATGAGATCTTGTTAAGTCAGTAATACCAAAGCCATGAATGGATACATGTCTATGGATTGTTCACATTTATGGTTACCTTATAGGAGAGTCCAAAACTAGATCAGGGTTGAAAGAGAGTCGAGGATGAAAAACATGATCATTGAGTACAATTATATTAATTAAAGGGTCAACATAATTGACTTAGACTTAGGGGTTTTCACCTTAAAGACAACAAAAGTATGTGATCCTAAGAGTACTCATGTTATTCTTGGGCTATGGAAGCTACATTTTGATGGTGCTACGTGTAAGGCTAGATCTAGGGTCGATGTTATCCTAACTAACCCTGGTAACAATAAATATCATGCATCTTATGGGATCTAAGTCCATTGCACTAAAAACCTTGCTAAATATAAATCCCTTATTCTAGGTTTGAAATTTTCTATAAAAAATAAAGTCAAAGAACTACTAGTCTATGGGGATTCAGAACTAGTAGTCAACTAAGTGAGAAGCAAATATCAATACACAATCTCATACCTTAAGAGGTATAAGTTTAGGGTCTGGGATCCAATTGAGTCTTTTGATGCTTTTAGAATTGTCTCCATCCCCAGATAAGACAACTAAGATAATGATGAGTTGGCATCTATTATAGCCAATCTCATGCCCAACCAAGACTCCCCCAACTTTAGCATTGAGTTGATGCCTTATCCTTTGGTCCTTGACAATGTAAATCATTTTCAAGTCTTTAGTAATGATCAATATAAATTAGATTTCATGACTAATTATATAGCATTTGAGGCTCAATTTTTTTATGAGACTGATGAAAATTCACTTAAGAAGGACAAATTTGATCGTAAAGTCATTCAACTGAATGACAAGAAAATTCCCAAAAGCATGCTTGCCTTAGAGAGGCTATTTGATCAAGACAAGATGGCTGAGGTTTCTAATATTCCCAAGGTAAGTGAGAAGGACTATAGTGTTCTTAACCTTAGACCCCAAGATCAAACCCAACCAATAAACATTGGAAAGGCATGCACTAACATTGAGAACAAAAAGGCTAAGGAGCTATTAACCAAGTATAAAGATGTCATAGAATGGTCTTATGATGACTTGAATATCTTTGATCTAAGAGCCATCACCCATATTATACCCCTTAAATAAAGTTGTAAACCCCTTAGGAAAAAGTAAAGGCCTATGAAACCTATCTTAGAATGATTATTTTTAAAGAGGTCAAGAGATTACTAGATTCTAGAATTGTGTTTCCCATCAGGCATTCTACCTAGGTGGATAATTTGGTTTTAGATAGGAATTAAAATGGTGAGATTAGGATATGCATTGACTTTAAAATTTTGAATAAAGCATTTGAAAAGGATAACTATCCTCTTCCCTCTCTTGACCAGGTGATACAAGCTATTTCAAGATCAATTATGATGTCTTTTCTTGATGGTTTTTTAGGATACAACTAGGTGTTGGTTGACAAGGAGGATAGGATGAAGATAACCTTTACAATAAAATGAGGAACCTTCACCTAAAAAAGAATGCCTTTTGGTCTAGTAAACATAGGAGCTACTTTTTAAAGGGCCATTGACCATGCCTTCTAAGGTCTGATTGGTAAGTACATCATTATATATAGGGATGATTTAACCATTTTTTCTAAAAATATGAAAGATCACTTAAAAAATTTATAACAAGTTTTTTAGAGATGTAGAAGGTATAGAATCTCCATAAACCCTAAGAAAAGAATTTTTTTTGTTACTGAAGGGAAATTGTTGGGTCATGTCATAACTAAACATGGGATCTCATAGATCCTAAAAGGGTGGAAGCTATATCTAGGATAGAGCCTCCAAATAATAGGAAAGAGGTAAAATAATTTTTTAGTAAGATAAACTTTGTAAGAAAGTTCATTTCTAGATTTATAGAGATATCCAAGCCATTGAATGACATGATAAAGAAGGGTGCCAAGGTCACATGGAATGAATAATCTAGGAAGGCATTCAATGACAACAAAGAGGCAATTAGCCAAGCTCTAGTATTGATAAGTCTTGTCTTTTCAAAAAAAAATTATCTCCATTCTTTTGTATTTGACCATACTATGGCTATAATTTTAACTTAGAAGGTTGATGGGTGTGATCACCTAATAGATTTCATGAGTACTAACTTTAAGAATGATGAATTGAATTATTCATTAATTGATAAACAAGCATATGCATTAGTTAAGGTAGTGAAGAAATTTATTCATTATATTCTTTGAAATAAGATGCATGTTATTCTACCCAACCCTTCCACCAAGCTCATGATGAGCCAAAATGAACTTGGAGAATGTAGAGGTAAATGGATGTCTATTTTTTAGGAATATGACATAAAAATGAAAATGAAAAAATGAGTAAGATGCCAAGGTGTGATCCAAATGATTGATCATGCCATCCCTAAGCTAAGTATTATGCAAGTTGATTAGCATAACTTTCAAGTTAGTGACTGGTATGATTACATCATTCATTTACTAATTAGTGGTACCTATCCTATAAAGACTTTTAGGGGATCAAAAGAGGGATCTAAGGCTTAAGGTAGTCTATTATCTAATAAAATATGGGGTTTTATATAGGAATAACTTTGAAGGGTTGTACCTAAGATGTGTCTCAAAAGAATAAATTGCCCAAATCATTAGCACCTTCCATGAGAAGTTCAACAATGGGCATCCATCTGGGAAGACTACAGCCCATAAGATCCTCAGAGCTGGATACTACTGGCCAACTATTTTCAAGGAAGCTCACAAGCACATGAGGGAATGTCACTCTTGCCAAATCTTTAGCACCAAAGAGCCTAAGGAAGTAATGCCTTTATAACTAGCCATGGTTGATAAACCATTTGCATAATGGGGGTTGGACTTTGTAGGGGTAATCAACCCTAATTCATTAAAAGGTAACAAGTATATCCTAGCTTCCATAGATTATTTCACAAGGTGGATTGAAGTTGTAGCCACCAAATAATGCAAGATGGAAGAAGTGATCAATTTCTTAGAGGAAAATATTTGTACTAGATTTGGGACCCTAGTCTCTTTGGTGTGTGATAATGGCTCTATATTTATATCCATTGAAAAGATAAAATGAGCATATGATAATGGCATTTGTCTCAAGGTTTCATCCAACCATTACCCCCAAATAAATGGAGTGCCTGAGTCTAGCAACAAGAACTTAATGAAGATAATTAATAAGTCTACTACAAATAAGCCTAGGATTTGGCACAAACTTCTCAAGTATGCACTATGGGTAGATAGGATAAATATCAAGTAATCCCTAAAGGCATCACCATTTATATTGGTGTATGGACAAGAACCTATCTTCCCTATCAATTTCAAGTTTCCTACATATAAATTCATGCAAGAATTTATGGAAAAAATCTAGGAGCTTATAAATTCAAGATTGATAGACATCATCCATATGGAAGATGCATTTGATAAAGCCTTTGTAGATTTTATCAAACACTAGACCATAGTGAAAAGGTGGTTTGATAAAAGATCAAAGATCTAGGTGTTCCTATAAGGAGACCTAGTTCTCCTTTGGGATAAATCATCTGAGCCTAAAGGCAAGCATGGAAAATTCACACCTTTATGGATTGGCCCATATCAGATTGTTGACACAATGGGAAATAACACCTTCAAGCTCAAAGATCTACAAGGAAAAGAGTTCACACTACCCACCAATGGGCATTACCTCAATCATTACTTCTCTATTTCTCCTCTTGAGGTCTTTATGGAGTCAACTATAAGATGGTTAGACTTAGTGTAGGTAGGATAGTTAGTTTATTTTAGTTCTTTCTTTCCTATCTCATATTTGTATATAATCATTTATATATCTGTTTGTTTCCTTTTTTTTATTTCTTTGCTATTTTTTTATGTGTTTGCTTTTCTTACCTTGTTCCTTGTTACCAATAAGTCCTTTTAGACAATGAGCTCAAAGTTTATTTAGCTTGCTTGAAATTCAAAAGTTTATAAATGTGGGTGTGAACCTAATAACATATGTTGAACATGGTTCTGAAATATGAGCCTAATGTTGTGATTTGAATAAATTAGTAAATACTAATTAAAGATGTCAACTATTTCATTAGAGCCTAAACATTGTCTTGACCTAAATTTGGTTTTAAAAATAGTTGCACTTGTAGGATGAAAGAAAACTTAATCTATTGAGGCATAGTCTTACACTTAAAAAACATCTTTACCTATGACAATGGTTGTAGCCATAGGATATTCTCTAAGGATCAAACACTTGACCAAATCCTTAAACCTGGATACCCTAGTTCCCAACCTTATTGAAATCATAAAATATCTAAAAATACAAAAAATAAGAATGCAATGCAAAATCAAAATATTTTCAAGCATAGGTGATTTTGGTAATCTCCACCAGGGCTATGGATGCTTGGATGGTAGTAGAGCAAGGCCATGAGTGGAGCCAAATGAATCTATGTCAGGGTTATAGATGCCTGACTAGTAGTAGAGTAATGCCTAAGCCTTCCCTAAACTAGAAGCATGGGTCTTAATGAATATCTAAACATGATCCAAGTTAGTGTTAACGATTAAAGATATGAAACCTAAAAGTTTTCCCCTGAATCCTATGGAAAATAGTAAGTAGAATCAAAGCACACACATGACATGGCTATGTCTTAATGTTTGATCCCAATTATACAAGTGCAAGGTTTGTTTCAACCATAAAGTGATCTAGATAATGGCATTGATCAAGTGGAGTGGATGACTTAGTTGTTTATCTGAATTCGAGTCTCTAGGTTCTAACATATTGCTATTTTTTCCTCAAAAATCACCATTTTTTGAGGTCAACATACCCTTTTTTTTTAAAATTGGGACCCTTGAGATATTCTAAAGCATAACCCTAAAAGCATGGCTTATTTTAAACATTATTAGAATTTGAAGATCATTTAATTTGATAAGATTGGCTTACTAAGTTATGTTTTTCTTTAGGCTTGCCTAACATTGCTAATAATTGGTCTTCATGTCTTAAAAATGCAGGTTTCATGAATTCGTTGTTGATAGATTCATTTTCTAAAACCTTGGCATAAACCCCTAGTTCAAAAATGAATTTGGTAAGATCAAATTGGCAGGAATATTTTAAACTTGTTTTGGACATAATCCCAATTCTTATGTTAAGGCTTGGTCATGTTTTAACATGACCAAACCTTAGCTTAAAAATTATGACTTGGTCCCTTTTATTTTTTCCCTTTTTTATATATTTCTAACTAGGTCTAATGTTGGTTTGGTAGGGTCCTTTTTTTATTTTCTAGCTTAGTCTTCTTTTAGCCTAAAGTTTTAATTCTAAGGCCCCATTTGTGTTTATCAACATGAATAAGACCTTATACTTGACACTTTAGCTTAAGTTTCTTTCATCTCAGGTCCTAACTTAAATATCATACATTTTTTAGGATCTAATGATTCATGCTTCATTATATCTTTTGATCCAATGGAGTGAGGAAAATCTTAACAAAATAAACATGTAGTCATTTGGACCAATCATATTTGAGCACTTGGATCATAATCAATAGCTCGCACTTTGTCATGGACCAAAGATTAGATAGAGTAAAGACAATATTAAAAAGTCAAAGGCCCAAGGGACTCCACAAAGTTACAATTGTCTCCAAATATTGCACCTTATAAGAGGGTATTCAAGCATCTTCCAAATTTGTGCAACATTGGACTACTTCTAGGTGTGTGGGGCATCTATGGTGGAAGTAGACCTCTAAGATTGAAATGGATAGCTCCCTAGATATATCTTGATGTACTTTTCACCTAATCTAATAATTAATTATGTGACAAGGGATAAGAGTTATATGAAAGTAAACTATTCTAAGGGGGTGATACACCATGAATATCTCCATAAGATTATCATATAAATTCACTAAGAGACAAGAGTCACAAAACCAACTTTTACCTCTTAGAGCACTCCGACATTAGCATTTCAAACATGAAGGTGGAATATATGAAAGACTACTCAAGGTGAGTTAACCAAAGATCAATTTTAGACACTAAGAATACTTTTACACTTAAAAATAGACTCATACACTTAACAACACTTCATGTGACATTTTAGAATTAAAAAAATTGCATCATACATGGAAAGATTGAGAGGAAGCAAGGATTGATATCAATCACTTGACTTTTCCCTATACATCTCTTTACACACTTAGACAAGATAGTTTGTAATATCAAAACTATAATTCCTATCTTATTTCAAAGTAAAAGTACAATATCAAACTAGTAGGGCTTTAACATACTAGGTGTGGTCTTTTATCAATATCCAAAATTGCTTGCATTTATAGAACTTGGAAGAAGAGAGAGAAAAGAGAAGTTCAAGAGGCACGAGGACAAGTGCCCAAAGATGAAAATCAATTACAATGAATGGAAATGAGGTGGAAAAGAGATCAATAATTTATTTGAACATGTGTCCATCCCAAACTAAGCACCTTCTTCACATGTGGCATAACATCTCTTCAATCATTCTTTCTTAGAAAATACCTTCAACATGGGCTTCCTTGAGCATTCCAAAATATATTAGGGACAATTGTCTCATGTTCATTGAGGAAAGGAAGTTACAAAGAGGCATCCACCTACATTGTAAGTTTTCCTAATCATGGATATTCTCTTACACAAGCACAATCATCATTTGTAACCATGATTACTCTCAAATAGGCTTTTCTTGACAATTGGCACTAGCATCTCTTTATCCTTTCTAACTGATCCATACCAAGGGTCTCATGACACATTATAGGACATTCATAAGCTTGGATCCATCAAACACATCTTAAAAGGTATCTAAATTTAGGTTATCACTCTTTTCACTATCATTTTAGAGATTGTCTAAAGTGAGAGGCCTATCAGGGACACTTGTGAGCATTCTAAGCTCTAAAAATGGTGTAGGGAGTTGGTTCAAGTCCAAAGCTACCCTCCTAAGTGATTAGTATCCCATGATAATCTTCAAGACCTATAAAACACAAGAAATTATCAAATAAACCTAATTTAAAATAGATCTATATGGATTTTTTACAATCTAATTTCATGTCTCTGGTCCTCATAAAGTTGTCAACAACTTCTCTTTAACTCTTAGGGTCAAATTTATCCATTTGGATGCACTTTAAGCCTCATTTATTCCATTGGGTCACAAAATAGGCTTTAGGAGGGTTTTGAGTGTAAATTGACAATTTTAAGATCATATTTAACTCTTAAGGGTACTCTATACCAAATTTGAGCACTTAACTCATCCATTTGACCCTCCAAAACCTCTAAAGGCCAAGATAGACTTGTAAGAATGCACTATCTACAAGGTTATTGAAGGGTGACTGAGTTTTGCATCTTTTTTTGAGACCTATTTTGCCACATACTCCTTAATATGGGCCTATTCATATTTCATAGTGAATTTAAACCATATTATAGCCTATTGGTCTCTCAAATACTTTCTATGCTTTTAGAAACATGGACTAGGTCTATAGCTGTCTAGAATGAGACCATTGTTTAGGCCTACTTGTAGGTTATTTGAGATTGGTCTAGGATTTAATAGAAAAATACAAACCTAATATAATTTTTACAAGCCCATATATGTTCTCATCCACCTTTTTTTCCAAAATTGAGATCCATCCCTTGCACTAATTTATCTCTCATTCCCAAGACTAGGTCATATGCTTGTTATGGATTGAGACACCCTATTTTCACTAATCTCTAGAGATTGCTTGTCATAAAACAAGATTAAAGAGTATTATAAAACATGTTAAGAGTTACATAAAATCATTATCAACTTTTTCCAAGTTAAAATCCATGAACACAGTCTCATTTGGTATATGGAAAACCTACTTCTAACTCACTGTCTTACCAACACTGCTATAGGTGCCAATTCACAGGTTTATAGGTGTTTAGGTATGATTTTGGGATTGTTAAAAGTGTGTTAGGATCTTATTAAATCTTATATATGTTTAATTTCATATATCCATATTATATCTCCCTTTATATCCATTATAGATAGTCAACACTATTCAATCTCAATGTTTAAGCCACTATCCATCTTGTCTCAATTGACTGAGACATTTTATTCCTTAATGGTTTGCCTGTAGGTGCACTTGAGATATTTTAGGTCATGTGGTTGATAGGAAGCATATAAAATTTATACCTAGTGTTCTTAAATTATCCATTTTCACCCTAAACCTTAAATTTGGTCATTATTTGCCCAATTGAGATAAAAACTTACTAAAGCCTATTGTAGGTGATCCTTCCTAGGTTTGTGTACTGATAGGGGAGAGTGCTTAAGATTCAAAACAAGGCACACCACATTTTTTTCTTACATCTTGGCTTAGGAGTATATTTTGAACCATTTAAGATTGTTTCCCCTTAATTTCATAGTTTAGGATTCTCAATATGAATTGCAAAGTCACCTTTCTATCAACATCCTGTAGGTTTCACTGTCAAAATCCAATGATTTCTTGGGCAACTTTGGACTCCAATTATTCATCCTTCACTCACCTTTTGACCTTAAAAATTGGCATGGGCATTGTATTTGGATGCGGTTATAAGTTGAGAATATGAATATCTTTCAAAAAATTCATATCCTCATTATATTAAAAACAACAAAAACACTTTAGAACTCTATTTTCTCAGTTTACAGAGAAGACCCCCAACTCAGTTTCTTGTCATTCAACATGAATTCCAACCCTTGCCTTGTCAAATTTATCCATTCATAAGTATTTTTTATGCCATTAGATCATGTCAATGAAAAATAAGAGTCTCTTAAGTGTCTCAAAGTCACCAAATAACCTTTGATACTCTCTATTTTGGTCACCTGTAGATGTGCATGTGACTGTGATATGCAAGCAAAACATGAAAGAGCATGAAAATGCAAGGGTAAGACCCTCCATACAACTAAAGAAAAAAATTAAATCCCTCAAATGGATGAATCCAATAAAGAACACCTATAAATACATTTCACAACACTTTCAATGGCACTTGTAGGTGAAGATATCTCTATGAGGGCTGACAGTGATGGGAAACATAGCTTTATAGAACATTGTTTTGTCATTTTATGGAACCAAAAATTGATATAACACCTATATATACATCCTCATAGATTAAAACATCTGAAATGATGTCCAATGAATCCATTCTAATGTGTAAACTTCATTCATGGTGCCTGAGATAGCTGCAAGTGTGAACAGAGTAGTTACAAGTATACACAAGCCTAGAAGAGGGTTTCTTAGGAATTTGAGATTTAAAACACCAATAAAACCATGGAAATATCATGGAAATAATGGATAAAAACTTGAAACAAAAAAAAAAAAACCATTAAACTAAAGCCATAAAATCTGAAATAAGTGCAAATAATGATCCCTTCATTGATGCAAGTGCATAAAAAGTTACTTGGAGTGTTAGAAATTGTTCATAAAAGAGGAGTAACTAGATTGAAATTTATTGTTATCAATTTTAAGTTCACTCAAAGTGCTATCTACCCCCAAAACCATTCTTCCCAACTCCTACTGTATGACCCACACCAAGTGTTTGAATTTGACCTTCCTTAGCTTGCAAAGAGAAAATACAGAAAAAATAAGTTGTAGATGAAATTTTTGATGAACCATATACAATAAAAGCATGTAAAATAGTTTTGGGAGGTGAAGAGTCACACCACCCATGTTTTTAGCAGAAGGTGAGTTCCACAAGTCCATACAAGTGCTACAAATAGCCCATTTTTAAGGAGAAACTACCATTTCCTACACACAACTAAATATTTAACTTAAATTTAACTTATCCTAACATAATTTGACCATATACACATTGATATTCACTTTGGTGACAAATATTGTAATTCCACCATATGTACAAGTCATTAATTGAGCTAGAAAAGTGGCCAAATGACCCTTTTTGCACATGAAACCTAGAAAATGGCCAATTTATGACTTTTAGACATCTTGAAACATATAAAATACCATATTAGGACATTTTAAAAATAAATTAATTATTTGACTAAGTTTTAATAGGTTTTACCAAGGTTGACTTTAGTTGACTAGCCTATTACAAGGAGGATAGGTTTCAATAAGGACTAGGGGAAGGATAAGTAAGACATATAGGACAATAGAGACCCCATAGGACACATGAAACATTATTAAAAATTTTAAAATAGTAGGGGTTGAAAAAATTTTACTTGGGGTCAAATTTGGTCAATATTCCTAATGATTCTTAGGGGTGGCATGCCAGCTATGTCTAAGACCAGATGCCTAGTCCTTCCATTGGGCATGAAGTTATGTATATGGGAATTAAAATTGAATTAAAATAACTTTGACTCAAGGAAAACAATCTAGTTTACCCAAACACACAAAATCAAAGACACACACTAAACAAAAGGAAATAAACACACTTGTGCTATGAAGCACTTAGGAAACATAATACAAACTAAAACAAACACACTCTAATATGTACAAACTAAATAGAAAGAATTGATCCTCCTAGATCAAAAGGAATTTTTTTTATACCATCTTCTTAAAGTGAACTAGAAGGATGTGCAAGCTACCACTTAAGACTTGTTCTTGTTTATTCAACACCTTGTTCACTTCCCATGGTACTTACATTGGTTTCATCTGGTTCTACAACTAAGAACATGTGTTCAATGGAAACATGCTCCTTCTGATTGGTTTGAATGGAAACCATAGCCCTTGGTTCAAGTGATTTTTCATTGATTTTGGACTCATTTTGACCCTCACACTCAACCTCAACTTTTGCTGCAAGTGGCTCTCCATCATCAAGACTATATTCATTTCAAAAGGTAAGGTCTTCATCAAACTTTGGTGGTCCTAAAAGATGATTACATGAGAGAGGTTATTCAAAACTTACTACCTCTCTTGGTACCTTGTATTCTTCATCTATCTTATGCATTTGATTTTCTTGAGATGAAACATGCTTACCTTGCTCTTTAAACTCTTCAAACATGTGCAAATAGGACTGTCATATGACTTTGTCTTCTTGTTGAGGTGCTTAATGAATTTCAATAGGTTCAACTATAACATATTCTTTAAAACTTTTCTCAAGCTCTTCATGAAGTGAATATGCATCATTCAATCTCAAGCAAAATTTCTCAAGGTCATCCCAAAATGCCAATTCTTCATGATCAATAGAAAGGACTTGAAGTTCATCAACATTCTTACCAATTTCTTGTGGAACATCATGTTTTCTAATGAATACCTCTTCTTCATCTTGTGTTGCAAGTTGATCATCATCATCTTCCATGAATCATGGTAATTCATCAATCCACCCAAGGTCTACTTCTTCTTATCTTACAATTGAAGTGTCTTTTTCTCTGAAAGCCTCTATTTGCTACTCTATGTCATCAACTCCTTCCTCAAGCTCAAAAAATGATCTAATAAGGTGAAGAGGCATGTCAATGACAATCTCTTCATCATAGCTACTTGAGGTATCATCCTCAATATGTTTAAGTAACTCATCTATGGTAGCATCATACTCCAACTCTTGAAGAGTCTTAGGAATAATCAGTTGATTCTCAATTTGTGAAGGCAATAGAGAAGAAGTACTAAATGTCAATCCTTCAAGTACCTTTTTAACCTTTGGTATGTCTTATAATTTATGAGAAACTCTAAAATCAAGGGTAGATGGAGAATTAGAACAACCTGCAAGACATTTTGAATTTCTCCCAACATAATCCTCCTTTTTCATAATCTGCCTAGGCATAGGGCCTTCTTTCCTCTAAAGGTTAGGCATGACATAGTCTGGATTCTTGGTCGAATATGGACTGCAATATAAATCTATGGCAGGCTCTTGAGTAGGCTTAGTAATCTTAGGAGGAGACTTAGGAGTATAATAATGAGAATAATCAATGTTTGATTTTCTTAGAGGGGGGAGATGCAAATGAAACTTGTTATGTGGCTTTGAATCAATTTGACCTTTTCAACCAGGCTTAAACTTGAAGATAAATTGAGACATATCATTGGACACTCTTCCCTCAATCTTAGCCATGCATTTATTAGCTAAGAATAGATCAAAGTATGGTTTCACATATACAACTATTATATCTTGTACGATTATAACATTAGGATAAACAAGAAAATCAAAAGACACCTTTATGTTTCTTGAAATGCCAAGAGTGTTTACATTTCTTCCTTATAATTTTATTTCAACTCTAGGATCAAACTCATAATATAGGTTCAACTCATCAGCTATTTACATAGGAATAAAATAAAAGGAGAAGGAAAAACTTCTTTGACTTGTTGAGGAACATGAGATTGATGTTTCATTACTTTCTATTTATTTCAAAAGTTCTTTCAACTCCCTCAATTAAATTTTCAAGCCCTCCAAATCAAGGTTCAATTCATTCTCATCTTGCTCAAATTGATCACTAGGAATAATAGGTTGGTAATAGGAGTGATTTGATGTTGGAGGAGGGTAGAAATGTTGATATGTACCTTCATGAAGTGTAGTCTCTTGATGGCAGCTTGTAGATAATCCATGAACACCCCAAGTAGGATCATCTTAATAGGGAGGTACATATTGATTGGAAGATGAAGTGTAAATACTAGAATTGATGTTTTGAATCACTAGGACTACTTACACTAGTTGAAATAATTTAGAGTCACCATTGGTGTTTTGATTGCCTTTAAAGGCTAATGAGTTAAAGGATAACACCAAGAATTCTTTCACTTGAATTCAATTATCCCATCGGGAGTGCCATAACTATTGTCTCCAAATATTTCACCCTAGAAGAGGGTGTTCAAGCCTCTTCTAGATTTGGGTAACATTTGACTACTTCCAGGTGTGTGGGTCACCTATGGTGGAAGTAGACCTCTAGGATTGAAAGGGCTAGCTCCTTAGATATATCTTGATATACTTATCAACTAATATAATACTTTCCTATGTGAAATGGGATAGGAGTTACACGAAAGTTATCTATTCTATGGGGCTGATACATGATGAATATATCTACAATATTATCATACAAATACACTAAGATATAAGACTCATAAAACTAGAGTCTACCTCTTAGAGCACTCCAACATTAGCATTTAAAACATGAAAGTGGAATATATGAAAGACTACTCAAGGTGAGTTAACCAAATATTAGTTTTAGACACTAAGGCTACTTTTACACTTAAAAATAGACTCATACACTTAACAAAACTTCATGTGACTTGTTATAATGAAACAACTTGCATCATATATGGAAGGATTGAGAAGAAGCAAGGATTAATATCAATCACTTGAATTTTCACTATACATCTCTTCACACTCTTAGACAAGATATTTTGCAATATCAAAACTAGATTTCATATATTATTTCAAAGGAAAAGTATAATATCAAACCAGTAGGGGTTCACCATACTAGGTGTGGTCTTTTTTCAATAGCCAAAATTACTTGCATTTATAGAACTTGGAAGAAGAGAGAGAGAAAATAAGTCCAAGAGGCACAAGGACAAGTTTATAAAGATGAAAATTAGTTAAAATACATGGAAATGAGGTGGAAGATAGATCAAAAATTGATTTAAACATCTGTCCATCCCAAACTGAACACCTTCCTCACATGTGGTGTAACATCTCTTCAATAATTCTCTCTTAAAAACTACCTTCATCATGGGCTTCCTTGAGCATTCCAAAATATATTAGGGACAATTATCTCATGTGCACTAAGGAGAGGAAGCTACAAAGATGCTTTCACCTACATTGGAAGTTTTCGTAATCATGGATATTCTCTTACACAAGCACAATCATCATCTGAAACCATGATTACTCTATAATAGGCTTTTCTTTAAAATTGGCACTAGCATCTCTTTATCCTTTCTAACTAATCTATACTAGGGGTCTCATGATACATGGTAGTACAATTCATACACTTGGCTCCATCAAAAACATCTTAAAAGGTCTCCAAATTTAGGTTATCACTCTTTTTTCTATGTTACTTTAGAGATTATCTAAAGTGAGAGACCTATAAAGGATAATTGTGAGAATTTATAAGCTCTAAAAATGGTGTATGGAGTTGGTTCAAGTCCCAAGCTACCCTCCCAGGTGATTGGTATCCCTTAATCATCTTCAGGACCTGTAAAATGCAAGAAATTGTCAAATAAAATTGATTTTTGCCTAATATATATGGATTCCATACAATATAATTTCATGGATCTAGATCTCATGAAGTTTTCAACAACTTATCTTTAACTCTCAAGGTCAAATTTGTCCATTTGGATGCACTTTGAGCCTCATTTCTTCCATCGGGTCACAAAATAGGCTTTGGGAGGATTTTCAGTGCATTATCCCTTAAGGGATTATTCACTAATATCTGACATTAAACCTCTAAACTAAAATCTTAATTTTTTTTCTTGTGACCTCCTTCATCCTCATGTAACTTCTTAGAATCCAATGTAATGTCTCCAAGTAGGTGTGAGCATTTGAAGTTGACCTTTCAATTGCACCCCTTTAATTTACATACCTTGTCATGGTGTTGGGTCCAAAGATGATCAATATGTGACATTTTATGCATATTTAAAGCTAAAAAACCTTTATATACATCCCAAAAACATTTTTCCATCACTATAATATCTCCCTTAGAGCTATAAATTAAGATTGACCCTGTCTAGTAACTAGGCCTAGGCCTTCTTCAAAGGATCTGCTTGCAACATAGACTTAATATGAATCTAAAATGGACACCCATACAAGGTGATGGTTTAAACATCTAAAATATACATCTTCAATCATTAATTATCCAATTTCAAATCTTTTAATAGGTCAAAAATTCATATGACCCTTAACTTGGCTTCTAGGCCTAAGGGTTTCCCTCACGCATGACTATAACCTTTATTGCTCAGGGCACCCTGTTTGCTTTAAAATATATTATAAATGTTTTTTTATCTTGTGTTAAGTGTTTTATATCTTTAAAAACCTTAATTTTATCTTTTATTACCTTTTGGTCACCTACTTCACCATTTTCCTTCTAAACTGTGAGTCTTGTGCATGGGAAAATTGCCCCTCCTCTAAGACAAAATAGAGGGTATTATACACATTAGACCTAGAAAATTTAACATTTGAGGAGTGTATTGAAATATTAATGGTAACATATACCAATTTTTATCACTTAAATTTTCCATTTGACCCTCCAAAACTTCTAAAAGCCAAGACAGACTTGTAGGAATGCACTATCTACAGGGTTTTTGAAGGGTGATTGAGTTTTGCATCTTTGTTTGAGACCTATTTTACCACATGATACTTAAGATTTTAATATTAATATTTAATAATTAATTTAAACCACATTATATCCTATTTTTATCTCACACACTTTCTATGCTTTTGGAAACATGGACTAGTTCTATAGCTATCTAGAATGAGATCACTGTTTAGGCCTACTTGTAGGTTATTTGAGCTTGTTATAGGAGTTAAGATCACAAAAAAAACCTACTATAATTTTTAAAATATCATATATGTATTCATACACCATTTTTTTTCAAAATTGAGATCCATCCCTTACACTAATTTATCTCTCATTCCCAAGATTAGGTCATTTGCTTGTTATGGACTAAGACACCCTATTTTCACTGATCCTTGGAGATTGCTTGTCATAAAAAAAGATTAAAGAGTATTATAAAACATTTTAATAGTTACATAATAACATTATCCACTTTTTACATGTCATATTCCACCAACATAGTCTCATTTTGTATAACGAAAACCTATTTCTAAGTCACTGTCTTACCAACACTGTTGTAGGTGCCAATTCACAGGCCTGTAGGTGTTTAGGTATGATTTTGGGCTTGTTAAAAGTGTGTTCGGATATTATAAACTCATTTATATAGGTCTCATATTATATATTCATATTATCTATCCATTTATATCCATTTTATATAGTCAACACTATTCAATCTCAATGTTTAAGCCATTGTCCATCTTGTCTCAGTTGATTGAGACATTTTATTCCTTAATGGTCTGCCAGTAGGTGCACTTGAGATATTTTAGGTCATGTGGTTGATAATAATCATATAAAATTTATTATTAGTTATCTAAAAGTATACATTTTCACCCTAAACCTTTAATTTGGTCACTATCTACCCAATTGAGATAAAAACTTACTAAAGCTTGTTGTAGGTGATCCTTTCGAGGCCTATGTACAGATAGGGGAGAGTGATTAGGATTCAAAATAAGGTACACCAACTTTTCTCTTACATATTGGCTCAAGAGTATATTTTGAACCATTTTTTATTATTTCCTCTTGATGGCATAATTTAGGATTCTCAATATGAAGTACAAAGTCACCTTTCTATCAACATCCTGTATGTTTCACTGTCAAAATCTAGTGATTTCTTGGGCAAATTTGGACTCTAATTATTCATCCTTCACTCACATTTTGACCTTAAAAATTATCATGGTAATTATATGTGGATAGGGTTATAAGGTGAGCATATTAATATCCTTAAAAACCCTCATATACTCATTGTATGAAAACAACAAAAACACTCAGGAACTCTATTTTCTCAGTTTAGGGAGAAAACCCCCAACTCAGTTTCTTATCCTTCAACATGAATTCCAACCCTTGCCTTGTCAATTGTATCCCTTCACAAGGATATTTTATGCCATTCCATCATGTCAAATCAAAATAATATTCTATTAAGTGTTTGAAAGTCACCAAATAACCTTTGATACTCTCTATTTTGGTCACCTGTAGATGTGCATGTGACTGTGATATGTAATCAAAACATGAAAGAGCATGAAAATGCAAGGGTAAGACCCTCCATCCAATTTAAGTAAAAAATTCAATCCCTAAAATGGATGAATCTAATAAATAACACCTACAAATCCATTTTAAAACACTTTCAATGGCACCTATAGGTGAAGATATCTCTGTGAGGGCTGACAGTGATGGGAAACATAGCTTTGTAGAGCATTGTTTTGTCATTTTATGGACCCAAAACTTTCTCCAACACCTCTATATGCATCATCATATATTCAAACATTTGAAGGAATGTCCCATGCATCCATTCTAATGTTAAAACCTCCTTCATGGTGCTTTAGATAGATGTAAGTGTGAAAAGAGTTGTTATAAGCATACACAAGCCTAAAAGAGGCTTCCTTAGACATTTGAGCTTTGAGAAACCAAGATAACCATGGAAATTTTTTGGAAAGCATGTAAAAATATTTGTAATAAATAAAACCATCAAATCAAAGGAATAAAATCTTAAACAAGTGAAAATAGTGACCCCCTCATGGATGCAAGTACATAAAAAATTTGTTGGAGTGTTAGCAATTGTTAATAAAGGAGGAGGCACAAAATTTAAATTTCTTGCTATGGGTTTGAAGTGCAATCATAGTAATATACACCCCCAAGACCATTCTTCCCAACTCTAATTGTATGACCCACATCAAGTGTTTTAATTTGACCTTCCATGTCTTGCAAAGAGAAAATGAAGGAAAAATAAGTTGTAGATGAACTCTCTACACTCTAAGCATGTAAAATAGTTTGGGGAGGTGAAGAGTCACTCCAGTCATGTTTTTAGCTAAAGGTGAGTTCCACAAGTTCATACAAGTGCTACAAATGGCCTATTTTTAAGGAGAAACTACCATTTCCTACACATAAATGACTCTTTAACTACCATCTGACTGATCCTGACATAATATAACCCTCTCCATATTGATATTCAATTTTGTGACAAATATTGTAACTACACCATCTGTACAAGTCATTAATTGAGCTAGAAAAGTGACTAAATGACCCTTTTTGCACATGAAACCTAGCAAATGGCCAATTTATGACTTGTAGACATCTTGAAACATATAAAAGACCATATTATGACATTTTTAAAATAAATTGAGCCTTTGAATATGTTTGACTAGGTTTTACCAAGGTTGACTTTAGTTGACTAGCCTAGTACAAGGAGGATGGGTTTCAACAAGGACTAGGGGAAGGATAAGTGAGACATATAAGACAATAGATACCCCATAGGACACATGAAACTATCTTAAAAAGTTCAAAATAGTAGGGGTTGACCTAATTTTACTTGGGGTCAATATTTACCATGTGGCACTCTCACATTCAATACTTAAAAGCAAAGGGTCCCACTTATTAAATAGAACCAATGGTGTGTGACTACTTGGATCATGATCAGATGATCTCACTTCATCATAGTTTTTAATTAGATGGAGGAAATTAAGTTTGAGATTCCTAGAAGCACTATAGTGTTACCATATGGCACTCTTACATTGGTATACAAGAATTTGATGAGATTAAATTTGACATTCACGTGACTGTTATTTGACATCTACGTGACCATCAAATTTAAGTCCATCAAAAATAAGAACTTAGAAAACCTAAATTTGATTTTTGTGTGACCATCATTTGACATCTGTGAGGACATATTTTAAATTTGTGAGACCATCAAATTTAATCTAATTGATTATTTTGCTCAAGATTAGGATATACTCCAAAACACTATTTAAAAACTCATGAATTGTAGTGTAGACTAATGGGACCCCTCAGAAGATGTTCAAACAGTTGAGATCTTTGAACTACAGATAATGAAATGATCTCATCATCTAAAAATGTGCATAAATGAATTTAGCCTAAGTCTATATCCTAAGGTCCCCAATGCATTTATTTGAATGTCGTGACCTTAGGCTAGAGAATTATACTAAATATTATTTTAAAAGAGCCCTTGTGACATAAAACTTATCCCAAATTATTTTAACCAAAGATTTTATCATGTTTATTAATATAATAAAGCCCTAAGTCAAAATCTAACATGTCACTTTGACCCCTTTGGGTATGTTCTAAGAGCTTAACATAAGTATTTTAGCTCAAAATATGCATTGTGTCTATAAGATACAATGTAAATCTTGGCTTGAAATATTTAGTCATGATCCCCCTTTTTATATAAATCCCAAAAAACTTAGGCATAAAACACTTTAGCCTAAAGTTTAATTCATGTTTAATAAACAAAAAATGAACCTTAGCCTAAGGTATTTTAACCTAAGTCTTTTGCTTTAAAACTTAGCATAAAATATTTTAATCTAAGTCTATGACATGTCTATTAACATGAAAATAAACTTAGCTTAGAATTTTTTATCCTAGGTTCCTAAATAATGCACTGATTAAAGCTCGTGTACCATGTAAGAGATGACAGCTCATGATTCATCATGAAGGATGATCCAATTATGTGAAATCATCAATGACTTTTCAATGAAGCTTCAAGAGCCCATGGGTTTGACACATGGCAGACACACATTCAATATGTGATTGATAAAGGCGCCAAAGCTTAAAAAGCTCATCGAGGTGCCAAGTGGTACAACCATAGGTCTTGATACCAAAAGGAACCAGTGACAAGTGAGGACTCAGATCACAATCAACATCATGCACTGATCTAGGATCTTAATCTAAAGTCATGAAGCAAAATTTATTTTTAAATACTAATGGATAGTTATTTAAAGGTATTTGTGAAAAATGCTAGATAGGCACCAAATAAGCACCATGTAAGCATAAAGAGACAAAATAGAAGATCTTGTGTGCTCAAAATGCAAAGGTATAAAGGTGAAGGTCAAATTCAAATCTGAGGCACATATAAGCTTAGGTCTAAATAAGATACCAAAATAGAAGCTTTGAATCCCTAAAACTTGCATAAAAATACCTAAGTGTACTCATATTAATTATAGTAAATCTAAAAGAAGTTTAATTATGATTTGAACATGAAGGAGCTAAAATAGAGACCATTTACAATCTAATTATGAGAAATTTACAATTGTGGAAGCTATGGCATCTCAGAGGCAACAATTAAGGGATGAGGCATAATTGTATCTATCTACAGATAGTGAGGGAAGGGTTTTCATAGACATTGACCTAGACACTATGGCCTTGAACACTGGCAACAAGAATTGGTATGAGCTCTTTTAGACCATTGAGGAGATGCAAGCCATCACCAAAAAAGAACAAAGGATTGTCATAGTTAATATGAGATATTATAACCTAGTTACAATTTAAATGGTTGGTCTCCATCATGATATTACTAAACCAGAGGTATTCCATTGCATTGATATCCTTGCTCCCATTTTCATATATTGTAGAATTGAAAATGACTGGATCATCCATGAGGGTATCTCTATAAGAGTTGTATATATTTCCCCCTTTACCTTTGAGAGGTATTACAAACTTCCAAAATCCCATGTGAACTTGCCCACCATTAAGGAAGGGAATGACAAGAATGACATTGACACCATCCTTAGTCTATAGTTGTTCCATGGGAATATTGTGATCTGAGACCCTAATGGCAACATCCCAGTTGCCCAATTTAGAGATGGAATTAGGGTAATCATGACCCTATTGAAAATAATATCTAGAGCCCCTTTAACCACATTTGTCAATAAGAGTTGGGTATCCTATGTCTACTTCATGTTAAAAAAAGGGCTCACTCCCCCAATTAGAGATATGATAAGCATCCACATAGGGAAATAATTTACAGCCATCAAGAAAAGACTAGCAAACAATTTTACATGATGTCTTATCTGTTGGATGTCATACTAGCCTCCACCCAGATCCCTCATATTAATAATTGGTCACTTGAGGTTAGATTCATAATTTCCCACCATGATTCAATATATTCAAATATAGACACCACATACGGTTCATTTGTGATTGTGTCTATCCTACTTTAGTAGAAGCCATCACAAGGATCCCTATGCCTAGGGTAAGCCCCATAATTAGGAAATATGTGAAACTAATGGGATATATTTGGTTTTATCTAGATTTTATAGTGATGATAATTGAAGGGATTCTATCTCAACCTTACAAGTTGCATGTCTATGTTCCCAATAAATTAGTAGAGCAAGAAATTGCATGTCAAGTTCTTCATGGTGTTGATGGAGTATGCAAAGATAAAATGAAAGGCCTTCTTAATCCTTTCCTTTTAATAATTGGAAAAACTATTTTTCAATACTATAAACATGTGGACACCATTTCCATATGCATAGATTATTTTGGTTTTCAGTTGGATGATCTAAGGCATTAGGATATTTATGATAGGGTAAGCAAACATTTGAAGAGAAAACAATTGCCCAAGATAATTTACATACATTAACCTGATCCTTATGATCCTCTACACATCAGGGCCATCAATTTTAAAGAAGTAATATCTAGGTTTAAGAAACATATAAACTTGAACATAGATTGATTGTTAATGAAAAAACACCAGGTGACATATGGTAAATGGGACCTATGCAATACTATTTGCTGCCTGGACCTTCTAGGACACCTCAAGAGTAACCATAAGTGAAAGGGAAGTATCCAAAGACATAAATTACACAAGTTCCTAATAAATATAACTTAGAAGAGAGACCTTCATTCTCAGCCCTACCCTAAGGAATAGTATCTCCAGTGGAATACTTGGACATGATTCCCTTAGAACCCAATGAAATAGTACAGGATGCACTTAAAGTCCTTGCTAAAGCATATGGATCTAAAGAAGATGAGGAGAAATCTCAAGAACCCCAAGCCCAAGAAGAGGAGTCTAATTAGGAAAAAATAAAATAGGTTTTTTTGGATCTTGTTCTAGTGGCACCACTAAGAAAGAGAAAAGCAGAAATGGCAATTATCCCTATTGGATAGAAACGGCCAAAGTTAACTTTCACCCATCCCACAAGTGAAATCAACTTATTTAGTAATGAATACCCTTTTCATGGACCAATCATCCCTGATTGGTTCATCTATGAAAAAATGTAGAAGATTCCCACTTTGTCTCACTCTTAGGCCTTGACCCAAACTATTAACATTGATGCTAAGATATGATGCATTGAGCTAGTAAAGTAAGGTGGCTAAGGGATTAATTACAAAGTGGCATGATGTAGAGGACAAAATAAGTAATCTCATCAATATACTAACTAGGATTTTAATTCCTAAGTTTAAAACCATTAGCCTAACCCACTTAAATGATATATTAGTGATAGTGGTGGATAAGATCTAGAGCTTAAGTACTTGGTCAATAGGCTTGGATAGACCCCTAAGGGATGATGAAAAGTTGATTAATAAGAATAAACAACTCCTTAGCACCATGTTGGATAATCTTAAAAAGTCTATAGAATTGAGCATTATTGATGATAAAGAATATAAGCATAGAGTCACTTTGGTGATGCACGACGTAAAGGGTAAAAGCCAGGGTCAATCAGGCAATGATAATAGTAGAATTATGGGCATGATATTCACTACTAAAGAAAATATTATAGAATCTATAGTATTAAGGAAGTTATGGCAAGGGATGATAGGGAATTTGGGAACTTATCTAATCAATAAGATGTCTATATCCTAAAGCCAACTGTGGATTTGAATAATATCAACGAGCTACAGAGCTTTTGTAAGAGTAATAGGGGAACCCTTGGGCAATGGGCCAACTACTTAATTAATATTCCTTTTTTGTAAAAACATTATAATATTTAAAATAAGAATATTATTTTGTAAAGGTATATGCTAGTTTTTTTAGCATATTTACCTCTAGGTCGATCTAGTTTGGAAAAGCAAGTGTATTCTAGAACTTTTTGAATAAGGAAAACTGTCCTTATCTTTTATACATTTGTATCTTGTAATTGATTAGTATACTACATTTTATTTCTATAAAAGGTAGTACTACCATATTTTAAAGGGAGATAATTTTGAGCAAAATTTGTATACTTTGAGTAATTAATACTATCAAGGAATTCTATGAAGATTTTCCAAATTTGATGTGTCAATTTTTAATGTGGTTTTATCTCAATTATTGGTTCTAAAGATTGAATTTGAATGGTTTCATGAATTATGAATCTGCATTTGTGATACAGGGTTGCTAATTTGTGCTTAAGCTAGATTAGTTGAATGATCTTGATTTTGCTTTGTTTTATTTATTCTATTTTCAGATGTGCTAATGCTATTTGAGTTTGGTAACAAGTATTTAAAGTAAAATCTAGTTCTTACTTGTATAATTTCATACTATCTTAGAAATTTTCCTGGTGTATGGTGAGATCTGAGCTTACACTATTTTTCATCATATACTTGTTAAATGAAGGCTCAGTTATAATTGAAACTTTGTCATGATATTTGAGTTAAGGAACAATAATCACTTATTTTATTTCTTCCTTACCCTTCTCTTTTTATTCTTTTTAAACTAGATCACTTTAGTTTATACTTCATTATAAATATCAATTTGAATTAGTCTATAGTTTTAACTTTGATCACAATTCACTATTATTAGTAGAGATACTTATAATTTGAAAATAATTGGACCATGATGGTTCCCAACCATCAAGTAATATAATTGTATGGAACATATAAACATTGGTTTTCCACTATTTCACCAAAGGTAACATAAGTTGCTAAAACTTGCTACTCATGCTCTGAATTCCTAGAATTTTGAAATGAGAAGTCTTCTTTGAATACTAAGGACATCTATGGTACACATAGAGGCATCAACATACCTCTCTTAGAAGAAGTGCTAGATTGAGTGGTACTCAATTTGAGGATTCCTAAATTTAAGTTGATAACAACACAATGGAATAACTAGTTAATATATTTGATGATACTAATAAAATAGAACTAATAAGATATATTTTCTATAATCCAAATATTTGAGATGAGTTTTTAAATATAGTTAGAGAGGAAATAAGGAAAGCATATGAAGTCCAATCTTCTAACACCTCCACTACTATGGGTTCTTTACATTTATATGCATCACTAAATACAACTTGTATCCCAACATCTACTATGGGTAAATCTAATGGTTTCAACATATCACTATTCTAATCCCTACTCAGTCACTTTTTACACTACCTTTGATTAACACAAATTATATTCATGATGTGACAAAATCTTATGCACAATTTTTAGCTCTACAAGTCAATATTTTGAATTTGGAACAAGGTGATTAAAAACCTCATTCGACACTTGACTCAGAAACTATATTGCATACTCCACTAGCTCAACATATTTCAACATATCCTTTACCAACTAGTTTTTTTTATCCTAAGCTTACACTATATGATGTAAAAGGTGACCCTGAGCAACATTTGAGAGCCATTCATGCATCATGTTTGGAATATTCATCCAAAGATAGGTTTTTGACCAATTTAGTTCCCATAATTTTAAAATATTATGATCTAAGATGGTTTTATGATTTTCCATATGAGTTAGTTCAAGCATTCAATCCTTTGGTAGATTTGTTATTTGCACATTTTTCAATTAACATAAGTGAAAATATATCATATGCTTATATTACTAAGCTAAAATAATAATCCAATAAGCCTATCACATATTATGTATTATAATATAATACCGTGTTATCCAAGATGACAAATCCTATGGAAGATAAGGAATTATAAGCCATATTCAAACATAGTTTTCTTCTACCTCTACATGAACCTATTATGTTTAATAAGTTTATATCATTTGATGATCTATGGCACACAACTAAGGAAAGAGAAGTTAAGTTTTTGGTAATGAATAAGTTAAAATATATGACCAACCCAATTTATACTTCTAATACAAATAATTTGAGTATGAAACCATACAAAGTGAATCCAACTGAAAATAATAGTGATCCAAAGACAACAATGAATGTGGTTTCAAATACTACTCAACATATTTTTATTCTTCTTCTCCAAGGAGGTAGTTTACCAACTTGTTAGAAGCTTCTTATAAGGTGTTACAAAATTTATTAGAATGTCAGCTCATATTGGTCCCTCCCATTCAAGAGGTTGATGTGAGTAAACCTATTATAATAGGATTTGATCAACATGTTTTTTATTATTTTCATAGAGTATCAAGGCATACTACATACATATGCATTAGATTGAAACATAATATATAATATTTAATAGATGAGAACATCATTGATGTGGGTACATCTACTAAAAGTACAAAGGGATAATCAAACAAGAGTAGAACAATGAAAATATTCATTGATCCTTTTCCTAAGCATACAAATCAAGAAAATAAATAAATTACAAGTTCACTACACATATAATGCATATCCTCCACTAGATTATTATTATCCTCAAACATAGGCATATCATATTGAAATAAATTTTCACTGATAAGGTTATCATAGTTCATGTTGTTCTATATGAATATCCCCACAACCAATGGTAATTATTCATAAACAATATATATTAATTGAGCAACCTAAAAAGGTTCAACCTATTCATATAATTTTAAATAAATTGGTCAACTTTACAAGGAGAAGTACCCTCAAAAATACACTTAATCATTGATTGTCATAGATTATAGAGAGCCATTTTCTACTCCATCACATCCTATATTGGTATTATAGCACATTAGGAATGTTCCACAAAAATTCCAAAACATATTTTTTATAATACATGATGGGTTCTAAAGAGTCCTAAAGTTCAAAATAATAAACAACATACACAACATAGTACAAATTATTATCATGATCATGATACTTACCAAATCAATTTTTAGATTCTGAGTAGAGAATAGATAACTCACAATGGCTTGATACTTTCCATTCATGATAAGTCAACATTAATTTATTATAAATAAGACCTATTGATTGTGAAACTCTTATAGGAGTCAGTGGTTAGTATGTTCCTTTTCTATCTATATATTTAAAAATACAAAAAAATAAAAAATTTCAAAAATTCTAAAAATTGAGACCTATGCATGCTATGTGTAGTTCATTTACATTAGTTGATTTGTGCTTTAGTATCTAGAATACTTATATATATCTAGTTTTATATCAAATATGCTTCAAAAGTTTCCTTGAGTTAGTTTTAGAACATATAAGTTGTCACTTTCATATGTAGTTACATCTAGTGATACTGTCTCAGGCCCATAAACTTTACACAAATAAAACTATGTTAATCTAGATAGTCATAGACTACACTCTTATTCCTTTCCAATGAACTTGTCCTAGTGAACAAAATATGTATTTATTTTAGATTAAAAACAATCACAGACATTCTATAATTTTTTTTATCATAGAAATTTCATTAGGGACATATTTTACACAAGTTTTATCATTTTATGATTATCCCTATTATTCCTATTATAGTACAATACATTACGTGAATATTTCATTATTTGATCACTTAATTTAGCCTTGATATTTCATTAGATACTTTATTTTATGAATATTATGATGTTACAAATATATTATGTATATTAACTTCACTTATTCATGATTTATTATCATGTTTGATTTATGCTTCATACTTTATGCATATTTGATTTCTATGGAATGTGGACCTTTGAACATGTCCTTGATTATCTATCTAAGACTTATTATGTGATTTTTTTCATGTGAATGACATTTTAACATTTCCATTACATGTGTCCCCTTGGAATTCTCTTATGTTTTTTATGATCTATCATGTACTCTTTGTGTGTCTATCATGGCCATGACTATTTATTACTATTATTTTCTCAAATTTTTGATGCCATGATGGATATCATGCATCTCCCTAGTTTATAATTCCATGATGCATATCATGTATCCTCCCTAATTAGTTTTATATTAGTTTCAAGTCCTTAATATATTATCATTTCTCACTACATGACCAATTACTAACATCTATCTAGACATGACACTATGTATGCTTAAATTTACATGTATCATTCATTACTATATTTCTTGGATTATCAATACGATGCCACGATTTACAAATTTATAATTATTAATATTGATTTCAATATTTATATAACATAATTTTCATAAATTTTATTTTGAGATAAGTTATTTCGCAAGATCCACAACTCACTTAAAAGAGGGGGCATACACAATGGCTTATCTTAAAGACTAAGCTAAAAAAATCCATTGCATATATATAAAATAATAGTATTTTTTCATTTGATCATAGTGCATACTCAATGTTAAATCATATTTAGATAATACCACACCCTAAGGATAATGGTACAGATCATTATTATCCAAAGCAATGTGATTTCATCCAAGAAATCAAAAACAATATTTTCTAGAATTCTAAGAATCATATCCAGTCTACAGAATAATTTTTAGTGGTTACCTTAAAAAAAATTTAGATTGATAAACATTATTATTATTATTATTATTGTTATTATTATTATTATTATTATTATTATTATATATTTTTCTCAAATTAAGAGCATCATTCATGGCATGTGTTCCATAATTTACACAAGTTTTTACTCAGAGATTCAGTTGATACTACTCAGTTTTTAGAATTAATATACGTGGATATCAGATTGGAGGCTATGCACAAAACATGATCACTTTCTTTCTCAAATTTACACCACTTTCCATAGAAGGAATGGTAATTCATGTCATTATCTATGTTGTATAAAATAGATTCAATTCATATTTTATTTCACTAGAATGAATCTTATTCTATATACAGTGGTTGGTTTAGCTTTTTGTACCAGTTTTGTATTAGAATGGTCTATTAGGATTCATACAAGGATTCCAAGATATATTACTATCTTGATTTTTGAAATGATGAATTCAAGTGCATATTTAGTTTTTATACACATTCTCATATCAATGAATATTGTGGCATGCATAATTAATTTTAAGTGTTACAACAAATAAAATATCAAAGGGTTTCACCCTCTCTAGTCACCTATTTTGCATCAAAATAAACATAATGGTTTACATACATGAAAATGTGAATTCATTCCTTGTTATATAAGTTTTATGTCTTTAATTTCAAGTTTTTATCCTAAGTATGTACTGATTTATACATGTTTCATTGGAAGTTTTCATGAATCATAGTTTAGCATGTGATTTACACTCAAGATCATTCTTCACAGGTAAGCTTAGGTATAACACTTATCTTTTTACTATAATTTGTTTTTGCTTTGTTGCATTACTAGAATAAAATGGGGGGAAATTTGGATACTGAAATTAACATTTAATGATAAAATAATGCACTTGTGACCATTAATTATGCACACTTAAACTATGCTCAATTCCATTATTTCAAACTATTGTTCATCTAATTCTATGTAAATGATCCCCTATATTAAGGTAATTCTGATACTAAATGTTATTATTTTTTATTCCAAGTATCCTAGACTCAATTATTAATTGATTCATACTTATAGTCTAAGCATCTTTGCTCCTTAGATGAAACCACTCCTTTAGGATAATTTTGCATGTCGATAGTGTCTAAACTTACCGATTTCATCCTCCTACAAATTAATGACTAATTTACTAAATTAAAATCCATTCCAATGGGTTATTCCACATGTTTAATAATCCCAATTTAAGAAAATTCTAAAAATTTCCACTATATAAGCACATTTGCTACCCATTTTTTCACCAGATGGTAAGAGGATTATATTATTGTAAACACCAAAATTAATATACTACACATTGGGAGGAAAATACTTATTCTTCTCAATTTTGAATCTATACAACCAAGGAATCCATGAGTTAGGTATAAATACAACATCAAGGTCATAAGTCATTGTTAAAACACATAATTACACTAGGATTACACCAACATATAACATTTCATGAGTATTGTACACACTAGCATAGAATAAAAGTACATAGAGTTTGATCACTCTTCAAAGTACTGATATGTAGGAAACACTCAAAACACATGGTGTTTAGGATAATAAAAAACCTATCCCCTTATCTTTTTCCTTCATTTTTCACAACATTTATTCCCTATCTTAATTGATCTTGGGTTAAAGTGAAGAGGAAAACACACAATGGATCCTGAAATAAAGTGAAGACATCTGAATAGACACACATGACCTAAAAGTGAAGGCAAAATTATTAAAATTTACAAAAATTTCAAAAACCCTAAAGGATTAATCCACACCCTATAAATAGTATCTCATGCCTTCCAAATCCAAATAATAGATCTTTATCCCAAGATTACATGGATCCCTTTTCCTAATTCACAACAAACTCACACAACCTCACAGTTAGTTTCATAGTAATTTTTTCAATCTTATAGATCCAAGTTATAGATATTTCATTCATCTTTTAATGCCTTCCCATTTTAGCACATATGTAAAAATAGTAACTTATAATTAGTTTATGTGTGGCTATTATATATCTTAAATATTTTTATATACTCATCATTTTGTCTTATTTATATTAACCCCTTTAATCCAAATTACGATAAAAAATGCATATTTTGACACTAGGTTAACTTGTAAAATGGAAAAAATAAATGTGATGAGTTTACCTCAACCAATTTTGAATGAATGGATGAGTCCTATTTATTTATCTAATACTATAAAGAGAAAAGTCAAACCATATGTAGTTCTCCATGTTATGTGTATGTGTGTAGTATTCCTCCTTTTATAAATGTAACATATAATATCCATTTTGACACTTGATAATGGAAAACTTAGCGTATTTAGGTGCTTAAGAATTGGCTAGGGCCTGCCCCTTATGGCTGATTTATGAATTTAGAAGCTTAGGATAATCCTTTTGAATGTGTAAGTGTTAAAATATGCTTGCTTATTAATTGATTAACAATGATAAATTATGTAGTAGGCTTAGGCTTAAATTGTAAAAATATTTAACCTTTTGCCAAGTTCTCATGCCATTAACATGCAAAATGTGTGAGTCAACCCATAAAGATAATTTGAATTTGAAAAGTACCAATTGATTAACACAAAAAAAATATTATTAGGGTTAGACACTTATTGAATCACTTAGGTGTTTGGGTCTAATGGAATTGTCTAAAAGGTAAGAATATTGATCTGATGATCTATAAACATTCTAAATATGATAAAAAAAAATATTAAGCACAAACTAGTGAATTCCTAAAGGTGACTGACAACAAATAAGTAAGTTTAGGCCCATATAAAACTTGTGTATATGAGAGAAGGGTGTTCAAGAGTCATATGTGTATGAAAAAGTCACATAATGTGAAGGTAAGTCAATATTGACATTGCCAAGTGTATTATTATATTTTAGTGTCTACACCCTACAACATTATCCATCAAGTATTAAACTATTTTATGTTATCTCTAAAGACAAAATTAGGAGGGATAAAATAGTATTAATTTGATATTAATAAAGGTTTGTGATTCTATCTATTCTACTTAGTTTAAATGAACTTAAAAAAATGTATCAGAGTTGGAGCATTTGTGTGTTTATGGACCCTTTATGTGAAAGTGGAATATTTCCATTATACAGTTACTCTACACCACCACAAGTAAATTTAAAAATATCATTTGCATTTCCTAACACTATGCAAAATTTTAAGTATAGTCCTTGTTCAATGTTGGAAAAATAGCAAGAAGAATTCTTTACAAACTAGTAGGTTCAAAAAATTGGTAATATATGTATCACTGTCAGCTCTAAAATTAGTTAACAATGGAATTACATCAATTGGATAATATATTCTAAGGAATTATTTTTAACTAATAAGGATAAAATATGCGTCTCTATCTAGTTTATGTAGTAAATGTTCAAATAGAGCAATTATTTTTTCCTGTATTATTGATTATGGGATAAAAACCTTATCCTTTGGAGTTTTTGAGAATTGGTTTTAGTTCAATTGATGCAGATAATGGTAAAGTCCATTGTTTCAATACATAAATGTATGATTTTTAGGGGATACTAAAAAATGATGAGACTGGGTTCAAGTAGTAATCAAATTTGTCATAATGAATACCCTTCAGTCCTCCATTATTATTTGAATTAATCATGTCTCTTGAAAATATTAGCAGGTTAATAATAAATAATATATACTTCATAATTATTGGACTAATCATGTCTTAGAAAAATTGGAGGAGATTTTGAAGGTAATATGGACTTGAAAATTAAATGTTTTAAAAATAAAATTGAAAAAAGAAATAATTTGTGCAAGCGCAGTGCTTAGGAAGATGAATAAACATGAGGCTAGCATGTTTGACAAATAATCATATTTTTATGGTTTGTATATTGAGTTATACAACCAAAATTTATATTTGATTGATGAGGATCTTATGTGCAACTTTATAAAGATTTGATTGATAAGGATATTATGTACAACTTTATCAAGAAGTTTCAATCTATGGAACTGGATATCAATCAGGGTGTTGTCAAAGCTCATTCTTAAGCAAGAAGATAGAAAACATATTATGTATTGGAGGTCCACAAGTCATAAATGTTTTCTATATGATTTTACCTAAGGTATTGGAAAATATGCTGGATGACATTCTTTTCGAGTTTGTTTTATAATATATATATATATATATATATATATATATATATATATATTATATATATATATATATATATATATATATATATATTTTAAATTGATTACAAGGTCAGAGGGTATGTGAAATAAAAAAGGAGGTAAAATGTTTGTATGGATTTGATTGACTTTTAAAAATCATATTACAAGTTTGAGTTGGGATTAATAGAGTTATTTCTATGATGGTTGGGATAGGATAAAATTATGACAATAAGATTATTATACCCATGAAGATGATCCAATATTGAGATCCAAAATGTTATAAAATAAATATTTTATGGATTTGAGTCCAAAAAACTTACTCAAAATTATTATATTGTTGAAATGATAATTCAAACCAAAATGGAGGTTAATGGTTCACTTTCTAGACCATTTTTATATAAATATCAATCAATAAAGACTGTCTTTTGACTCCTCCCTTCTTTATATAACAACTTAAGCTATTCATTACTTGTTTAAGGACCCAAGAATCACCAAAAAAATTTGGAGGTTTAATTTTTTGATGACACTATCCTTTTTTAGGCTATTTTTATTAATATATTGAACCTCAAAAATTGTTTGGAAGATGAATTGTCCTTGTATTATTTTTTGTGAAGAAATAAAATTTTATGATGAAAATATGAAGGAATAGAAAAATATTAAAGAAAATAATTCAATTTTAAAGATAAATTAAAATTTATAGATACATTGAATTGGTGGATGGAGTCATTCAGGCCAAAGCTTAAAAAATATGAATATTGATGAGTGTCATTCAATTAGGGAAACAAATTAAGGTTAACTTTGTTACAATTTTATGAAAGTATGATAAATTTATGTTTGGATTTTATGAATAGAATAATATTAATGCTCAATAGTAACGATAATAGGTTTATAGGACCACAATAAATCTACATTTGAAATTAAAAAAGTGCAAGAGAAAAACAAGAGAGAACAATGAACCCAATATTGTCCTTGGTGCTGAAGACTTGCTATGATCTCAATTTTTATTTTTGAAAGTATTTTAACATGATACATAATTTATATTTTAATACTTCATAAGCAATGCTGAAACACCTATATTTTATGTGATTGAATGTGAATTTTAATTTTTTTATTAATTCTAACATAATGTGTATATTGTTTTATTGGAACTCATATTTATATCAATTATTCATATAAAAATAATTATTATAATATTTCCCATCATCTAAACACCCTAATAAGAGGAAGGAATGCCAAGCTAGTTTAGCCAGGTTCCCCAAACAAGTTAAGGATTTGAGGTCCTTAGACATCATTCAACCCTCTAAATTAGTTTTATCCTTCGGGAAGGACATTAGGTTGAATTTTGAAAAGGGGATGAGAAGGTTAAGAATATGAATCCCTACACCATTGAAATTGGTGATGGTATTCCTCGCCCTTCAATGGATACCCACCCTTATAATTTAGTGATCTGAAATTGGAGCAGGATGATTCCTTGTCTAGTGGGTCCATCCTCAGCCCTAAGGGAAATAAGGAGATTGCGAAGGAGAAAGACCAATCCAAGAAGATTGAGAATTTGGATAAGGAAATTAAATTGCAAATGGGAATTATGAAAGGTTTTTTCATCAAGAACAAGAATTTTTAAAAATATTTAAAGGAAATACAAATGCAATTGGAAAGGGAGAAATCCACTAACAAAATAAGGCCACAACAATACATCATTCAATGGAACCTATTTTAAGATATCTTTTAGATTATAGAATAACATATTAATGTTAATAAAAAATGGAGAGATTAGAGAAGAATATGCAAATCATCAAAGGAAATGTGGATCAAGTGATTTCAATTAGTAAAACCATTATAAAAAATTGTGCCTCTAGCATCAAGACACTACAAGATGGTTTTAAGAAAATGAAAACAAAGGATCCCCAAGGAGGTCCTAATAGAATAACAAGGTCAAATAAGAGGAAACATGTGGATGAAGATGAGATGATTGAAGAAGTATCTTTTGAAAATCAACTCTAGACTTTGAAGGATAATTGAGAGGCTATTATGAGCCTTTATGATTTTGCTAGTTAATAGTTCTATGTTATGATTATGTTAATGAATATTTCACCCTTATTTATGTTATGTTGTTTAAGTGATATATTTTTACTATTGTCTTATTGTATTTTGACTTGTTTTGATTTTGCTTGGCCTATTTTTTATATGTTTTAATCTTTATTATCTTGTTTTATCTTTTCTCAGTTATATATAAGGGTTTGGGCCCTTTCAAAACCCATATTTTTACCTATATATATATATATATATATATATATATATATAAAGAAGGATACAATAAAAAAATGATTGGTTGACATTCACAGTCTATTATCCATGCCAATACGAAAAATGGATCATGACAACATATCATAAATATCAACTAAATACAATTACACAACAACATAATTAAAAAAATATCAAAAGACAAGTGAGAAAACCAAAAGATATGCAACATCAACAGAGGGGGGTGGATGCATATCATCTTTGTGACATTAAATAAACAAAGAAAATGGCTCTCTTAAAGGAGGATTAGGGGCCACCAACCCCTCTTGTGTGTGTGTGTGTTTTTTTTTTAAAATCAAAAATAGATACATCATATTAAAATAAAATAAAAATTACTCCCCACCTCAACCCACAAATAAAAACATAATGGGGAGGGAAAAAAAATCACCACACAACATATAAAAAATAAGGAAGGAATGGAATGCTAGAATTAATCGATCTTAAGCACTCCATGGCTGAAATTAACACCATCATTAAAAAGAGAATTAACTAGTTGGTTTTGATTCCTTTTGATATTTTAAAACTTGATAAAGAGGTAATATTGAGATAAAATTTTAATTTCCAGTAAAATTGAGTTTAATGCAAGGTTGTCCACCTTCAACACCCCTAACATAGACTTAACGGCCAACATTGAATCCCCATAGACTTTCATAACTTTCATTCATTTTGAAATAACAAATTTTAGTCATCTATAGAGAGCAAAAAAATTAACCACATTATTTGAATTATTCCCCAATCCATCAAGAAACTCAACTATTTTTTTTTTGTCATCCATTATAACTCCACTAACCCCAACATCAATTGGGTTATTCTTGGAGGAATCTAATAAAAATAAATGATAAGAATCTTGGTGATATACTATAGGTTTTTCCTTTTGAATAATTTTAGGCTATAAAAACTTGATATCCATACTTTGCTTCAAACTTTATTATTCTTTAAAAAAAATTGTCACTTGATTTTTTACCCTTGGAAAGGTAGTTCAATCCTTCTCCAAATTTAATGTAACATTTGATTACCCCTAAACCTGTAGGTTATCTATAGTAGGGGTAAAACTCTAGATTGAAGGGATAGCTCCCTTAATATGTTCATTTAGCTTGTTGAGATGAAAAGGGGTAGAGATAACATGAAATAAACATATAATAATGATTTGATGCACTAATTTAATCTCCACTAGACTACCATGTACATTCACTATGAAATATGATTCACAAAATTGACTTCAACATCCTAGATTTCTCTAACATAAGTATTTCAAACATGAAGGTGATATATAATGCAATTATTCAAGGTGGATGAACAATAGGCCTTATTGTAGATAATAATTCTTTACTTTACACTTAAATATATAAAAATACACTAACTACACTTCTTGTGTACTATTAGAGAGCATACTACTTGCACAAAACATGAACAAGTAAGGTGAACACAAGGATAGATGGTTATCACTTTGCGATTCATCTATGTAATACTTCACACACTTAGACAAGAAGTTATGAAATAGAAAAATAGATTTAAATATTTATTCAAAAGGAAAATATAGTACTCAAACTAGTATGGCTTATCCATATTAGGTGTGGATTCTACAAACTTAGCCAAAAGTGGCTACTTATATAGAGAAGTGTGAAGAGAGAGAAGGGGGTGTAATAGAATAAGATTGAAAATTTTCCATGAGTTAAAAAAAGAATGAGAGTTGTTATATAGTATAAAAATACCTCCAATACCATGTGTATCACTCTTGAATATGTTTTAAAATTCCAAGTGGTGTAGAGCTTACAAATTAGCTTAACACCTTAACTAGCTTTTTGAAAACTACCTTTCTTTGCATGAAAGGAGTGACAAATGGAACTTAAAATCATGAATTAACCATGAATATATCTTGGGAAAATAATTTATCATATTCCATGTGTTAATAAACTCCTTTGACCTTCCATTATATCATTCATATGCATAGGTGTCTTGAGACTCGTCATTCCCCATGCCTAGCTTGGTCCAAGTGGCCCAACACTCAAGTGCATCTTCTTTAAGGAATAATATCTTAATGAATTTACATGAATTGTATTAAAATATGATATCAAGATTAAAATAAACCATTTTTGTTCCTAGAACAACTCCCAATAATTCATTTTGTTCCTTAAGCCCTCACTAGGCCTATTTTCCTTGTAGCCCTAAAAACCTATAAACCTCCTTGTGTATGGAGTTATATGGATGATCAAGAGAAAAAATGGAATATTATAGGACCAATTATGGTATTATATCTCAATGTCAAAATTCACTTTAATAATTTGAGTGGAACTCTATCTTTTTTTCCTTTCTCTCTCTTGAATTAGGCCTCCTTACATAAAACCTTATTTTCTTGATCCATCCCTATTCCACTGTTGGAAATATTGTAATTTATGTCAAAGGTATAGAATTATTGGTGATAAAGGCCCCATTTGATTTAATGGCATTTTTAATATTCATATCTTGGCTAATGTGTGTTAATATTTATTTAATATTAATGAATATATTTTTGGTTGTATATAAGTCAAAAGAGAGCCCATGGAGAAGTCAAAAAGTCATGGGGTAAAAGATGAAAGAGGAATGGGATGCATTTTCTCATGAAGAGTCATCTTGAGAAATTCCAAGAGTGACCATGTGAAGACAAAAGATGGTATGGCACATTTTTCCATGAAGGGATAATTTGAGGAATATAAAAAGTCATCAAGATAAAGACAAAAGAGGAAAGAATGCTTTTGCTTATGAAGAGTCACCATATGACTTTTCAAATGTAAAGATATAAAGGGTAATTTAAGTTTGGAACCATTTTATATGAGGATTTAAGGGTCACACAAGGTGAATGCCAATGGTCATTTGGAAATCTATATATAAAGTCTTGAAAAGCCATTTGTAATATGCAACAAAGTGCATGGTTTGTATTTGTTTTTGAAGAGAGAAAAGTAGGAGATATTTTTATGTTCTATCATTTGTTGAATAAGAAACATTGAGAGATAGTTGTGTTTTATACACAAGAAGGGTTGGTGATCATAAATATTTGTTGTGTTGGTGCTCAGAAAAGGGGTTGGTGCTCCTACAAGTTAGTGCTTGCAAACTTTGTATTTTGAGTTGGTACTCATTCATATACTTGAGATTGCTCTCTATGGTTTTTCCCACTTTGGGTTTCCACATAAAAATTCTCTCTCTCTTCTCTCTCTCTCTCTCTCTCCTCTCTCTCTCTCTCTCTCTCTCTCTCTCTCTCTCTCTCTCTCTCTCTCTCTCTCTCTCTCTCTCTCTCTCTCCTCTCTCTCTCTCTCTCTCTCTCTCTCTCTCTCTCTCTCTCTCGTGTGGTGCATATTATTGTTTCAATTTTATTATATATCTTAAATGTGTGATTAAGTGGTTAAAGAAAAGAAATCAGATTAAGTAAAAAGATATATAATATACTGATTCACCCCTCCCCTCCACCTCTCAGTATATTTTATGCTTAACAATTGGTATCAGAGCATGTTCTTTTTTAAGAAGTTTTACAGTTTGAAGGTAGATCAGGAAATCATGATGGCTGGATCACATGAAGGATTTTATACAAATAAGGCACCTTTATTTGATGGGATGAATTATTTTTTTTGGAGCATAAGGATGAAAAATTATTTGATGGCCCTTAGATTTGACATTTGGCAATCAGTGGTGGAGGAATATGAAGAGCCACAGACACTTGTAACTACTCTGACATAAAATAAGGCAAGTAAAAATAATGCTAAAGATTTAAATTATTTTTTATGTGGTTTATGTGAATCAATTTTTTTTAACTTATGCAATGTGAATATGCTCATGAAACTTGGGTAAAACTTGAGAATATTTACAAAGGTGATGGAAAGGTTCAATAAGCTAAGCTTCAAACTTTCAGAAGATAGTTTGAGAACTTGAAGATAGAAGATGAAGAAAATATAGTAAGTTATCTTTTATGGGTTGATCAAATAGTTAATCAAATTCAAGGTCTTGGAGAAAAGTTAGAAGAATCAACTATGGTTCAAAAAGTTTTAAGATCTCAACCATTGAGATATGATGCAAAAGTTTTGGAAATTGAAGAAATGAATAATTTAGCCAAGCTAAAGATGGATGAGCTACATGGTATTATTATGGCATATGAGATATAGAGTAAACAAAAGAAACCCTCAAAGAGAGAAGCTACCTTCAAGACATCAAATAAAGAGAAGGTTAATATTTAAGAATTAAGTGATAGTTCTAGTGATGATGAAGATGACAATAGAGCTCTATTCATTCACAAGCCAAAAAAGGGCACAGGTAAATATCAAAACAAATTACCTTTTAAATGTTTTAATTGTGAAAAGATTGGATATTTTGCTGATAAATGCGTAGATAATGGAAATGGTGAAAATAAAGAAGGAAAGTATACATACAAGAAGAATTTCAAAGGAAAATTCAAGAAGGGATTCAAGAAGAAGAGTTTTTATTCTAAAGATCCTAGCTCAATTGAAGATAGTGGAGTCAGTGATTCAGAAGAAGAAGAGATTATATTCATGGCCATACATGAAGATGCCTTCATAAGAAAAAGTATAGATGATCAAGAAGAAGAACAAGATGAAGATGAAGTGAATCTGGAAGGATAACTTATTTGTGCCTTATAAGAGTTAAAATCTCTTGAGAAGAAGAATAAAAGATTAAAACCCCAGATCGAGAAAAATGAAAAGGAGTCAAAGGAAACAATTGAAGATCTATAAGATCATTTTGAAAAAGCCAAGAAGAATGAAGAAGATCTGATGGCACAGTTGCAAAAATTAATTAAATAATGTGAAAGGTATGTTATTGAAATTGCTTCTTTAAAAGCATATCTTGATAAAACAAATAAAGAAATCGATGATAGAGTAGCCACTGATTCAAAATTTGAGAATAACACTAATATGTTGAATAAGATATTAGAAATTCAAAGATCAATGTTAGATAAGATAAGTATCAAATTTGAAAAATAGAAAGAGGAGGCCACTACTTTCATATACAAGGAAAAAGGAAAGAGCTATGCTGAATCTCTTACAAAAGAGGAAATAAAAAGGGAAGAAGTTAAGAATATAGAGAACATCTCAAACAAAGAAGGTTGGAAAAAATAGAGCTAAAAAAGGAAATCAAGTCAAAGATAAAAAAAATAGGTCCTATTTTTATGGTTACTATTTTTATTGTAATGGATATGGTCATAAGAAAATCGAATGTCAAAAAAGGGCCAATAATTTTAGAAATAAGGAGAAGGAAAGTCATGCAGAGTTAAGTAAAAGCCATAGCTCTTTTGCTCCTCTATCAGGCTTTAATGAAGAGGCCATAATATGTTACAAGTGAAATATATTTAGACACATAGCTTGGTACTATAGAAGTGTGTTTGATTTAGTTAAGAAGGACCAGAGTTTCAAGGCTCCATTCATCAAGAAGAAAGTTTAGACAAGTTCATGGCAGAAGAAACAACTTGAAAAATCTATGTTGGTGCAGATAGCTTTACATGCAAGAAATGAAGAAAATGCATGGTTCATTGATAGTGGATATTTAAGGCACATGATAGGAGATAAGATCAAGTTCATAACCTTGAAAAAGATCAATGGTGGCATAGTGAAATTTAGAGATAATACTACTACCAGAATTACTGTAAAAGGTACACTAAGTTTGGATAATGGTAGAACTAAAACTAAAAATATTTTGTATGTAGAAGGTCTTAAGCATAATATTTTGATTGTAAGTCAAATGTGTGATTAGGGGCACACACTAAAATTTTATACAGAAGGTTTTGAAATTAGAAGAAAAGATTCATATGTGTTAGTTGCAAATGCTCAGAGAATAGGTAATAATTTATATATGTTATCAGACATCAAAAGTCAAAGATATTATTTGAGTCAGATTAAATAAAGTTGGCTATGGCATAGGATAATGGGGCACATAAATTTTGACAATCTTGTCAACATCAGCAAGAAGCAAGTAGTCAAAAAAATTTCAAAGATTACAAAGCCATCCAACATGCTTTGTGCACATTGTTAACATGGGAAGTAGGCTAGAAGACAGTTTAAAACAAAAGAGTACTTGACCACTCAGATGCTAGAGCTTGTTCACACTGATCTATGTAGACCTATGAGAACTCAAAGTACTCAAGGTGAGAAATATTTCATGTTGCTTATTTATTATTTTTCATGTATGATTTGGGTAATATTTTTAAAGAAAAAATCAAAAGCTTTTAGACATTTCAAAGCATTCAAAGCATTAGTTGAGAATGAAATTAGTTTGAAGATTAAGTGTCTAAGATTAGATCAAGGAGGAGAATTCATGTCAGATCAATTTATTGAGTTTTGTGAAGACCATGGAATAAAGAGACATTATTCAGTAGCTAGAACTCCATAGCAAAATGGAGTAGTTGAATGGAAAAATAGAATAGTTCAAGAGATGGTGAAGACAATGCTAAATGAATCCAAGATAGAAGATAAATATTGGAGAGAGGCAGTTGATAAAACATAGCATATTTAGAATAGATCATTGTTGAGAGTCAATAGTGAAAGACTCCTTATGAGCTATGGAAATACAAACCAATAATAGTTGATTATTTTAATGTTTTTGACAACAGATGCTTCATAAAGAGAATCAATGAACAACTTGGTAAGTTTGAATCTAGAGTAGATGAAGGTATATTTCTTGGTTATTATTTCAAAAGTAAAGCTTATAAATGTTATAACAAAAGAACCAAGAAAATTGTTGAAAGTGCAAGTGTCAGGATAGAAGAATATGGAACACAAAGAATCCGTGATCTAGTAGACATTCTTAAAATCATTGAAGAGGAAGAATTTGAAGAATCGGATGAAGATGAGAAGAAGGATACCAAAACTCCATCTAAATATGTTTAGATAAATCATAATGAAAGTGACATCATCAGGGACATAAATGAAGGAATTCACACTAGAAGAATGATGGTAAGTGAATCTAAGCAAGTTAATTTTTCTTTGTTATCCAAAGTTTAGCCTAAAACTTTTTCAGAAGCTAGACATGATAAGCATTGGGTTAAGGAAAAGGATGAATAATTAAATAAGATAGAAAAGAATGATACTTGGGAATTAGTGCCTAGACCAAAATATCATAATGTGATAGGAAAAAAATGGGTTTATAGAAATAAATTGAATGAAAATGGAGAAGTAACTAGGAATAAATCAATATTAGTATGCAAAGGATATGCTCAGATTGAGGGTATAGATTTTGAAGAAATTTTTACACTAGTAGCAAGGCTAGAGGCTATTAGAATGTTTCTTGCATATGCAGTGTTTAAAAATTTCAAAGTGTTTCAAATGGATGTCAAATATGCCTTCTTAAATGGGAATCTAGAAGAAGAGGTCTACATTGAGCAACCTAAGGGATTTATTCTCTCAAATATTAGTAGCCATGTATGCAAATTAAAGAAAGCACTGTATGGATTGAAACAAGCTCCCAGAGCTTAGTATGCAAGACTTGATAAGTACTTGTATGATCAAGGTTTCAAGAGAGGATTTACTTATAATAACCTCTACATCAAAATAGAAGGTGAGCATCAATTGATTGTTATGGTTTATGTTGATGACATCATTTGTGGAGGAAATATTGAAAAGATGACAAAATAATTTTATGATAATATGCAAAAAAAATTGAGATTGCGATGCTTGGAGAAATATCATTTTTATTAGGATTGCAAATATTTTAGTTAGATAAAGTAATTTTCATATCTCAAAGTAAATATGCCAAGAAAATGTTGAAGAAATTTAGTTTTGAGGATTGTGAACCAGTTGGCACACCAATGTGTATAGAAAATAAGGTGAGCAAGGATGAAGATTCACCTATTATAAATCAATATTTGTATAGATCTATGATTGGTAGTATTTTATATTTGACAACATCAAGGCTAAATATCGTGCATATAATAGGTATGGTTGTAAGATATTAGTCAGCTCCAAAAGATAGTCATGTTCAGTTGGTGAAAAGAATATTTAGATATATCAAGGGGACATTGGATTATGGATTGTGATATCTCATAGGTAGATATTTCACTTTGGTTGCTTATACAAATTTATATTGGGTAGGTTGCTTGGATGATATAAAATGTACAAGTGGAGGATATTTCTTCCCTGGTGATAGCTTAGTATCATGGCTAAGCAAAAAGTAGAATTTAGTATCACTTTATATAGCTAAAGTAGAATGTATTTTACTGGTATTATGTTTTACTCAAGTGCTTTGGATGAAGCAAACTTTGGAAGATGTCAAGATAAAATATGATGAACCTATTTCTATTTTTTGTGACAACACAAGTGCTATTAATATTTCAAAGAATCTAGTGATGCATTTAAGAAAAAAAATATTCCTATTAGATACCACTTCTTGAGAGAGCAGGTTGTAGATCAATAGGTTAAAATGGAGTATATCAATACTACAAAGTAGATTGTACATATTTTCACAAAGGCACTACCAAAAGACACATTTGAGTATCTATGAGAGAAGTTGGGAGTAATTTATTTTACTTCCTGCCTCTGAGGTTTAGAATCAGTTGAGGGGGAGCTAAGTGTTAGCTCAAAGTAGGCCCTTTGCCATTGATGTCAAAGGGGGAGAATAATAGGTATAGGTACAAGTACAGGTGTAGAAATAGGTATAGGGAATAGGTATAGGTTGCTACAATAAGGGGGAGTTACTATATGTTTTTTAGATGGTATTATGTTTAATTTTTAGGATGTGGTAGTTTTAGTTTGAGGTTTCCATCAATGATAAAGGGAGAGATTGGTGTAAATATTGTCATTGATGTCAAAGGTCAACATTATTGGTGATAAAGGCCCTATTGCATTTAATGGTGTTTTTAATATTCATATCTTAGATAATGTGTGTTAATATTTATTTAATATTAATAAATATATTTTTGGTTGCATATAAGTCAAAAGAGGGCCTATTGAGAAGTTGAAGAGTCATGGGGTAAAATATGAAAGAGGAATGGGACACATTTTCTTATGAAGAGTCATCTTGAGGAATTCCAAGAGTCACCATGTGAAGACAAAAGAGGGTATGGCAGATTTTTCCATGAAGGGACACTTTGAGGAATACAAAAAGTCACCAAGATAAAGATAAAAGAGGAAAGGATACTTTTACTTATGAAGAGTCACCATATGAATTTTTAAATGCAAGGATACAAAGGGTCATGCAAGTTTGGCACCATTTTCCATGAGGATTTAAGGGTCACAAAGGGTGAATGCCAAAGGTCATTTGGAAAGATATAAATAAAGGATTGAGAAGCCATTTACAATATGTAAGAGATTACATGGTTTGTATTTGTTTTTTAAGAGATAAAAGTAGGAGATATTGTAGAGTTCTATCATTTGTTGAGTAAGCAACATTGAAAGATAGTTTTTTTTATACACAAAAGGGGTTGGTGATCCTATGGGTTGGTGCTCAAAAATATTTTTTGTTTTGGTGCTTGTCAAAGGGGTTGGTGCTCCTACAAGTTGGTGCTTATGAACTTTGTATTTTGAGTTGGTGCTCATTCATATACTTGATATTGTTCTCTATGGTTTTTCCCACTTTGGATTTCCATGTAAAAATTCTCTCTCTCTCTCTCTCTCTCTCTCTCTCTCTCTCTCTCTCTCTCTCTCTCTCTCTCTCTCTCTCTCTCTCTCTCTCTCTCTCTCTCTCTCTCTCATGTGGTGCATATTATTATTTCATTTTTATTTCATATCTTGAATGTGTGATTAAGTGGTTAAAGAAAAGAAATTAGATTAAGTAAAAAGATATATAATATACTAATTCCCCACCCCCCTCTCAGTATATTTTGTGCTTCACATCCACAAGTGTTAAATCACCCAAAATCATGTTATTTAGTTTACCTATTCCTTCACCAACTTACATGTAAATTTTTGGGTCTTAAGACCCTATTAAAGTATGCAAACCATGAAATCACCTTGCTACCTAGCCTCATTTTGAGCCTGTTTGAGATTGTCTTGGAAAATAGGCCTGGTTTGATCACTTTCAGAATCTCCTATGAATTTTTTTGGAATTTAATTTATATAACACATCCCAAATAACCTCATCCATGATTGGGAATTTCTCCCCTTTTCATAACACCAACAAAATACCAAAAACATATAAAAATAGGCATTTATGGAAAAATGTACAAGTGACATCAGCATCAAAGTACATTTAGGTAACCTAACTAGAGTATTAAACAATATACAATAGGTTTTTATATCAAAATATGTCATTATATATGCATTAGAGGTCTTTTTTCTATGACTAGTCGCTATCAAGGTTTTAGAGAGGTTTAAGACCTGTTGGTGGTCTTAATGATTGTTAATAAAGAAAATATCATCAATTGACCTCCTTGCACTTGGAAAAACTTCTTAAATTACCTATAAACTATATATAATGTCTCATCATCCCATGCAAAGTGTGATTTATGGTATGAGCATTTGAAGTTGCTTCTTGGGTGGCATGTTTAGTGTTTATTGAGAGTGAGATAGGTACAGATTGGGTTTTGGGTATAAAAATTCATTATCATTATTGGAAGAGGTTAAAAAATCTCTTAAAAACATTATACATTATTTATTATTCCTTATTACCCCATTATATGCTCATGGTGTACTGGTCAAGGTGTTTGGGGTTGTGAGTTTGTCACCTTCTTGCTAGCCCTCAAGGGCATTTGGATGGAAACATGAAATTTGTTTCCACATAAGAGTGTATTTAGACCATTTTAAATTCTATTTTTTTCCTCAAGTTCTCTTCATGAGGTCTAGAATGCCTTTTTTTTGCTTTGAGACCAAAATAATGCCTTAGTATCATGACTGCCCTTTACCAAAGGAGTGGGCCAAGTCCAAGACACAACAATGACTATACCCACTATTAGTATGGAATTTAATGGATCATGAATGAATTTTTAAACTCATAAACGTGTTATTTACCAATTTTAAAATCATGATCATACCTATATGACCCTCAAAACTCAATCTTACCTCATGATAGACTATAGGTGATGACTATGACTACAGGGTTTCTTAGGATTCAATAGGTCTAGACTATGTTTTGAACATTTAATATTTATAATCAGGTCTAAGTGGTTCCAATAAGGTTTTTATTCATTTCTTAAACCATTCTCAAATGACCGTAACTCTTTCAAACATATTCATAGTCTTCACTCTCCTTTTATCCAAGCAAAGCCTTCAAAGAACAAGCAAACATGTAGGTTAATCTCTTGACTATGTATGAGGTTTTTAAACTTAGTTTATTTCATATTACATTTTTTATATTTGGTTTAAAAATTACCTTATGGCCTATTTTTTTTTAAGGTAGACCTCAGAGCTGTTTCAAACATCTTATTCCTCTCTTAGGCTTAAAACCACCCTATCACTTTCTTGCAACCTATAGGTGTCTATAGGGATCCTTTTTTCACTATATATTGGAATAAAAATGACTTATTTTGGGGTGAATCATTATTCAATTAATTTCTTATCAATCCCACTTAATCAATCATCAACATATAAATCAATCAATGCATAAGCAATCAACAATACAAGCATGAAACAAGATTGCACAAGTCAACACACCATATATGTGTGAAACCATAAAGGGTAATAAAAAACATTGATTTATTCAAAGGGAATATTTTACTATAATATAAACATCAAATTTAGTGAATCACCCACTTCACATAGAGCACCAAACCCAACTAGCTAAGCACTAACTCAGACAAGCTTTAGCAAACACCCACTTGCAAGGAGGCACCAACCCCATAGATGACTCAGAACCAAATCATCCACTTGATATATTTTATAAAATTTATGAAACCATATTTCTCATTAAACTGATGATGACTACTTATTCATCTCTTCACAATCTTAGCCCTCTCAAATTGCCTTCTAGCCTGCTTTGCTCAACTAGCCCTCTTCTTGACTTGATTAGCTTATATGACCTTGATTTTTATATAAATAAACTCTATAAAACATTAATAATAATTCCTATACACAAATTTTATGGTCTAAAATACCTTTTTTTCTTACTAATGTTCTATTTCATTCCCTTGTTACCTTGTCACACAAATATGCCTAAAATTGCCTAGTATTTATACAAGTCTCTTGTTCATATCCTTATCAGTCAGCCAAATAGATTTAACCTATTAGTTCAGCCACAAAATGAATCTTATGACCTCTCATATACATGTATAAAATTTTATTTTAGTCCCTTTAGGTATGACCTACCTCAATTAGACATTATCTCACCTTTAGGTCTTATGAAGACCTAGTTCCATTTGGTCTATTTAGGACAAGATGCACTTAGCCTTCCTTAGATAAATTTAAAACACTTTACATAGAAATAAAATATCATATATAAATTAAATATAACATATATAATATTATATAGGATTCATAACATTTTTTATCTTCAACCACCACTTGAAGCACACCATTAACACTGTTCACAATTAGGCCTGTACCTACTTAAAAAGTCTATCTTGAACAACTAAAGTATAAACATAATTTTTACAAAAAACCATGGAAAAAAATCACACATATATAAGATAAATTAACTTAATATTATCACTATGTGTTTTATAATTCATAATACATGGTAAAAGGACTCAACCGCTTCTCTGTAAATAGCTCACTCAAAATTGCCAAAACACTCCAAAACTAAGTCATGATTAACTTGATATTTAAAAATTGAAATATAACTTAAAATTATCATTTACACCTTAAAAAAATAATTTTACATATCTTTATCATTATATAGTACACATATCACAAGGTTTAATGTCAAATATTGGTCTTGCAAACCAATCTTTTATCTTCAGTACACACAATCAAACTTGAACCAATCAACCCATTTTGGATTCAATGTTTCAACCTCTTATACTAACTCCAAAAACTATTAAAAACATATATAGTTTATTAAATTCACAAAAAAAAAATCATGTGCATTATATACATAAAATCATGGTATAGATTCTCAAACTTATCACTGTAACTTGCTTACCAAAAACTGCCAGTTTACCTTGAAGAATAGTCATGGTGGTTTTGACCTTTAACACCTATATGACCACTTTTAAAGAATATTGATGATTTTTTATGATCATATGATATAATTATATCATTATTAGATATAAATATATCATGTTCATATGGGAATATTGGTCTTGAAGACCAATCTTATAGTATTGTACCTCACTATCTCATCTGGTCTAGATAAGTCAACTCATGAGCAACATTTTCAACATATCTACTGACCTCCAAAAATTATATAAAAAATTAAAATTTATTTAAAAATGTATTAATTTATTTTTATTCATACCTAATCCATTATAATACATCCCTAATCAACTTCTCACTTATGCTTGGGTTTCTCACTATTTGCATCACTAGGCATGTTGGCGATAGGTCAACTTGTAAGACTAGTTTAGAACCCATAAGGGATATACTATGATTATAAACCACCATGTACATCAAATAAAATCATAAATGTTAAAACTCTATCCATTTATCAACTTTTACTTGGTTAAATTTGTCTTTTACAATAAATATCTGAGAAATAAGGCCTTTCCTATAGGGTCCACTCACTCACCTAATAAACAAATCACACCTGAATATAAATGGGATAGTTTAATACATGTTATAATATTTTTTATAGTAATTTTATACCATTATATTATATTTTTAACAATATATTACACATCGGGTTAGTGTTAGAGTTTTAGAGAGCGTTAACACTATTTATGGTGTTAACAATTATTCATAAAGTATTGCCCCTCATTTCTAAAACTAATGCATAGATATCTTATATATCACCCTTAAAAATATTTAATAAATATATTAAATTAACATGTAGAGGTTACACATTCCAATGGATACCTAAAAGTCCTTCTTGGGTTGAGAACCCTTCATTCTATGCACTTTAGAAACCTTAAACCCACTTTTCATGCCTTAACCTTCAAATTTTGACCTGAAACTTGGTAAAAATACTTGAAAAAATATGAAACAATTATGTTAGTGATAAAATACTCACAATTTTCTTGGAAAAATAACCTTATACCCCATTATACCATGCTTTCTCTCTCTTTGCTCTCTAGGCCTTGATCTGCAAGTCACATTAGGTCTTGAAATTGACCTTCTAACCACTATCCAAGTTCTTGACACCTTATATAAAATCTCAAGAAACATATCTCATGATAAAAAAATAATTTAATATTTAGTTGTTGTAAATTATGTCTCCAAGGTTTCCAAGAGTGTCCATGAGATTATATGTATGCATGGTCCTCAATGACAAAGTATACCTTACTGCTCACATAGTTTGCATGAGACCCTACAGGTTTTGGTATTGTTATTGATGTTTTTGATGATGTGTTCTTGATTTATATGTGATATGGGGTGTAATAATATATTTTTGTACTTTATTAAGTGAAAATAATCAATTTTAGTAGTCTTGTGAAGGTCTAGTTTATCCTATTCATCTTGGTAGAGTTTCTTGAGTAAGAAGATTGATGATGTTAGAATTTTCATGTGTGAAGGTGTCAGAAGAAAGTGGTCACATGGGTATATTTAGTTTTATGCCTAGTCATGTGTTTAAAATTTAATTACTTTACATGATGTATATAAACATTTATTATAGTGCAAAGTTGCTCTCTCAGGCAGATTTCTTTGTTTTTATACTTAGTCGAATTTGCATTTTTTAGTGTCTATTGGAATTCAAATATTTGTATTTTACAAAGGAAACAAATTATTATTTTTTGATCTTTATATTGAGAAAATAAATGAATTTGATGATGGATTAAAAATAAAATTGGTAAATATAGTCAAGTTCAATCTAATAAAATTGATTAGGAGGTTTGATTGATCATACAATTGCATTTATTGTAGCTAAAAGTTGACCAAGGGTTTGACCTTCATTTTTTAAGGACTCAAGAAGGGTATTTTATTTTGTATTAATGATATTTGGAAGTTTATGATAATTTATATATTGGATATTGTTTTATACTCCATAAGGATCATTTTTATGGATTTTGGAGGTTTGACCAATCCATCTTTAATATGAACCATTCCATGGAACTTAACTTTTTATTTGTTCATGGTGTTTTCATCTACAAGACAAATGATTGAATGGTTTTGCATTTGAAAAGGTATGTAGTGATGAATGTAATCACTTGAAGGTGTCTTAGGGGTCATGTGGTGTGGAAACATGTGTTTATAATTGGTATTGTGTTTGTATTTTACTCAGTGAAGTGTTAAAAGGGGCGATAGGTCTCCATGGGACCTAAAAGGGCTACTTAGGCCTAACTGAAAGGTGTTGTTGATTAAGGGTGATGTATCAATTCTATGGTTAACTTGTGTAGGTGGTGTTGATATTTTTTTTAAGTGGGATATAATCCTTAAGGTTTAAGGAATGTCATGTAGTTGACCAAGAATATGGTGATCATGAAGACTCTATAAAGAGCAAAAAAAAAATGAAGGTTTCTAGAAGGTTGTGAACAAAGTAAAGTGAAGTATTTGTAAGCTTGGGGGATAATTTAAGAGCATAGTAGTGTGAGGGATATGTGTGTGACCTAGTGGTCATGTTTCTGATGTGGTAATAGTTTTTTGTAGGGTTGATGGTTGAGGATGAGTGAAGAGGTGTAGAGTGATCCAAAAGGTTGTTTTGGATGTATTTCTTGTGTGTGAAGGCTTTAAAAAGTGTGAATGGTTGAAGAGAGTTGTTATTCATTATCTATCCATCAGATTTAAAGGAAATCAAATTTATAGAGTTGTTGATTGTAGAGGTGTTATATGGGTGCTCAACATCTAGGGCAAGTGGGTGTTTGTCCATGCTTAGGTGTTGGTGCTCTGTGTGGAGTGGGTGATATTGTTACATAAAATTACACCCTTTGTGGGAGATTTTCTCAGGCTATCTCACTCCTATATACAAGTGTTGGGATAACCTCAAGCTATGGGTATCCTATAGTGAGGTTTAAATTCTAGGATTTTAAATGAGGTTAGTTCTTTAGATGCTTCACTTTAGCTCTTATTTCCCTTGCTAAAATCTACTGCTAAGGAAAAGGGATAGGATAATAACATAAAAAGGAGATCTAAGATAAGGTAGGTGATGCACCAAATAGAGAATGATCCACACTCATATTGGGAACCTTAATGACTACTACTAAACTTAAATAAGACATATTCTAGCTGATCCTATTTCAAAGCCACAAGAATGAGTAGTTATGTGGAGGTAAAAGGGAAGGATGCACTTTAAAGGGTAAGAAGGAATAGTTATGTAGGAGAGACACTATAACTTGTAACACTTCAGAAAGGCACCAAAGGCTAACACATCACATGCCCTAAAAAAAACCAAGAAAACTAAAGTGAGGTGCATAGAGAAATCATAGATGATGAGAGAAAACATATATTCTGCAAGTTAAACTCCAATAATGAACACTTGACTTCAATGAAAATCAAAAAGTTGTCTTGTATTGCTTCAAGAGATTGTTACAAGGAAATTTTGATAGAGTAACTCTATCACCAGTCAATGGATCCTTTTAAAGGTTTAAATGTTTATATGTATGTATATATATATATATATATATATATATATATATATATATATATATATATATAGCAGAAAGGGATGAGAAAAGAGGGGACATTGAATGAGAAGATGGAGATGGGGTCATAATGATCGAAGATCCTTTTTTTTTGAGCCCTTGATTGCATTAATTCTCCTTTTTTTTAGGATAAGACCTCCATGCTTGTGTAGTGTCATGATTGAATCTATTTTGAGTAGCTGTTTATTGATGGTATGGCTAGAATCATGATTCCACATCTTTATTCAAGTTACTCACCCACTTTGTACAAGTGGGTGTGAACAACTCTTTTATTTCCTTTAGGAGCTTTAATGATGGGGTCTATTTCTTGTTGCCATCTTAGTTCAACTTGAGTCATCTTTAATTTTGCTACATTTCCCTTAGAAGCATGCCATCTCTTTGATCATGAGATGGATGATCTAAGATCACTGCCAATCTCCTCAAGATCCTTATGTATTCAAGTCTCTCTTTAGGACTGATAGAGCCATGTTGGAGGTAGCTATATGTTCCTACCAAGTCTGAATGATTGGCTATTGATATCCCATGAACTATTGATCTCCTTGCTAGTTGGATAAGCTTATTCCATTTGTCCATAACTGATTATCCCTCCAAATTTGTTGACTATTTGACTATCACTCATTTCATTGATCTTTTATTGTGAGATCTTGACAAGTGTCAAGCGCATGGTAATCTTGATGAACCCTTTGATATTTTGAATACTAATGGCTAATTTGTGAGACCTACCTTTAACATTTACGTAAATGTCCCAAACTTTTAAAATCCAAATGTCTACTTACAAGGGCTAAAAATTTGATGTTTGTGGGCTCGTCATGAAATATTTAAACCCCAATGGCTATTTATCGAGTCTCAAACTTGAAGTTTGTGGGCCCATAAATTCCTTGAGTTATTTCCTTTAGACATTTAATTTTAGGCAATTTCTATGGACTTTTATCTTGGAACTTTATCTTGAAGGAATTCCTTTAGAGGAATTCCTTCAAACTTTTTGTTTGTTTAATTTCTTTAGATAATTCTCTCAAACTATTTCCTTCAATATTTTTGAAAATGGTCCTTCTGAAAGGAACATACCCTTCAAAAAAGTTGAAAAGTACCTTTTAGAAATTTTGAAGAGGACCACTTCTTTTGAAAAATGCCTTTCAAAAAAGTGAAAAATGGCCTTTCAAAAAAGTTTAAGTGCCCTTTTCCTTGAGAAAAAATACCTTTCAAAAGAGTTGTGATGGACCACTCCTTGAGAAAAAGACCCTTCAACTTGTACAAATGAACTTTTCTAAAGGGTAACTACCCTTTGCGAATCTTTAGAATGGTCTTTCCAAAGGGAAAGTACACTTCAACAAACTTGAAAATGAACCTTTTTAAAAGGATATGCACCCTTTAGATTTTTGAAGTGAACCTTTTGCCTTTGACAATGAACCTTTTCTGTAGGCTTTTTTCTTTTAGTTTATCTATGTCAGACAAAAGTCTAAAAGAATTTGACTTAGCTTTTTGGTGTGGACAATTTTATTGAAGCAATTAGGTCTTTAAAAAAATTATATTAGAACTTTTGCTAAAAAAATCATCTGTGGGATCTTTGTCGTAGCTTCTACTTTATGAAGTTTTCCACACTTGCCTACTTTGGACTTGTGACTTCTTTCAATTGATTTGAGAAACATGAAGTTTCCCTCCTAAGAAAACCCAAAGTCATTGATTGGGGTAAACCTAAAGTCCATTTTCTTGCTTCTTTGAACTAATCTGAGCAATATGAAAAAAACCTTCAAGGAAAAATTAACATGAAGTGCAAAGTTTCGAATGGTAAGGGTGGCATTTTTGGCCTGTGGGGTCAAAAATTGCCAACATTTTTGGTGACTCATAGGGAAGCATGCTTGTTATGCTTGAAGAACCTAACTCATTACTTCATCTAACCCATTGGGCATGGATTTACTATTTATTATGACAAGGCTAGCTCTATCTAGAAACTCCCCTTGAAGCAACAAGAATAACCAGAACAAAACAATACTATGCCTAAGGCACTTAGGGAAGGGAAACACACAAATAAAAAGGATGTGCACAAGGCACTTAGAAGAAAATATGAAAAACTATACAAAATGTACAATATATACAATGGCTGAAAACTATTTTAATAGCAAGGATTTAGATGAATCCCATTGACTAGGATGGGTAATACCTTTCCATCTAGTTGGGCAAGCTAAAATGTGTTATATTGTTTGCATCCATAGATCAAATAAGAGCCACTCCACAAGCTATCAAACTTAATATGGTTGCCTAGCTTGACCTTATTTGAATCCCATTTGAGGACTAGATCCCCTCATTTGAATTCCCTTTCTATGGATCTCTTGTCAAAGGCTTTCTTGACTTGAGCTTGATGTGATTCTAGTTTCTTCATTACAAGGTCTCTTGTTTCTTCATGTTCCATGAGTTCTGCCAATCTCACATTCATGGGATCATCTTTCAGTAGCTCCAACTGATGGGATAGTTCTAATTTAGGTATCTCAAGAGAAATGGGCAACTTGGTCTCCCTTACAAATACTAAAACATATGGAGAATTGCCAATGGCAGCATTAAGATTCACCATGTCAGCCCACAAGGTTATCTTTAATTTGGTATGCCATGTCCTCTGATTCTCTTCCATAGTTCTCTTAATGATTCTTAACAAATTATTATTTGTGGACTTAGCTAGTCCATTTCCTTGAGGATAATAATTGTAAGAGGTGCTGAGGTAGATGCCCATCTTGAGAGCCCATTTACTTGTTTGTAAACCAAGGAATGCCAATGCATTATTAGAAATGATAGTGGATGAAACACTAAACCTAGTCATAATGTTGTGATAGAAGTCTAGGATTGAACTTTCATTAGCTTCCTTTAATGCAATGGCTTCCACCCATCTGGTGAAGTAGTCAGTTACAATAATCACCCACTTATGCCCTACACTTGATGGATGGTTGATCACTCCTATGAAATCCAAACCCCACTACATGAATAGTTGTTCTACCTAAATTGGGTTGAGAGGAAAATATGCTAATATTTTATTATCCATAAAGAGGGCACATTTTTTACACTTTATTATCCATACATAATCATATTTAAAGAAGTTAGGCTAGTAATAACTAGCCCTCATTATCTTTACTATTGTAGTCCTTGGAGAAAAATGGCCTCTTTCAAGCCCATCATGAAATTGATCCAAGAGCCTTATCACTTGGTCATCATATATGCACCTTAGGATCACTCCATTGAGGTCCTTTTTGAATAAAACCCCATTAACTAATGCATAAGGTATGGACTGAAGTCTAAAATACCTTCTTTTTGCCTTGTTTAGACCTTGGGGGCATTCTCTTGTTAGCAAAAAATGCACCATTTCATGGAGCCAACTCTTATGAAGTAGAGGTGCCTCCACTTGTGAGTTGTCTTGAATCACCATCGCAACTTCTTTGTCTTTTTGAAGATATTCCACCATGTGCTCACATAAACCTCTACCTCTAACCAACTTGGTCACTTTGATTTCCACAACAAACTCCTTGATTTTCTTGATCTAGCCAACTCTTTTCTCATTCAGATCTTTGTTAAGGAGGAATTCCCTAACTCCATGATGGGGCACCATTAGATAAATATTGTTTTTGGAGAGAATTGGTATTAACTTCTTAAGACTCCTCACTTCTGTAAGGATTTGCTTCTTTATAAAAGTGTACATCACCTCATATCCTTCTAGCCCTTGACTAAAAAAGGCAATTGGATACTCCATTCCTTCACCATTATTTTGTATCAGTATAACTAACAAGCTATCAACATTATCAAAGGTGTATAGCATGAAATCCTTGGAGAAATAAATATTTATGATAGAGGGTTCTTGGGCAATGGCCTATTTGATGGCTTCAAAAGCATCTTTTCCTTCTCTTTGCTAAGAAAAAGCTTGAATTTTATTTTAGATGGTAGTAATAGGCTTGACCAATCTTGTAAAACCTAGTATGAACCTTCTTACAAAGTTAATTTTACCAAAGAAGTTTTGAACTCCTTTCTTATGCTTGGGGAGAGAGAGTGCTAAGATGGCATCTACCCTTTCAGGGTTAATAAATAGCCCTTATTTTGAAATGATATGGCTCAATAACTTACCTTCATATATGGAAAACACACACTTATTTAGATTTAACAAGATCCCATAATCCCTACATCTTTCAAAGATCAACCTTAGGTGGTCCATGTGTTCACTATCATTCATGGAGAAAACTATGATGTCATCCAAGATGACAACCACCATTTGATTCAGAAATCCTTAGAAAGCCATATCCATGGCTCTTTAGAAATTTGCCCCAATATTTGACAAAGCAAAGGGCATATTTTGGTACCCATATGTTCCTCATTTGGTGGTGAAGGTAGTCTAGTACCAATCTTTTTCTTTTACCAATACTTGGTTGTAACATGAATATCCATCCAAAAGAGAAAAATGTTCTAAACCTGAAACTATTTGAATAAGTTGCTCCATGGATGGTAGAGGGTAATGATCCTTCAAAGAGACTTTGTTCAAATATCTAAAGTCAACACACAACCTCATCTCCCCACTCTTCTTCCTTACATGTACCAAATTGGCTACCCATGATGAGTGTTTGATGGGAAAGATAATCTTGGATTCAATCAACTTGGTTAGATATTTCCTCATAATATCTTCTATTTTGGGGTTGATGGGCCTTTGCTTTTGCATCATAATTTTAGCATTAGCCTCCAAATCTATGGAATGGTCAGCTAACTTTAGATCAAAACCTTTTAGGTCACTAAATTCCCAATCAAAGATGTTTACTTATCCTTGGTAGAGTGCTATGAAAGCATGCCTCTCAACCTTGTTGCTTACCTTCCTAATCTTGAGAAGTTTTTCTTTGAAGATGATGGCTCTCTCATAGTTTTCTTCATTAGTTGACATTACCACCTTATCTTTTCTCTTATGGTCTCCCTCATGGAAAAGGCCCTCAAGTGTAACCAATCCTTTGAGAAGCTTGTTAGATTTTAATTAGACAATTTTCTCCCCATATTATTTTTGAAACTTCTCCTAATTGGAAAAGGAAAACTTAGCTTCTTATTATAAGAAAAAATCCATTTATTTTTCATTTTCAAAAACTTACCAATGGACTTCATTATCTGGCACTAATGGCCTCACCACCACCTTGATGTGTGGCTGAACCTTGGCCTCTTTAAACTTACTTGGGATGTTAAACTAAGATCCCAAAGCTAGCAACCTATCAGCATGTTGATTCTAGATCCTTAGCACTACTTGGATGTTGAAGGATTCAAAATATTTAATTAGGTCCCACACTCTATTTTTGTAAGACCTTATCAAAGGATTCTTTGTAATGTTCAATCCTCTAACTTGGCTCACTATTAGCTCACTGTCTTCATATGTTTGCAACATTTTGATTCCTCTCTTATTGGCTCATTGGAGACCATGGATCAGGCCTTCATATTCTACTACATTAGAAGATAAATTGAAATGGAACCTATAGGAAGAGAAATGCTTATTAACTAAAGGGGAAACTAACATTACCCTTGCACCTACTCCATTTTTTCTCCTTGAACCATCAAAGAACGACTTCCACATGCCATTAAGGTCTTCTTTAGGTCCAATGAGGGAAGGCGTGAGTTTATTTTATTCATGTAGCAAATAGAAACCCATGTCTCTTTCTTCCACACCTTATAAAGGGTTGAGAAATTGGTTATCCCCCCATAACTCATCTAATAAAAAGTCTAGAATCTCCTCATGATGAGTATTTAGCTTTTGACCAGTTGTAAATTCATCTTTATAAAGAATAGTACAATTGAGGTTTGTGTTCTCTAAATGATGGGGTTTAATGTGAAATTATGCCATGGGCTCAACCTTGATTAATACTTTCATTCCATACCTCATTCTGAATGCCATGTATGACCAATCTACTGAGAGATAGACTCCTATCTTTGATGTGAATTCTCTAGAAAGGGATAATGCAAAGCAAGGAGTTACATCAAGGATCAACACATCATGAATCACTGAGACACTAACAAAAACATGTAGGGTCATATTAAAATCATTGATGATACTAGATGGCTTTGTGGAATAACCATCAAGCTACAAAAATCCCTTGGTGTATGGCTCATATTTGAGGTTTAGCTAATCAAATATGGACTTTGGCATTACTGAACTGCTATCTCCACTATTTACCAAGTAATTATGCACCAAGGAGTTACCAATTATTAATGAAATGTAGAAGGGAGGAGGTTTGACCACATTACTTGACCTTTCTCCCATAGGACCCTTGGATGCATTAATGAGGACCCTAACTTCTTTGCTTGGTTTTTTACCTGTAGTTGTTGTAACACCTATCTCAAACAAACCTTCTTGAAGGATATCCACTTGATCAGGCATGGAAAGCATGTCCCACATTAGTATGCTCATGTTGGATTTCTTCATTTGTTCAAAAATGTTTATTGGTGTACTACTAACCTTTGCTTGTGCTTTGGGAGCCACTGCTACTATTTGTTGAATCTGTGAGCTTTGTGGAGGTGTCAAGACATTTGGAGTGATAGTAGGCTCATTAGGATTAGACATGAAAGAGTGGTGGAAGGAAGTTCCTTGAATTCTCCCTAGTTGTCACCCATATTCCTTTTTTTGAATCTTATATTTTCTACCACTGAGACATGAGCTTGACTAGAGCTAGCCTATTGATTGGATGCATAACACTCTTTTTGCTCACTAATGACCATTGTAGCATTTGATTGGTTTGGTACCTGATTCGATCCTTATTCTTGTGGAGACTACTCTAGCTTTGTCATCCTAGGAATCTCCATGCTTTGATCTACTAAGGCTTGATTATATCCTTAAGAAACAACCTACTACCATTGGTCATTAAATTCTTGGCTAAAACCACTAGTTGGGACAATGGACTTCCCAAAATATTGATCCCAAGGCATGGTTTCTTCTACCTTTTTAGCCATATAGTTTTGAACAGGAACTAAGGTGTTGAAAGAGCCTGTAGCATTTGGATTGTAATTTGTTTTCTTATTATAGCCAAGTCATACTTACCCTTGCTCTCTATTCTGACCTTAGAATTTTCCCTTGAAGGGTTGTCTCTTACCTTGATAATATTGTTGTTGAGACTGATATGGACCCTGGTATGACTTGTAATATTTTTGTCTCTTGATGTTGGCCACATCATTCCCCAAGGATTGGAGCATGATCTTAAGTTAAGCAGTTCTTTTACTCTTAGGAGTTGTTATATCTACTAGTGGAGGCCTTTTCTTGGTTAGGAGAAGGTATAGTGGCAATCATTGGTGTTGGAAGAATAATATCAAGTGGGGGAACAACTATAGGAGGCGGTCTGATCTCAAGGAAAAGAGGCATTGGGGGCCTTAGAGTAAGCTTGCCAGCCTGAACTAGATAATTTTTAGCTTTGATAGCCACCTTGTAAACATCTGGTAATATATCTCCTCCCATGGATTAGATCATTACTACCATGTCACTATTTAGATCCTTCAAATAGTTTAATAATGCAAAGTTAGGGGATGGTCTAACAGTGGCTGGAATTTTGTCCCAAGCTTTTTGGAATCTTATGGTTAAGTCTTGCATAACTTCATATGGAGTTCTCTTGATTGTGGTCAATTGTTCTACTAGTTACAAATGATCACTCTTGTCTACAAATCTCTTACATAAGGTTATTCCAAGCTGATCCCATGATTGAATAGAGTTAGGAGCTAAACCTATATACCAATCTAAAGCCTTTCCCTTAAAGGATACAACCAATAGTCTGATAGCTACATTTTCTACTGTGACATTATGGATATTACAAAAATTGGATATGTTTGTAATGTGTTCAATAGGAGTTACGCCTTAGTATCCTATGAAATATGGGATGCTTTTAAGGGATTCTATTGGCATAGGATCATATTATGGAAAATTCAAAGGAATTTGGCCACTGAAGCCTACAAAATATCTTTGGGGAATCATGGTAATGAAAGGAGATAACAAAGGTCTTCTTATATAGGTATACCTTATGACTAGTTTAGGAAAATATTTTCCTACGTATGGGTGAGTATAGGCAAACTGTAACCTTTTGGATGACTTTAAGGGGAGTTCAATAAGCTCAAAAGGAATACATTTTAAAGCTGATCTTGTAGTTACTTTTGGCATGAAATGAAGTGTTGTCTACCACTAGATTAAAACCTTTTGGATCACCTCCTAGAGTCACTAGATACTATTGAATAGATATCACTACAAAAAAATAATGATTAGGCACCTGGGCTACTCATACCGACTGACAAATACTTGGAGTCACCATTGATGTTTACACCCATGCCTCCAAAGGCTGATTTAGATGAAGAAAACATCAAAACTCTTCACTCAATAAACAACATGGTCCCATCAGACATGCCATAAAATATTATAGTGTAGAATTACAGCCTTTATGGGATAATTTCTTAGGATTTCTCACTCTTATCTATAAGTATTAGGACAACCTCAAGCTATGAGTATCCTATAGTGAGTTTGAACCTCCAAGATTTTTAATGAGGTTAGTTCCTTAGATGCTTCACTTTAGCTCTTATTTCCTAGGCTAAAATTTACTATTGACTTAGGAAAAGGGATAGGAGGATAACATAAAAATAAAATATAAACTAAGGGAGGTGATGTACCAAATAGAGAGTGATCCACATTCAGACTAGGAACCTTAATGACTACTATTGAACTTAAACAAGACACAGTCTAGCTAAACCTATTTCAAAGCCACAAGTATGAGTAGTTGTGTGGAGGTTAAAGGGGAGGATGCACTTTTAAGGGTAGGAAGGAATAGGTCTATAGGAGAGACACTATAACTTGTAATGCTTTAGAAAAGCACCAAAGGATAACACATCACATGACCTATAAGAAACCAAGAAAACTAAATCAAGGTGCATAGAAAAATCATAGATGACGAGAGAAAAGATACATTCTGCAAGTTAAGCTCTAATAATGCACATTTGACTTTAATGAAAATTATAAATTTATCTTGTATTGCTTTAAGAGAGTGTTAAAAGGAAATTTTGATAGAGTAACTTGATCACCAATCAAGGGATATTTTTAAATGTTTAAACATATATATATATATATATATATATATATATATATATATATATATACATAGCAAAAAGGGATGAGAGAAAAGGGGACATTATGTGAGAGGATGGAGAGGGGGTCATAATGATCTAAGATCTTTTTCTTTTTCAAGCCCTTGGCTACATTGATTGTCCTTTTTTTTTTTTTAGGATGAGACTTCCATACTTGCATAACATCATGATTGAACCTATTCTGGGTGCCTATTTGTTGATGGTATGACTGAAAGCATGGATCCACATCTTTAGTCAAGTCGCTCACCCACTTTGTATAAGTGGGTGTGAACAACTCTTATGTTTCCTTCAAGAGCTTTAATGGTGGGGTCTAGTTCTTGTTGCTATCTTGGTTCAACTTGAGTCATCTTTACTTCTGTATATATATATATATATATATATATATATATATATATATATATATATATATATATATATATATATATATATATATATATATATATATATATATCAAAAAGGGATGAGAGAAAAGGGGACATTATGTGAGAGGATGGAGAGGGGGTCATAATGATCTAAGATCTTTTTCTTTTTCAAGCCCCTAACTACATTGATTATCCTTTTTTTTAGGATGAGACCTCCATACTTGCATAACATCATGATTGAACCTATTCTAGGTGCCTATTTGGTGATGGTATGGCTAAAATCATGGATCCACATCTTTAATCAAGTCACTCATCCACTTTGTATAAGTGGGTGCGAACAACTCTTATGTTTCCTTCAAGAGCTTTAATGATGGGGTCTAGTTCTTGTTGCTATCTTGGTTCAACTTGAGTCATCTTTAATTATAATGTGTTTGCCTTAGAAGCATACCATCACTTTAATCATGATATGAATCATCTAAAATCACCACCAATCTCTTCAATCCCCTCATGCATTCAAGTCTCTCTTTAGTGTTGACAGAGCCATGTCAGAGGTAGCTGCATGTTCACACCAAGTCTAGATGATTAGCTATTGATATCCCACAAATCATTAATATCCTTGCTATTTGGATGGGCTTATGTCATTTGTCCCTGACTAATTTCCCATTGGATTTTTTGACTATTTGACTATCACTCATGTCATTTAACTTTTATCATGAGATCTTGACAAGCATCGAGCTCATGGCAATCTTGACGAACCCTTTGATCTTTTGAATACCAATGGTTACTTTATAAGACCTACCTTTGACATCTGCACAAATTTCATAGGCTTTTCAAATCTAAATAGCTACTTTTAAGGGCTCAAATTTGAAATTTTTGGGCTTGTCATGGAATATTTGAACTCCAATGGCTATTTGTCAAAGCTCAAACTTGACGTTTGCAGGCTCATCAATTCCTTGAGTTATTTCATTTGTAAATTTCCTTTTGATCAATTTCTATGGAATTTTGTCTCATAAATTTATCCCAAAGGAATTATTTTAGAGGAATTCCTTCAGGTTTTTTATCTACTCAATTTCTTCAGACAATTCTCCCAAACTATTTCCTTTAGTATTTTTGAAAATGGCCCTTCCAATAGGAACATACCCTTCAAAAAAGTTAAAAAGTACCTTTAATTTTTTTTGAAGAGGACCACTTCTTTTTAAAAATGGCCTTTCATAAAATTTTAAGTGCCCTTTTCCTTGAGAAAAAATACCTTTTGGAAGAGTTGTGATGAACCACTCCTTGAGAAAAAGACCCTTCAACTTGTGCAAATAAACTTTTTTGAAGGGTAACTATCCTTTGGGAATCTTTGGAATGGTATTTATAAAGGGAAAGTACTTAGTGAACCCTAATTTCACCTAAAGACAACACAAAAAAAATTCTTTTATGACTCTAACACTTGACAGATCTCTATATAGATGATTGTTTGTTCCACATACTATGCATAGGCACTTAGGCTTAGTATTGAACATAAAACTATATAGAAAGAATCATAATCAATAAATACTAAGTTATACACCCTAAATACAAGCTAACAAAACTATTTACATCTATTTAGGTACTTATTAATGATCAAAAGACACACAATAGGCCATAATGCCTCCTTGCTTTGTTGATGGACTCGTGGGCTTATAGCTCTATTTTGACTGAGTTTTCCTCATAAATTTCTCCAAATTCCAAATAACACAAAAATTAAACACGTTTTTTATACCCATTAAGGGCTTATACAACATATTCAAGATTCACCTAGTGTTGTTTTATACAAACATGCTCTATCATGCATTGTGTTAGGCCTAATTAGGCCTCTAAGAGCCCTATTTTAGGGGGTATATGGAGAACAAGGTAGAACTATGACTTAAGACTCATAAAAAATATGTAATATTACATAATAAAACTATTTAAACCAATTTTTATCAAATTCTTTCCTTAAAACCTAGTCAACACTCTCTATCTCAGTCTTGTTAGATTTGCAAAGGTAAAATAGGGTCACAAACTAGAAACTAGCCTTAACCAATGAGTTAGGATTTGAAATTTAAGATAGTGAAAGAGTATATGAATGGCTCATGTATTTAAAATATTTATAATTTTTCACTATACAGATTCTCTGTACCAGAAATCCCTAGTTTGGGTCAGTTTGCAAGCAATTTTACTCTACAAGACAAACCATAGACTTTCAAGACCCAAAATAAATTGCATTTACCTTGGTTTACTATACCCTAGAGTCATGAGCACTTATAGTAGTCAAAATAACCCTTTATATACTGAATATCATAATGTAGCTCACTTCCCTACCTAGGAATATCACAATCATTAAGGAAAACATCAATAAAAACACCTCAAATTATCCTTTTTATGCATCATTTTTCATTACACACCAAATACAACATATTAATTCTACTCTTGGTTAAATTAATATTCAAAACAAAACTAAAAGACCCCACTTGGATAACAATATCCATTATTAGACCTTATAGCCAACTCCCAATAATGGAGTTAACCACATTCCAAATAAAACAAGTTCTAAATCTTGTTTAATCTAGTTTACCTGACTTGAGATCAAGTGAAATATGATATCCAAACCTATGTAGAATCCAATATACTAAATATGAACTTTTATTATATATGGCCTTATTACAAAATTTTCATTACATAATTCAAATTTTGAAATTTTCAAAACCATGGTTTCGGAGGGAAAACTATCTAACACTCCTAGACTCTCTAAAACTCAACAAAAACCATGACAAACATATCCATAGCATAGAGATGCTCTTGCATCACTCTTCTAAGAAGTAAAATAATAATTTTTCAATTTTTCTTCATCAACTCTTCAATTATTGTGCCTAATTTTTGGATGTTATTTATTATCAACCATGTGGCATCTTTAGCTGGTAGGTTCTTCCACTTGATCAGGTACTGGAAATATTCTGTCTCTTGTCTTTTTAACCACTTTCTTTTCCAAAATGCTCTCAACCTCCTTTAGCACTTCCTTTGGTAGCTATTATTCCCATTGTAAAGATTCATCAACATATATTTCAAACCCTTTAGCTGGTTGTTCTTCACCTTTATAAGGATATAGGTCAGCAACATTGAAAATTGGAGAAATTCCAATCCCTTTTGGTAGTTCAATCTCATAATCATTGTTTGAGAATTTTCTTACTACCTTGCAAGGACCAATTTTCTTAACTTTAAGGTTGTTGTAGTCCCTTTTTGGAAACCTCCCTTTCTTGAGATGAGAAAGAACAAGGTATCCTATGCTTTAGCTTACCTCTTTCCTTTTTTGATCTATTCTTTTCTTATACTTTATGGTGTTCTCTTCAAGTTTCTTCTTAACTTGTTCATGCAAGGTTTGCATTACATTGGAAATTTTTTCATCATAAACACTTCTACCTTCCATTTTTACTAGATTTATTAGTTCATATACACCTCTAGGATGTATTCCATACATGATTTGGAAAGGATGCATCCTTGTACTTCTGTTAGGAGAGTCATTATATGCAAATTCAGCTTGAGCTAATTCAAGATCCCATTGTTTTGGATGCATACTTACCAAAATCCTCAAGATGTTACCAAGTCTTCTATTGACCACTTATATTTGGCCATCTATCTATGGGTGGTAAAATAAACTAAATCTCAAGTGTGTGCCCAACTTCTTCCATAGAGTCCTCCAAATTTTCCCAAAAAACTTAGTGTCCCTGTTAGAAACAATGCTCCTAGGGAGCCCATGTAATCTTACAATTTCTTGGAAAAACAAATTAGCTATGTGAGTAACATCTCTTATTTTTGTACATGGAATGAAGTGAGCCATTTTATAAAACCTATCAACCACTAAGAATATATAATCATGATTATTTTGAGTTCTTGGTACACCAAGTACAAAGTCCATACTTACCAAATCCCAAGGCTTGTTGGGAATTGGTAATGGCTAGTACAAACCTATGTTTTGGATAATTCCCTTGGAATGTTAGCATATATTGCACCTCTCAAAAAAAATTTGACATCAACATTCATACCTGACCAATATTAATGAGCACTCAATTATGCTAGTGTCTTATTCTACCCAAAATGTCCTGCTAAGCTACCACTATGCTTTTCTTTCAACAAATTCTCTCTCATTGAGATCTTGGGTATGAAAAGCTAGCTAACCTTGAAGAAAAAAACTTCTTTGATCATGAAGTATATCCAAATACTTATATTAGACCCTACTGGATTCATACAATATTCATATGTTTCCTTGAAGTCTGGATCTTCTTTATACATTTCTTTCAACTCTTCAAATCCCAAGATGCTTACTTGATATTCATGAATGATTAGATTCCTCCTGATTAATGCATATATAACCTTTTTATATTGTCCTTTATTATTATTAATATTTAATGTGAAACTTTTCAATAATTAAATCCATTTAACATGCTTTTGACTGAACTTATTTTGATTGCTAATGAACTACAAGGCATAATTGTCAGTAAATAAAACAAGCTCTTTAGGAAAAAGATAGTGCCTCCATTTCTTCAAGGCTTGTACAATAGAAAAGAAATCTTGATCATAGGATAAATATCTCTTCTTATCATCACTTAGTTTTTCACTAAATTATGCTATGGGTTTCCCATCTTGACTTAAAACAACACCTATGGCAGTCCCACTAGCATCACATTCCACTTGAAATAGTTTATTGAAATTAGGAAAGGTTAAGATAGGTTATTTAGTTACCTTTTTTTTAAAATATATAAAACTCTTATAAAAAACCTTAGTCCAATAAAATGTTCTCTTATCACCCTTGATTGTGTCCATCATTGAAGCAACAATTCCACTAAAATTCCTTATGAATTTCCTATAGAAGCCAGCCAAACCATGAAAGCTACTTACCTAAAAGGTGATCTTGGGTGTAGGATAATCAAGTATGGATTTTATCTTCTCCTTATCCATCTTCAAACCTTCCTTTGAAATCACAAATCCTAAGTAGATCAATTTTGCCCTCATGAAACTGCACTTTTTCACATTGATTAACAATTTTTATTCATGTAGTTTACTCAATAGCATTATTAAATGTTTCAAATGATCTTCCTTAGTTTGAATAAACACTAATATATCATCCAAATATACTATCAAAAACTTACCAGTGAATTCCTTGAGCACTTTATTCATTAGTCTCATGAAGGTGCTTGGTGCATTGGTTAGCCCAAATGGCATGACAAACCACTCATAGAGTCCATCATTTGTCTTGAAGGTTGTTTTCCATTCATCCCCTTATCTTATCCTAATTTTATGGTATCCACTTTTCAAGTCTATCTTGTAAAAATATGCAACTCCACTCAAATAATCAATTAAATCATCAATTTTAGGCAATGGGAATCTATACCTGATGGTGACATTGTTGATTTCTTTGGAGTCTATATATATCCTCCAACTCCCATCATTATTAGGAATAAACACTATGGGAATAACACAAGGACTCATAATCTCTCTTACCAATCCTTTGTTTGATAATTCTTGGACTTGGTGTTTGATCTCTTCATTTTCCCTTGGTGTTAACCTATATACAACCTTGTTTGGAATATTTGCTCCTGGATTTAAGTCTATGTGATGGTTGATACTTCTCAATGGTGGTAACTCATTATGAAAATCATCTACCACAATATAAATTTACTTATTCAACATATATTAGATTTTTAGAGGTAAATCAATTAACTTGGTGCTAGTGACTACACTTCTTGGCTTACCAATCACAACAAAGGTTACCTCCTTCATTTGATGTATAAACTCCTTACCACTCATAATAAACACCTTATATTTATTTCCTATAATAGTATCAGACTCTTCTTTCAATGGTGTGAGTGTGTGTTTCATCCCATCCTTCTCAAATGTGTATGTGTTTTGTCTTCCATCATGCATGGCCTTCTTGTCAAACTTCCAAGGAATTCCAAGAAATATATGGGATACATCCATGGGAATAACATCACATAAAATTTGATTTGTATATATTCCTATCTAAAAATCCACTCTACATTGTTCACTTACCAAGAGTTTGTGTCCTTTTTGTAGCCAAGAGACTTGATAAGGTGTAGGATGCACCTCTTTATTCAAGCCTAGTTTCTCCACCATATCAGTTGATACAATATTATCTATACTTCCAATATTTATGATGAATTTTCAGCACTTTACCTTGCTCTTACATACTTTCATAAACAATTTTTTACTCTATGGTGGTTCCACAATTTCCTTATTAGGCTTCAACAAGATTATTTTCATTAAAAGAGATTCACCTTCTTCTGGTACATCTCCATGAATTACTATTGGTTCTTCATATTCTTCTTCACCTTGGGCTACATGTACTCCTCTTTCATGGCTATTATAATTTTTATATGGACACTCATATGCTTTATGGCCTACATACTTGTTGCACTTGAAGCATTTGAGCATGAATCTTCCTCTTCCTCTTTGGTAGCCTTGATATGGCCTCTTTCCTCTTGGTTTATAGTTTCCTCTTGAAATTTGTGAGATACTATCCTCATACTGTGATGTTTTTAACTAAATTCTACCTCCTTGTTATCATCTTCCTCTAATGGAACTACCTCTTCCCCTTGTAAATGAAGTTTATTTCCTTGCAATCTTCTCCTCAACTTTCAAAGTAAACTAGTATGCTTCTTCAATTATCCTGGGTGTGAGAAGGCTAATCTCATCTTGGATGACAAAATTCAAACCATTATTATACCTAGATACCTTATCCATATCATTCTCAATATGGCCTGATATTATGGTTAGCCTATAGAATTCTTCAGTGTATTCTTTTACAAATAAATCTTTTTTTTTTAAATTTTGCAATTACTTGAAAAGATTTTCTTGATAATTTAAGGGCATGAATTTACATTCCATTTTTTATACCATTCTATCCTAGATATTGATCTTTGGCTTGAATTTTATTTTCCTTTCCTCTTGTACTCCATCCCACCATAGGAATGCATGGCTCTTCAATCTAGTTATATCAAACCTAACCTTCTTCTCATATTCCTCTATTCCTTCATATTCAAAATACTTATCTAATGTATTGATCCAATAAATTAATTTTTACACATTAAATTTTACTTCACACATTGGAACCTTCATCTTTAGCTTTGCATTCACCTTCATAATGGATTTGATCAACCTCTCTTCAGCTATCTCTTCTTCTTCTACCACCAATTCTTCCTCTAGTGGTTCTTCTTCTCTATCACTGACTTCACCCATGTCAACACCTTTCCTTTGATCCACCTCTAAGTCTTGAAATCTAGCTTTTAGGTTCCTAAATTATTATGCTATCACCATCTAACCTATTGGTGTCCTTCTTCTAGCTCTACCTCTGTTCCTTACTCTCATGGCTATCTTTCTTCTTTCTCACAAATCACATTATTTTACTCTTTGACTTAGATCTTGGATTATGCACAATCCCCAATTATTAGATACCAAAATTAGTACACCCTAAGGTCACATAAAGACACCATAAAATAATTTATTTCCTAACTCTAACACTTGTCAAGATCTCTATATAGATGAGTGTATATTCCACATATTATGCATTGGCACTTAGGCTTAGTATTGATCATGAAACTATATAGAAAGACTCATAATCAATAAATACTAACTTAGACACCATAAACACAATATAACCAAACTATTTACATATATTTAGGTACCTATGAATGATCAAAAGACACACAACAGACCATAAGGCCTCTTTTGCTTTGTTGATGGGCTCATGGGCTTATAACCCTATTTTAACTAACTTTTCCTCATAAATTTATCTAAATTCTAGACCACAAAAATTAAAAACGTTTTGGATACCCATTAAAGGGCTTATACAACATATTCAATATTCACCTAGTGTTGTTTTGTATGGACAGGCTTTGTCATGCACTGTGTCATGCCTAATTAGGCCTCCAAGAGCCCTATTTTGGGGGGTATATAGAGAATAGGCTAGAAATATGACTTAATACTCATAAAAAATATGTAACATGACATAATAAAACTATTCAAACCAATTTTTATTGAATTCTTTCCTTAAAACCTAGTCAACACTCTTTGTCTCAGTCCTGTTAGATTTGTAAAGCTAAAGCAAGGTCACAAACTAGAAACTAGCCTTAACTAATGAGTTAGGATTTGAAATTTAAGATGGTAAAACCATATTTGAAGGGCTCATGGATTTAAAATATTTAAAAATTTTCACTATACAGATTCTCTATACCAAAAAGACCTAGTTTGGACCAGTTTGAAAGCAATTTTACTTTACAAGATGAACCATAATCTTTCAAAACCCAAAAAAAATTACATTTACCTTGGTTTACTCTACCCTAGAGTCCTAAGCACTTAAAATAGTCAAAATAAACCTTTAGATACTAACTATCATAATGTAGCTCAAGTGGCCTTACCTGGGAATGTCATAGTCATCAAAGAAAACATCAATAAAAACACCTCAAATTATCTTTTTTATGCATCATTTTTCATTAACACCAAAGATAAGATATTACTTTTCCTCTTGGTCAAAGGAATCTTAAAAACAAAACTAAAATACCCCACTTAGACAACAAATCTCCATTATTAGACCTTACAACCAACTCTCAATAATGGAGTTAACCACATTCCAAACAAAACAAGTTCTAAATATCATTCAATCTAGTTTACCTGACTTGAGATCATGTGAAATATGATCTCCAAACCTATTTATAAGCCAATCCACTAAATTTGACCTTTTAGGATATATGGCCTTATTACAAGATTTTCATTACATAATTTAAATTTTGAAATTTTCAAAACCATGGTTTTGGAGGGAAAACTATCTAACACTCCTAGACTCTCTAAAACTCAACAAAGACTATGAAAAACATATCCATACCATATATATGCTCCTGCATTATTACCCTTTGGCAAACTTGAAAATAAACCTTTTCTAAAGGATATGTACCCTTCATATTTTTTAAGTGAACCTTTTGCCTTTGACAATGAACCTTTTCCATAGGCTTTTTCTTTCAGCTTATCTATGTCAAACAAAAGTCCAAAAGAATTTGACTAAGATTTTTGGTGCAAAACATTTTCTCAAAGAAATTAGGTCTTCAAAAAAATTGCATCAGAACTTCTGTAGAAAGAAATCATCCATGGGATATTTTCCTTAGCTTCTGCTTGATCAGGTTTTCCACACTTGCCTACTTTGGACTTGCAACTTCTTGCAGTTGATTTGAGAAACATGAGGTCTCCCTCCTAAGAAAACCTAAATTAATTTATTGGGGAAAACCCAAAGTCCCTTTTCTTTCTTATTTAAATTTCTCTAAGCAAGATGAAAAAAACCTTCAAGGCAAAATTAGCATGAAGTGCAAAGTTTGAATGGTAAGGGTGGCATTTTTGGCCTATGGGGTCAAAAAATGCCAATAGGTGCTTCAATAAAGTCTCTTATTTGTGATATATTATAGGAATATATTCCAATTGTTTATAGGATTGAGAGTGGGTTTTATCCCACATGAGGGTTTTCCTCATAATTCATGTGTTATGTGTTTTTATCTTGCAATGTTTTCTTTATTCATTACAATGAATGGTTTATATGCTTCATAAATGCTTATGCTGAATGGTTAAAAGTTTGAATAATTGGAATTTAATTTGATTTGATTTCATCACTTATTCACCACCACCCCTCTCAGTGATTATACCTATAACATTTACATCCTTCATAGGCCTTGATAACTCCTCATGACACCTCATTAGGTCAGGCAGGGTCTAAAAGTGGTCTAGTTATAGACTTGGACTTAAGGTCTCACCCCTGTAGGCTAACCTTAAAACCCTCTTGATTAATCTAATGCCTCAAATTCATGCTCAAGATTACTCATAAATCCACTCATGCCTATGTGTACTCATTTCACTAATCCACCATGATCAAACCTTCTCACTAAGTCTCTTCATGTTATGACTAGTGTCATGACTAGGATCTCAAGATATTTAAACTTGAAAACTAACCTTAAAACACTCTCTGATGATTCTACACCTTACTCACATGATAACCTTAACTTGAAACTTTGACATAAAACTCATAAGAGTCATTAGTTTTCCTTCAAATTCTCTCTCAATAGAGAGACATTAAGTTGCTTTCAAATTCTCTCTCAATAGAGAAACACTAGGTTGCCTTCAAATTCTTTTTCAATAGAGAGACATTAGGTTTCATTCAAATTCTCTTTTGTCACATGGCTTCCTTTTAATATTAGGTACACAAGCTCATACCTCTCAGACAACTCATCATGCATATTCACTAGATGCATATTGACATTAATGACATCAACCTTAACATCAATGACATTATACTTGACATCAATGACAACACTTCTCAATAAACTCCCCCTCTATCATTGATGGAAAAACATTCTTCAAATTGATCACTCTCATCTCCCCTAGTCTAGTCAATCTCCTTCTTAGACTATCTTTGCCTTTGACATTAATGATAAAGGTCTTCCACAAATATGATTTGGAACCACACCTTATTGTAACATAGGTTATGAAGCATCACATGAACATGCTCACCCTTACTCCATGTATACTTACTTAAAATTAACTATAACATAGATCAATCTCATTCAACAACCTAAATATCTCCCCCTCAAACCAAACATCCACCATGCTTCTACTAACTTGAAGTGTGTCTCTATGAAGCATAATGGAGTCACTCCTTTCCATAGGGTACTATAAAAACACAATTTTAGGATATTCCCATATTTCCATGCTCTCACAAGACTGAATATCCTTTATTATCCTTTTAGGCTTGATTAACACTATAGGTTTGACCTCTTCATCAACCATTTGAACATTAATATGGGCTGCTAATAGATATTATTGACTTGATTTCACATTTGAATCATGTTCTATTATATAAAATAGTCCACTTGATATTTTAGATTGATCATGACTCATCTTTAATTTATTTGGTTTCCATACATTCATTTGCTTTCTTTCTTTCACTCTATGGGATTCAAACCTCTTATTTTGACTTGATGACCTTATAGATTTATTGACAGAATCTTGTAATGTATCCTATATTATGAAAAATATAGAAAATTACATTATACATACCATCTTATTGATGTGAGCTATGACTCCTTCCATAGTCCTATGAGTAATCATTCTTGGAGGGTTTTCTAAACTCTTTTTCTCTATGGCAAAATTGATTGCATATAAAATAGTAACCATTAAATGAGTTAGCATACCTCATATCATTAAGCTATTTGATAAGTCTTTTCATGTTTACCTTTTTGTCTTCAATAGCCTTTTCCTTAACTTGAGCTTCCACCTTTTGGTCTTCTTTGAAACCAAGACCTATCTTATCACTTGTAATCTGTTGACTACTTAAGATGTCATATAGAACCTTGATGCTCTTTTAAAACTTCATAAAAGTCTTTACCTTGATATATGCTTGGTCTAACTCAGCATTCAAGGATTCCACTTCAATTTCATACCTAGTGCATTCTTCCTCTTTAGCCTTTAAGCTTGTATTGAATATCTCCATCTATGCTTCAATTTGATTGATGATATCATCATACTCCTTAGAAGTGTCACTCAATCTCTCCTAAAATAATAAAATCTACTCTTCATATTCCTTAACTAATGATCTTAGTTTATGATTATTTATTCTTTGGAATTTCAATTCCTTTAGGGCACTCACCAATTCAACCTCAAGTTTTACTTAAGCTTCTTCTTCATTTGATTTTATATCCACCATAAGGCCTTTCCCACTTGAGCAACCCTCATTGTTTTATTTTATGTCCATGAACAAGGTTTCATTATTGTCATGTTTAGGTTAATTAATACCATCATCACTATCAAATTCACTTGAGTCACTTACATTAGAAGAGTTATCTTATTTACTATAAAAGATTCTCTTGTTCTTGAAAGTTCTTTTCCTGACTTCATACTTCCTGAACTCCTTATTTTTTTAGGATTATAAGCCTTCTTATCATCTCCATGATGTTCATCATGTTCTTCATTATGCTAAAATTTATCCTTGTTAGGACACTTGGATGCAAAGTAATCAATCTTGCCATAGTTGGACATATGAAGGGAAACTTACCCTTTTAATTACCTGAGCCAAACCTCAATTTTATTGCAAACATAGTGATTAGTTGATCATCATCAATATCTAAACATTACTCATCCTTGAAATTCTTGTATTTTTACTTCTCCTCAACTTTGAAAGTTGTTTCCTTCTTAGGAGGTCTTCCTTCAATTATTCTCATCTCATAGGCAATCAAGATGCCATGAAGCCCATCCATCTCTAGCTTGTCTAAGTCTTGTATTTATTTTACTATAAATACCTTAGAATCAAACTTAGGATCTAGAGATATCAATATCTTTTTAAAAACTATATACTCTTTCACTTCTTCTCTAAATCCTCTGAAGTCATTGACAACTTTATCAACCTTCAATAGGTATGATTCAATGGTTTCATCTTCATTCATCTCTAGACTTTTGAATTTCATCCTATGAGTTTATAACTTGGCCATATTTACCTTGGTGTCTACTTCATAAATGGTCTTTATTTTTCCCATATATATTTGGATGATACATAGTGCATCACCTTTACAAGCTCTACCTTTGATAGGCAACAAATAATGACATTCATTGCCTTAGAGTTGTTTTCACTAGCCTTTTTACCTATTGCATCAGTTGGTGGAAAAAGAGGAACACTATATCCATCCATAAATATCTACCAAATATCATGAACTTGACACATAAAGTATAAATTCATCCTAATTTTCCAAACAGAATAATTAGGTTCATTAAATAGTGAAGTTTTACTGGTAGAGAAACCACCTTGAGTTTTCTAGCTAGCCACCCTTATTTCTTAGGATCTCCTTTAGGATTTTAGACCTGATTCAAAGGACTAAGATTTGATACCAAATATTGGAATCAAAATTAATGAGAGTGGGTGGGTGAATTATACTTCAAAAACTTTCTTATCAATTCAACTTAAGCAATCATCAACATATAAATCAAGTAATGCATAAATAATCAACTATACAAACATAAAACAAGATTGCACAAGTCAACACACCATATATGTGGGAAACCCTCAAGGGGTATAAAAATCACTAATATATAAAAAATGACTATATTAATATGATACAAACATAAAATTTAGTGAATCACCCACTTCACATGGAACACCAACCCGAACTAGCTAAGCACCAACTCAACTAGGATTTAGCAAGAACCCACTTGAAAAGAGGCACAAACCCCCTAGATGACTTAGTACAAACTCAGACACCTGATATATTTTATCACCTTTAGGACACATTAGTTTAAAATCAATTGATGATGACCAATTCTTCATCTCTTCACACTTTTATCCCTCTTAAACTACCTTCTAGCCTTCTTCACTCAACTAGCCCTCATCTTGACATGATTAGGTCATATGACCTTGATTTTTATATATAAAAACTATATAAAAACTTCATCATAGTTTCTATACACACCTATTATTGTCCAAATTACTTTTTTATACTTACCAATGTACTATTTCATTCCCTTGTTACCTACTCACATAAAAAATCCAAAAATTAACTTGTATTTATACAAGTTTCTTCTTCATATCCTTCTCAGTCTGCCAAAAACCTTTAAAATATTAGGTCATCCATGAAATAAATCTTAGGTAATATCATATACATGTATAAAAATTTATTTGAGTCCCTTTAGGTCTGAACTACCTCAATTAGGCCTTATCTCACCTTTAGGTCTCATAAAGACTTACTTCCATTAGGTCTATTTAGGACACGTTACACTGAGCCTTCATTAGAGCACTTTAAAACCATTCACATGAAAATAAACTATAATATACAAATTAAATATACCATTTATAATATTATCTATGATTTATAACACTTTTTATCATCAACCACCACTTGAAGCACACCATTAACACTGCTCACAATTAGCCTTGTGCATACTCAACAAGTCTATCTTGAAAAATTAAAGCATAAACATAATTTTAGAAAATAACCATAATAAAAAATCACACATAAATAATATAAATGACCTTAATATTAACACCATTTGTTTTATACTTCATAATACATGGCAAAAGGACTCAACCCCTTCTCTGCAAATAGCTCACTCAAAACTACCAGAACACTCCAAAACTTGGTCATGAACAACTTGATCTTTAACACCTAAAATAGAAATTCCCATGATTAATGACAAATTAAAAATATTATTTTACATATCTATATCATTCTAAAATAAAAATATCACAAGGTCCAATGTCAAACATTGGGCTTGTAGACCAATCTTTTATCTTCAATAGACACAGTCAAACCTAAACCAATCAACCCATTTTGGCTTCAATGTTTAAACATATTATAATAAATTTAAAGATTATGTAAAAATTTATAGGTTATTAAATTCCAAAAAAACAAAATAATGTGAATTATATACATCAAATCATGGTATAGAGTCTCAAACTAATCACTGTAACTTGTTTACCTAGAAATGCTAGTTTACCTTAAAGAGCAGTCATGGTGATTTTGACCTTCAACACTTGTATGACCACTTAAAAAGACTATTTATGCATGTGTATGATCATATGAGATAATTATACCATTATTAGATATAAATAAATCATGTTAATATGGAAATATTGGTCTTGTAGACCAATCTCATAGTCTTGTACCTCATTGTCTCATTTGGTCTAGATAGGCCAACTCATGTGCAATATTTTCAACATATCTACTAACCTCCAAAAATTATATCCAAAATTAAAATTTATTAAAGGTCTTAAAAAATTTCTCCATGTATTCAGATTCATACCTAATCCATGATAACACATCCCTAATCAACTTCTCACTTTTGCCTGGGTTTCTCACTATTTACATCACTAGGCCTATTAGTGATAGGTCAAATTTTAAGATTGGTTTAACACCCATGAGGGATATAATATGATTATAAACAACATGGACATAAAATACAAGTCTCAATATTTAACCTTCATCTAAACACTTAAATGGTCAATTTTGACTTCTATAGCAAATATCTGAGAAACAAAGCCTTTCTTATAGGGTCCACTCACTCACTTGACAAAAAAATAACACATAAAGATGCATGGGAGAGTTAAATGCATGATAAAAAAGTTTTTATATTCATTTTAGACCATTCTATAATTTTTTGAACAAGACATTTCACAATAGCTTAAATTTAGGATTTTAGAGAGGGTTAACATTATTTTTCGTGTTAACGATTGCTCATAAAGGAATGCCTCTCATTTCCAAAACTAATACATAGAGATATTATACAAGACATTTACCCATATTTCCTCAATATTTAAGGTTATCATGTAGAGGTTACATGTGCCAATGAACACTTGAAAGTCCTTCTCAGGTTGAGAACCCTTCATTTTATGCACTCAAAAAACCTTAAAACCACTTTTCATGGCTTAAACTTCAAATTTTGAAATGAAACTTAGTTAACATACATAAAAAATATGACACACTTCTATTAATTCTTGCATACTCACAATTTCCTTGGAAACAAAACCTTATACCCCATTAGACCATGCTTTCTCTCTTTACTCTCTATGCCTTGACATGCAAGTCACATTAGGTCTTAAAACTGACCTTCTAACCATTGTCCAATCTCTCAACATGTCATATAAAAACTAAAACAACATCTCTCATTATAAAACACTAATTTACATCCTTCATAATCCTTGAAAACTCCTCATGACACCTCATTAAGTTAGGTAGGGTCTATAGGTGGTCCAATTGCAAATTTAGACTTAAGGTCTCACCCCTGTAGGCTCACCTTAAAACTCTCCTAAGTACTGTAGTTACTAAAATTAATGATCAAGAATCCTCATACATCCATTCATGCCTGTGGGTACTCATCTCACTAATACACCATGCTTAAACCTTCTCACTAGGTCTCTTCATGCTATGATTAGTGTCATGATTAAGCTTCTCAAGCTCTTGAAACTTGACAACTGACCTTAAAGCACTCTTTGATTATTATACACCTTGATCACATGCATAAATTAACCTAAAAATTTAAAATTAACCTTAGAATAATCATTAGGTTTCCTTCAAATTCTACTTTAATAGAGAGCTATTAGGTTTCCTTCAAATTCTCTATCAACATAGAAACATTAGGTTGCTTTCAAATTCTCTCTCAATAGAGAGAAATTAGGTTGACTTAAAATTATCTCTTGTCACATGGATTCATTTTAATATTAGTCACACAAGCTCATACCTCAAATACCACTCACCATGCATCTTCACTAGATGCATCTTGACATCAATGACATCAATGACATCATCCTTTACATCAATGATGACACATCTCAACACTCTCTTGTGTTTTAGGTCTCTCCTTCATAATAATTATATCCTAAAAAATATTTAACTTAGTTAAGGTCTCAATTTTAGGCTTATAACATCTCTCAACACCTATGTCTCTTTTATTAGGTCTACTTGGCAGTGTATGACACTAGCAACCTGTAGGTGGCAATCAAACATCATGATTGCATACTATGAAACTTAGTCCTCATATCCTCATCACTGATCCTATTTTATCTCATGAACTTGGTTAGATTCCTAATTGGATTCAAGATCATTTCAACATTATTCTTGTTCTTATCCAGTTTGAAACTTATGTTGATCGCTCAAATAGCCCTGTAGCTTACCTCGAGGGTATTAACTGTGCATAAAGTGTTTAAACCTTACCCTCAACTTATGATCTCCTTAAATATACTTTTATTTAATTGAGATATCAATTATTTTTTAAATATCTCTTATACACCTCTACCAACACTTCAAACCACTTATACTTACTTATTTGTACATAGTATTGTATGGACCTGTAGGTGTCTTAACACTATTAACTAAATTTATTAGACACCTTTGACTATCTAACACATCTAGGTGATTTTCATCTTGATTGTGTTCTATCTCATCTTGTGTGTATTCAAGGCTCCTATTTTTATTAATTTTGTGTTGTTTTGATGTTGATTGGGTGTTGATCTTAGTCCAAAATGTATACCTATAGGCTTGAGGCCAACATGTCTCTTTTTGACTATTTAGGGATACCAAGCCACTTCATCAAGTCATTAGATTATTAACACTATAAATCCATCACTCACCTTCTTTTAACTATTTAAAATCCTTACAAAGTATCTAACAAATTCTTAGGTCACCTTCAACTTACCTTCTAGGTTTGTATGGACCTGTCAATGCCTATTAACTCATATATAGGATTTGTGTATAGAGAATGGAGAATATAGATAATTTGAATCTACTGATGATGGTAGTATGGTATTAAGAGGCATATGAATACATGGGGAGATTTACTAGATCCTTTCATGAGCAATAGGCATATTCAAACTATTCCTATAGTTTGTACAAGTCTTTTTAAGAAAAAGACACCTGTGATATTTATTAGAAAGTGTGCATAGATTACCATCTTCATTTTTTCATGATTTAAATAGTACAATGTGATATCAAGAAATTAAAACTATGATATATTACTAGTATTTAAGCCAAAATTGTATTCAAACCTCTAATAGACTGTTTAAACAGAGACCATGTTCCTAAAGAGCATCACACTTGAAGATATGGACCAAAGACACATATCAAACAAAATCACATTAAATACATAAAACTAACAGAGATTCCATGAATTATGAATCATTATAAACCTTTAAGAGTGACCACCATGAAGACAAAATAGAGACTTGTAGTAGAATCTACTGAAATAACTTATACACTAAGACATTCTTCCTCTAAGTGAAAGCACTTCATGGAGATGATTTGACTTATGAAACTAGCATGAAAAGGATATCTAATACCTACACAAGCCAAACTAAAAAATATTCCTCTCCATCAATTTATAAACTAGAGAAACATGTGTAAGAATATACCCCTTTTGGATGGATAGGCCATAGTGACCTATTGTCACTCTTAGCAATTTTTCATAAAAAATAATCCATAAATATAAAAACCAATGCCACTAATTTCAATCTTACTAGTACCCCTAACAATGTCCTAATTTTTAGCTCCTAACTCTCTCTCGATCGTACCATTCAATTCAAATTTGGCTTATTAAGCTTGTGAAGGTAGCGATAGAGGATAAAAGGTGTTTTGAGTTTAATTTCAACTTTAAAATTGGTCCAAAGTTTGAAAATTATCTAAAGGAATCTAAGGGATACTTACAAAATATTTACAACTAAAAAAGATCTTGCAAGGCTATAGAAGTGCTTTTAAAGTGTCCTTTTACCAAGATTAGGCATTAAACTATAGATTTTATCAGACTTTAACTACTCCTAAACATTATATAACAACCTATGACATCATGGATTATTTTAATCTTCTTGAAACATTCTATCCTTTAAGTGGTACGTCCGACTCTTCCAAATAGGCCAAAATGTGATTTTTTGCCTATAAGAGTCAAATAAAAGTTAGAGCACGATAATATGACATTAAAAACAACTTAAATAACATTTTATAATTACCCTATACTATATTATACCTTTTACCATGTTTGATCATTCTAATACCTTATGATTTATGATAGGACTAGATAAGTGAATCTAAGACCAAAACTTGGACAATGTTATATAAGGACCAATATGACCATATGGAACTATTAAAGACCACTTGAGACCATGAAAAGAAGATAAACATTTGACAACCCTATGATGGTTCAACCTAGATGGGGTGACTAATTTTTAGTTAGGGTCAACATTTGGTCAACATTCATGGTGATTCACAAGGGTAACATGCTTGCAATGGTAATAGACCAGTAGCCTTCTCCTTACATTTGGATATGGAGTCACTCTTTTATTAAAACATGAACTAATATGCCTTATAGAGATTTTAAACTCACACCAAACACACAACAAGAAGGAAACACACACTATACTCAAAATATGTAGGGAAAACACACATAAAATACTCAAATAACACACCTAACCTAATATGTATAGACCTCAAAAAAATTTTGAGGTGATAAAACACTTTCTCTTACTTCAACCAAGATCAAAAATGGTGTTCCTTGAGTCATAGATCCCCATGAGATTACTTCACCATATGATGGATGATTTAAAAAAAATTACTTGTGGAGATGATAAAAAGGCTCACCACTCATAGGACATTTGTTAGCTACAAGTGAATTATTTTAAACTCCATTTCATAGTCCTTCTATCTCTACTTTAAGACTACTTGATAGTGCAACTTTCTTGATCTCCTTCATGATCATTTAGTGCTTTTAAATTTGCTTCTTAGGATTCATGAGACATTTGTCAACTTCACCTTCTTCTAGACCATGATATATTTGATGTTTAGGATTATAAAACTTGTCTTCTTGTTGGTCAATCATGTATGCAAGTGGTTCAACATTAGATTGAGGCCTAGGCTACTCTTTAACCACACAAACTTTTTCCTTGGTCTAATTGAACTCTCCTAATACTTCAACCTGATTGATAGTGACTTGAAACTCTTTTTCATGTTTAATAGGTCCATCAATAACCTTAATAACAAGTTTATGTTATTTAATAAGGAGAGTTTTCTTACTTATTTATTCAAACTCTTGAGCTATGGAATGAAACTACTGCCATAAATCATCTTCTTATTTATGACTATCATGGATTTCTTTATCTTGAGAAGTCAAAATTACACTATCCTTGACATCCTCATGCTCTATCACACTTTAAAAATGATGATAATCATCATCATCATCATCATCATCAATGTGAAGAAGATAATTACCTTCTATAGCTTGTTGAAGAAGACCCTCAAGACTTACCTCAAAATGTTAATCACCCTCATCTTGAATGATGTATGTGCCAAGGCCTATATATTCCATGAAATTATAGGGATCATACTCATATGTCTTAACACCATATTCATCTAGTAAGAGATCAGAAATACTTTCAATTTTAGAAGATGTTTCATCATCTATGTCATGCTCTTCTTGTTCATGGATAGTACAATTCAAATTAGAACTAGCTTCCACATACGGTTCAATGTGTAACTTGGATAATGGTTGTGTTCTTATTTTCACCCTAGTTCTATACCTTGTTTTGAAAGTCAAGAAATATCAATTAGCTGATACATACCCTCTTATCTTGGTGGTGATCTCTCTTAATAGATAAATAGAAAAGTGTGCAGGTAGATCCACCACCACTATGTCTTATAGGATTAAAAAACTTGGGAAGTCATGAAAGAATACCTTCAAATATTTAATGATCCCTATTTACTTAGGTAGATTTATGTCAAGCTAAAACACTCCTTTGTTATGTGGTTCATATTTCATGCCCAACTTGTTTGCAACTAGTTTTCACATCATTAAAGTGCTTGCCCTACTATCCATAATGTAATTATGAACTAGATTGTCTCCCATAATGAGGGTAAGAGATAAAGGTGCGGGATTTTTAGATTTGGTGAAGGTTTGAACAATATGAGTAGGTGTATTTGTGAGGGATATACCACCATACTTGACTGGTTTAGGAATGATATGGATTTGGGACAATTACTCTTGAAGTAGTTCTTTTTAGTCAGGCATGTGGATTATTTCCCAAAGAGATATACTAGTCTTTATGTTCTTAAAAGAGTTAATGATATTAAAATAAGAGACACTAACCTTTTCTTGCATCCTTATAGGCAATGATGTGCCTTGAGATTGAGGTCATGAATATTGAGTTAGTATTCCTAGGTTCTGATTTTGAAAAGGTGTAGGACTTGTAAAGGTTGCCACATTTACATTCACACCTTGTTGCCTTGAAGGAAGATTGTTTAGAGTTGTATCTACATCTTTAAAATCTCCAAAAGCTCTTCTCTTTGACCTTGTTGGCTGAAACTGAGGTGATTTGATTTAGGATGAGTCTATCCTCCACTTGAAAGTTTTCCAAGCTCACTCCTTGACTTCCATACTCTCTATTTTATTTTTATTTCATGAAGCTCTCATATTTTGTTGTTAAGTGAGGAGAAGGGCCTCTTTGAGAAACAAAATATTAACCTTCACCTTCATTATAATTAATATATTGTCCTTGAGGCTTCCATTCTTCTCCTTGAACCAGGTTACTATGGACTAGAACCATGGATCTTATGGTGGAAGCATAATTTGGATCATAGACATTAGATGGCCTATTTAAATAAGGTTAACCTTGTCCCATCCCTTGACCATTATATTATTGTGGACATATTTTTTCTTGAGGAGAGTAATAGTATGGGTTTTGGTGAGATCCAAATTTTTTATTTGGCTCCCTAATTTGGGATTCTAAGGATTTATACTTTACTTTCCAATCAATAAAATCATCTAATTTCTTTGGGTCAGCTTTGGACTTGTTTGGATTTGGAAATGGAGAAAGACTTAGAGAAGTAGAAAGCATATTAGGCAAGATAGGCATTTATAGTTTTGGAAGAAGTTTACTAGCTTAAATCAAACCATTATCATCTCTAATAGCTATATTATAAGATTCAAGTAAAGTATATCCACCCATGGACTGCATCATGACAACTATATCAGTCATAATAGCTCTAAAATAGGTTGGGAAAACAAAACTTGCAAGGGATGTCATGGGAGGTAGCAGCCTATTCCCCATTATTTGAAACCTCTCATTGAAATCATGCATGGTTTTTTTGGTCCCTATTTGGATAACATGCATATGATTTATGAGTGATGTATGATTAGTTTTATCTTTAAACCTTTGACTCAAAAACTCCCCAAATTCATCCCAAGTAGTGATACATCCCTCCAACAAGGTTATATTCCAATCAAGGACCTTTCCCCTAAGAGACATGTCAATAAATATGACTTCTATGTTAACTTCTATGACATTATGTAAATTATATAAGTTGTATATGCCTCTAATAGGCATTAAATTTTATAGCATTTTTAGTATTAAAGGCTGGAAAAGCATGTTGCCTTCAAATTATTTTTCACTCTCATCCTATTATTTGCTTTAAAAGTCTTCTTATTATTTAGGCTCTTGAAGCATCAAGATAGGCTAAAGATATTGAATTTCAAGAGGAAGTTCTAGATGAGGGATTGGATTTATAGGATGATAACCTCTTATAGAAATTGATCTAGTAAGGACCATGAAGCATAAAAAAAGAAATAATAAATTGGTCTAAAACCAGATGTTATACCTTCAATGGAGTCACCAAATACTGAGTGAGGAACACTTATGCATATGTGATATTTTCAAGACTAGTATTCACCTTGACAAGACATGCTTGAGACAATTATCCCACAGGCTTACCAGAACTATTGTCACTCAATTTTGTACCCTTGGATAGGTAATTCAATCCTTCTCCAAACTGAGTAGAACATGTAATTATTCCTATGTATATGGGTTTTTTTATAGTAGGGGCAAACCTCTAGATTGAATGGATAGCTCCTTTGATATGTTCATTTGAACTCATCACCTATACTACTAGCTTGTTGAGATGAAAAGGGATAGAGAGAACATGAAATAAACCTATCCTAATGAGTTGATGTACTAATTTAATCTCTACTAGACTACCATGTACTTGTACTATGAAATATGACTCAAAAAATTGACTTCAACATCCTAGATTTCTCTAACATAAGTATTTCAAACATGAAGGTGATATGCAATGCACTTCTTCAATGTGGATGAATAAGAGGTATGATTGTAGACACAAATTATTTCCTTTACACTTAGAGATATACAAAGAGACTAACTATACTTCATGTGACCTGTTAGAGAGAAGATTGTTGGTTAAATTCCACCCCTAGGTTTGCACCTTTCAAATTTGGCCAATCCAGTACTTAGTTTTCCTTTAGAAGAAATTTTCTTTGAGAAAACTTGTAACAAATGCATAAGTGTTTTCTTTTCAAAAAATTTAGTTTGGTCTTTTTTTAAGCCTTTAAGGAATTCTTTTAGGTTTTTTTTTATCTTTGTCGAATTCTTTTGGACTTTTTATCTAAGGATTTTCCTTAAGAGTATTTCTTTGGGTTTTCTTTTGGCCAAGTGATGAATTCTTTCATACAATTTGTATGAGACAAATATCCTGAAGACCAAGTGCCAAATTCTTTTAGATTAATTGTTTGCATAATTTTTTTGAAGGTACTTTACAATTTCTCCAAAAGATATCTTCAATCCAAAAGGGACCCTTGCAACTTTTCTGAAGGGTATGTAATTTTTTTGAAGGGCACTTTCATTTTTTTGAAGGGTATATTTTTTTAGGAAAATGTCCACTTCAAATTTTTTGAAGGATCATTGTCAACTTTTCTAAAGGGTATTTTCTTTAGAAAGTGGTCACTTTCATTTTTCTAAAGGGGTACTTGCATTTTCAAAGGATCATTTCATTTCTCTTGAAAGGCATTTCCAAAAGGCCAAAGGACCATTTCCAAAAGCCTGAAGGACCATTTACAAAAGCTGAAGGACCATTACAACTTCTCCAAAGAGAATTTCAACTTATCTAAAGGGACCAAACAAAAATCCATAGGAAAGGATGAGGAGAATTGACTGAAGAGAAGGAACTCTGAAAGAATTCCTTCAGACTTTTTTTTTGAAGGAAATAAATAGAAAGAATTCCTTTAAAATTTTTGTCTAAAGGAAATGAATAAACAATGAGCCTAAAGGAAAAGACTCAACAAAAGGTCTGAGGAAACAAATAGAAACAAATATCCACAGATAATTTTTCCAAAGAAAAGGTCCAGAAATAAAAGTTTGAAGAAATACCCAAAGGAGTGACAGCCCATAAGAAGTCAATTTTAAACTATAGAGAATAGTGATTTATATTCAAAAGACTTGATAAGAATGTGAGAGTAGATGTAGAAGTAACAAATGTGTGAATCTTGAGCATCTAGTGCAGATAGAGCAAGAAAAATAGATAGGTCAACAATTCAACTTATTGCTTCCATGAAATTGAAAACTATAAGTATCCATAGGATAACTAGTAGTTAGAAAGAGTATTTTATAACTACCATCATTATTTCCAATAGTTCAATGTGTTAGCTTCTGTATTTTCAATTTTGAACTCTCATGGATGATCTTTGATAGAAACAATTTCTTGTGCCACTCTTGATATTTTGATTCCATTTGCCACCATTCTCATGACTTGGTGTGGACAAGTAAGACTCTTGACATGGCATGTATCACTCATCCATATCTCTCATGTATCTTTTACTAACTTTCATGTTAATGACACATATCCTTGTGCCTCTTAACTTCTCTTCTCTCTCTCTTCCCCAAAATTCTATAAATTGAGCCATTTTAGCCATTGTAGATAACCACATTTTTGGTATGGAGAAGCCCTAAAATGACATTACACTTTTATTTTAAGCATTGAATACAAGACCAATTTTGAGTTGTGAACTTCTATCTGAGTATGTGAGTAATGTATAACGGAGCCAAGTGATAGCATCATCCTTACTCCCTTTATCCTTCATGTTTGAATAAAGGTTCTAATGTTAATAGGTCATGTGAAGTGTGTTGAATGTATTAAACTCTCTTTCAAGTATGAAATTGTATCTATGGTGTACAATCTACCGCTTAGGTTGATTATCTTTTTGATTGTCTCAAGCATGTTACCTTCACTTTGAAACATTATGTTATTATCTTCCAATGCATGGAATTAGTCTTAGAAAACATTGTTATTTAGTAGAAGTGTGAGAGTTAGTGGGATTAATTCTTGGTGAATCACCTCTTAGCATAGTTTTCTATTTTATGAAAACTCTTGACTCTTTTCATGAACAAGCATTAAATTAGGTGATAGACACTTAGAGAAGAATTTAGGGAGCTAGCCCTTTTCAATCCTAGAGACTCATATCTCTTATTAAGTTCCCACAAACTTGAGGGATGATTTAATGTTGCATCATATTGAAATAATGTCATAGAACGTCCTAGGGTGCACAATTTGATGACAACAATTATGGCACACCCAATAGGACAACTGGTCTTAATTATTTCCATGTCAAGGTGAATGTTGGCCTTGACAAGTCCAAGGTTATAAAATTTTTCTAATCTAGCATTTGGTGACTCTAAAAGGTGAGAATCTCTATTTGTAGATCAGTTTTTCCATAGTATACTTCATGGTCCTCACTATATCATCTTCTAGTAGGATTTTTAATCAATTTCCTCAGCCTAAAACTCCTCTTGAAGAAAAACACCCTGAACCATTCCTAACCTTTAAAGAACCTAAAAAAGAAGGGTTTGAAGAGGAAGAAGAGGAAATTAAATAATTATTAGATCAAGAAGAGGAAGAATTGGCTAGAAGACATCCTTTCCTATCCTTTAATACCCAAAATCCAATCAACCTTCCTACATATGATCTTATTCCCCCTAATGCTACCAAAAGTCTCCCTAATTTCAATAGAGAGGGTCCTATTACCAAATCTGAGCATATTAGGGACATTTCAAACTTTTGTAATTTCTAAAATATCACCAAATATAACATAGCTATTATACTACTTGCCATGTCTCTAAAGTGGAAAGCATTTGATTGGTATAGGACATTGGAAGGTGGCTACATTACTAATTAGGATGGTTTTGGAGAGTTGTTGGTAAATATATTTGAAAATAATAGTGACCATACTTCACTAATTCACCAATTGAATGTCATAAAGAGATGTCCTAATGAATCCATGGGAGATTTCAATGAACATGGCATAGGCTACCACCTATTATGAGGCCTCATCCAAGCTTTATATTCCCCACCTATATTAAGGCTATTGGCACTGATGTAGTAGTAATGTTTCAATCAATGGGAGGATTTAATTTACCTAAGGCATATGAGATAGCCATTAAAGCTGAGAATAGTTTGATATAAGCTATAAAACTAACTCCAAGAGCCTCCATGCCTTTGTTGTCTCAAAATTTAGTTGAAGCCCCAAGCATAGCACAAGTTCCCAATACTAATGCTAAAACTAGAACTACTCCCAAGAAGGTGGATGATGCTATAGATAAGGATGAGATGATTTGGTCTTTATGAGCCTAGCTCAAGCAAGCAAAAATGTATGCAAATGCTCCACCCAATCCTCAATACTATCCTCAACATGGATATAGACCTCCATCCTAATACACTAACCAGGGAAGAAGATAAGGTCAATAAAGTTTCAATAAGTAGCCTAATGCCTATAATCCTAATTCCATTCCATCAAAAAAGGATATTGTTCTAGTCCACACCAATTTAGTTTAAGGAGAGGAACATTTGAATCATTAGGGGAAATCTCAAGGTCAGTTTATGCATGATGGTAGAGAAGGTAATCGAGCTCTAGTAGCTTAAGAAGGAGATACTCCTTATGTTACATAAAAATAAGCAAATATCATGCAAAGAGATGTTCAAGGAGAAGGTAGAAGCCAAAATAATGGTTTTATGAACTTCCAAGTAGAGGATAATTATTTGTTAAACCAAAATACATCAGTTTTATCTAACACAAGGGCTCCAAGGTCACAAAATGCAAGTACCAATGTAATAGATCCTACTAGTCACACTACTCCTTAAAGTTAGAATGTAAACAAAGCTACCAAACTTCTAGTACAATAAGTTCAAGCTCCCTCATTGCCTTCAAGAATGCAAGACAAGGTAAATACTTCATATTTAAACATTATTGACTCTTTGAAGAATACCAAGACAAGCATTTCTCTTTGGGAATTATTACATATGCTTGGCCAAAAAGGGTTTCTACAAGAACAACTCTCAAGCATTCATGTATCCCCTCAAGTTACAAAACACAATGGTGTATCCCTTACCAACACACCTAATTATGTTTTATAACCACCCACCAAATCTAAAAATCCTCCACCCTTCTATCTCACTCATATGGGAGACAAATTGGTTCATAACTGTTTTATGGATAGTGGGACTAGTACTAGAGTTATGCTTAAAGTGGTTGCTGATAAATTGGGACTGAAATATGAGCCTCATAGAAAGGGTGTGTTAAAAATTTATGGAACTCTAACCAAGACTGTGGGGTTGGTTAAAGTTTTGAAAGTTTTCTTTCATGATTGTCTAAGTTTCCCCATCCTACAAAACATTATGGTGGTTGATCTTCCAGCTCATTTTACTATTTTCTTGTCAAGAGACTTCATGCCTAAGATTATAGGGTACCTTATAGTTGATTGGTATTTTATAGCATTTAGAACAAGATATGGAGCTAAGGTAATGATAATAACATATCCCTTGGCAAGGTTCCACATTAAACCATATATGGAGACAAGTTCAAATCAAAATTGTATGATTAGTGAGCAGGAAGAAGGTACCATTAATGGTGAAACATCCTTTGCCCTTGAAGGTATTTCTAACCTCTTTCTTGATGAGTATGGTACTAAAAATTATGAGCATGACCCCTATGTATTCATAGAAGAAACATAATTAGGAGTATATTGTATGCATGAGAAGAACATTCCTATACCATCATTCACTAATGAGGATCATGAACTTGAAGGGATATGGAAAATGTTTTTTGATGGATCTAGAATCAAGGTAGGGGTAGAAGCTAGTGTCATGTTGGTTTGTCCTTCAAATAAATAGTATTATTTTTCATATATATTCCATTTTATTTGTACTTGCAATGCATTAGAATATGAAGGCTTGGTTCATGGCCTCCAATGGGCAAAGAGAAAGGGAATCAAGAATTTGAAGGTATATAAAGATAGTGAATTAATTATATGTCAAGTGAGAAACCAAGTTATGTATAAGAACCCTTTACTTAAGTAATACATTCATAGGGTATGGGATATAATTTAGGACTTTGATTCTTTCAATATCCAACCTATACCAAGAGACTCAAATAAACATCCTGATAGGTTGGCTGTGATAGGAGCACACTTTGATATAGTTGTTGATGTAAGTAAAGAGAAGGACCAAACTCACATCAAAGTCATTATGAGACCTTCTATTATAGATAATGAAGTGTCTTGGCAAGTGTTTGAGAGTGATAAACACATTGTACACTTCATTTGAAATGAAGCAAATTTTTCTTCAAAGAATCAAAAGAAGCTTCACAATCAATATAAAGAACAAGCCATCCAATTGAAGACAAATAAGATACCAAATGGGCTGGTTACTTTGGAGAGTGTGTTCAATGAAGATGATAAAATAAGGAAAGAAAGAGTAAGCATGTATACAAATGAAGATAACTATGAAATAATCTTGTTATTTAAGGATAAACTTCTGAAAATTGGTAAGATATGTTCTCTTTCTGAAAAGTAGGCCTTCATTGAATTGTGTAAAGAATTTCATGATATTTTTGCTTGGGAATATAAGGATTTGAAAGGGTTTGATCCAAGTCTAACTCATCACACCATTGAATTATAACCTAGAGCTAAACCAATTAGGTAGAAACAAAGGCCTATTAATCCCAAGATAGAGGAACTCGTGAAGAGAGAGCTTACCAAATTGATTAAGTCTAGGATTATCTTTCCTATCAATTACTCAACTTAGGTAGCTAAACTTGTACCTATTTGAAAGAAGAGTGGAGATATCAGACTTTGTGTGGAATTTAGGGATCTAAATAGAGTTTCACTCAAAGACCATTATCCACTACCTTCCATGGATCAAATTGTGCAAGTGATTTCAGGTTCTCAACACTTTTCACTACTTGATCACTATTCAAGTTATAACCAAATATTGGTGAATGAGGAGGATCAGTTCAAGACAACATTCACCACAAAATGGGGAACATTTTCATATATAAGATACCTTTTGGTTTGTCTAATGTTGGTTCTACCTTCTAAAGGGAAATGGACATGGCCTTTAAGGGTTTAATCAATAAGTTTTTGCTTGTATACCTTGATGATATAACTATTTTTTCCAAGGATGCTAATGACCACATGAAAAATCTAAGTCAAGTCTTTGATAAGTGTAGAGAGTTTGGAGTTTCTTTCAATCCAAAAAAATGTATCTTTATTTTTCATGAAGGCAAGTTATTGGGTCATATTGTGTCAAAAGAAGGCTTGTCTATTGATCTTTCAAGGATTAAAGCCATTTTAGGCTTGTATTAACCTCTACACAATAAATGTTTTTGAATTTTCTTAGTCAAGATCAACTTTTTAAGAAGGTTTATTTGAGGATTTTCTACTTTGGTGAAGCCTATTACATCCATGCTTAAAAAGAACCAAATTTTTGCTTGGACAATGGAAGGTAAGAATAGTTTTGAGGTAATCAAATAAGCAATTGCCCAATCTCCTACTCTTTTGAATCCAAACTTTTCCAAGGATTTCATATTCTATACTTTTGTTAACCTTGACACAATCTTGGCTATGCTTGTGCAAAATAATGATGAGAATGTTGAACAACCCATTGTATTCTTTAGTCAAAGATTGGAAGATTATGAGGTCAAGTACACATTTTTGGAGAAGCAAAATATAGATATGATAAGAGGTTTGAAAATTTTTAGGCACATAGTTTCAAATAATAAGACACATGTCACGGTCTCTCATCCTAGCACCAAAGAGTTCCTCCTAAGCAAAGACCTCAATGAGAAGAGATTTGGGTGGATCACAAAGGTAATGGAGTATGATGTTAATATCAAGGTAAAAAACTTGGTAAGAGGAAAAGTGATATGTAAACATCTAGATTCAGATCTTCAAGGGCCAATGGAAGAAGTCTTGGTCAATCAAGCTCATCCCCAACTAGTTGGTCACATACCAATTCAAAGTTGGACACAAGACATCATTGGTTTCCTCCAAAATGGTGATTGTCCCAATGTTTTGAACAAGTCATAAAGAAGTTATTTTAGACTGAAAACCATTCCTTATTGTCTTATAGATGGTATTCTCTTTTAGAAGGATGTGAATGGTGTACTACTAAGGTGTGTTGACAACGATTAGTTTGGCATCTTGATTGAAAAGTTTCACAATGGTGTAGATGGAGGTCATTGATCCCTAAAAAAATACCTAAAAAGATAATAAGGGTAGGGTATTATTGGCCTATCCTTTTCAAGGATTGATACTCATAGGTTAGGAGGTGTCCTCAATGTGCCTTCTTTATAGGATAACAAAAACTTGCATCCCTTCTATTGAATCCTATCCAAGTAGACCAGCCTTTCATGTAATGGGGCCTTGATTTCATTGGTATGATCAACCCTCCATCAAGTGTTGGACAAAAATGGATATTGACTGATATTGACTACTTCAAAAGGTGGGTAGAGGATGTTGCATTGAATGAGGCAAATGAAAATTCAATCTTGAAGTTTTATGAGAGTATCATAACAAGATTTGGGGTCTTCTATAGTATCATTTTTGATAATGCACTTGATTTCATGAGTGCAAAAAATTTTGAGTGGGTAAACAAGAATGGAGTTTACTTGATTACCTCATCCAACTATTATCCTCAAGGTAATGGATTGGCTGAGTCTACTAATAAGAACCTCATTAAGATCATCAAGAGGACATTGGAGAACAATCAAAGAGCATGGCATACTAAGTTGAAGACAACCTTATGGATTGATAGGATCACTCATAAGAGATCGATTGGTAACTCTCCCTTTGTGTTTGTTTATGGGAGAGAAGCTAGGTTGTCCATATCTTAAGAGCTCCCTACTCTAAGACTTGCACATTAGCTAGAACTATTATAAAATACTCCAATGGAAGTTAGATTGATAGAACTAATACAACTACAAGAAGTAAGGGATAATTCACATAAGACCATGGAACACCACCAAGTGCTCATGAATAAATCCTTTGACAAAAGAGAAAGTATAAGAGTGTTCAAGGAAGGTGACTTGGTTCTAAAATGGGACAAGGATATAGCAAACCTAGGTAAACATACAAAGATTGATGTTTTATGGAGTGGCCCTTACATCATCAGCAAATGCAAGCAAAGTAACTCCTTTCAAATGACCAATATGAATGGGGAAGAATTGCCTATGCCTATGAATGGGATACATCTGAAGTTATGTTATTAGTCCTCATAGGTTTATCTTGTAAATAGTAACATAAGTGTGTGTGTTTAGTCTAGTTTTTTTTAGTTTGTTGTTGTGTTTCCTAAGTGCTTTGTTGCACAATTGTATTTCCTTTATTTTTTTTGGTGTGTGTCTTGTGTAATATCAGCTATTTTGTGGTCAATCCAAGGTCTATTCATGACCATCTAAGTGCTCATTTGTGTGACCTCATGCCCAATGGAGGTGTAAGGCAATTGGTCCTAAGCATAGTAAACATGCCACCCCTATGAATCACCAAGAATGTTGGTCAAATTCCACCCCCAAGTTTGCACCTTTCAAATTTGGCCACTCTACTACTTAGTTTTCCTTTGGAATAAATGTTCTTTGAAAAAACCTGTAATAAATTTACAAGTCTTTTATTTTCAAAAAGTTCATTTTGGTCTTTATTTAAGCCTTTAAGGAATTATTTCAAAAATTTTATTTTAAGCTTTGTCGAATTCTTTCAGACTTTTTTTTCAAGGTTTTTCCTTAAGAGTATTTCTTCAGGTTTCTTCTAGCCAAGTGATGAATTCTTTTATACAAGTTTTCTGAGACAAATATCTTGAAGACCAACTATTGAATTCTTTTAGACAAATTGTCTACATAATTTTTTTGAAGGTACTTTACAATTTATTTGAAATATATTTTCAAGATAAAAGGGACCCTTACAAATTTTTCAAAGGGTATGTTTGTAATTTTTTTGAAGGGCACTTTCATTTTTTTGAAGGGTATCTTTTATCGAGAAAAGGTCCACTTCAAATTTTTTGAAGGACAATTTGCAACTTTCTCAAAGGGTTTTTTCTTTGGAAAGTGGTCACTTTCATTTTTTTTAAGGGGCACTTGCATTTTCAAAGGATCATTTAATTTCTCCCAAAAGGCATTTCCAAAAGCCTGAAGGACCATTTCCAAAATCCCAAAGGACCATTACAACTTCTCCGAAGGGAATTTCAACTTCTATGAAGGTACCAATCAAAAAGTTGTATGAAAATATGAGAAGTGACTAAAGAGAAGGAACTCTGAAAGAATTCATTTAGAATTTTTGTTTGAAGGAAATAAATAGGAAGAATTCATTCAAAATTTTCGTTCAAAGGAAATGAACAAGAAATGAGCCCAAACGAAAAGACTCGACAAAAGGTCCAAGGAAATAAATAGAAACAAATAGCCACAGACAATTTATCTAAAGAAAAGGTCTAGAAATAAAAGTTTGAAGAAATACCCAAAGGAGTGATGACCCATAAGAAGTCAATTTTAAACTATGGATAATAGTCATTGTTATTCAAAATAATTGATGGGAATGTGAGATCAGACATGGAGGTAACAAATGTGTGAATTTCAAGCATATGGCGTAGACAAAGCAAGCAAAATGGATAGGTCAATAATTTGAGTCATTGACTCTAAAAAATCAATAACTAAAGGTGTCCAAAGGATAAATAGTAGTTAGAAAGATAATTTTATAACTATTGTCATGAGTTCCAATAGTGTGATGTGTCAGCTTCTCTATTTTTAGTTTTGAGCTCTCATGGATGATCTTTGATAGAAATAATTTCTTGTGCCACTCTTGAAAGTTTGATGCAACTTGCCACCATTATCATGACTTATTTTGGACAAGACTCTTGACATGGTATGGATCACTCATCCATCTCTCTCATATATCTGTAACTAAATTTCATGTCAATGACACTTATCCTTGTGCCTCTTTATCTTCTCTTCTCTCTCTCTTCCCCAAAGTTATATAAATTGAGCCATTTTATCCATTCTAGATAACCAAATTTTTAGTATGGTGAATCCCTATTGAAATTAAATTACACTTTGATTTTAAACATTAAATGCAAGACCAATTCTAAGTTGTGAACTTCTGTCTGAGTATGTGAGTGATATATAACGGATCCAAGTTATAGCATCATCCTTACTCCCTTTATCCTTTATGTCTAAATAAAGGTTATGATGTTAATAGGTCATGTGAAGTGTGTTGAATATATTAAAATATCTTTTAAGTATGCAATTGTATCTATGGTTTGAAATTTATCCCTTAGGTTGATTATCTTATTGATTGTCTCAAGCATGTTACCTTCACTTTGAAACACTATGTTAGTATCTTCCAATGCATGAAATTAGTCTTGGAAAATAGTATTATTTAGTATAAGTGGGAGATTTAGTGGGATAAATTATTTTTGAATCACCTCTTAGCATAATTTTCTATTTTATGCAAACTCTTGACTCTTTTCATGAACAATCACTAGATTAGGTAATAGACACTTAAAGAAGAATTCAAAGAGCTAGCCCTTTTCAATCCTGGAGACTTATCTCTCTTATTAAACTCCCATAAACTTGAGGGATGATTCAATGTTACATAAAATTTAATGAATCTCATATAATTTACTAGGGTGCACAATTTGATGACAATAAATACTACTTGCACAAAACATGAAAGAGTAAGGTGAACACAAGGATAAATGGTTATCACTTGTCATTCATATATACACTAATTCACACACTTATACAAGAACTTATGAACTTAAAAATTATATTTAAGACTTTATTCAAATTCAAATATAGTACTCAAACCATAAGGTCTTCACCATACTAGGTGTGGATTCTACAAACTTAGCTTAAAGTGGCTGCTTATATAGAGAAGTGTGAAGAGAGAGAGGGGGCATAGTACAAGAAGATTGACAAGTGCTAATGAGTTAAAAAAAAATTGATTTATAATACAGTCCAAATATACCTCCAAGGCCATGTTTATCACTCTTTAAGATGCTCTCAAATTCCAAGTGGCATAAAGGTTACAAATTGGCTTGACACCTTGACTGGCTTCTTGAAAATTTCCCTTATTTGCATGAAAGGAGTGAAAAATGGACCTTAAATTGATGAATTATCTATGAAATTATTTTATGAAACTCATTTAACATATTCCATTCCTTAATAAACTCCTCTAACCTTCCATTCCATCATTCATGTGCATAGGTGTCTTGAGACTCTTCATTTCCCATGCTAGCTTGGTCCAAGTGGACCAAAACTCAAGGAATATTAATCAAGGATTAATATCTACATGAATGGTCTTAAAATATTTTATAAGGATTGAAATAAACAATTCTAGTTCCTGGAACAACTCCTAAGAATTTATTTTTCTCCTTAAGCCCTCACTAGGCTTATTTTCCTTATAGCCCTAAAAACCTATAAACCTCCTTATGTAGGGAGTTGTATAGATGATACTAATAAAAAATGGAATATTATAGGACCCATTATGTAATTTTATCTCCATATTTAACTTAATCTTTATAATCTGAGTGTAAGTCTATCTTTTCTACCTTTCTCTCTCTTGAATTAGGCCTCAATGAAGCCTCCTTGCCTAAAACCCTATTTTATTGATCTATACCTCTACCACAGGTGTGAAATCACTCAAAATCATGTGATTAAATTTTCCTAGGTCATAACCAAACTCCATGTCAATTTTTTGGTCTTGAGACCCTGTAAAGTTATGCAAACCATGAAATCACCTTGATACCTAGCCTCATTTTGAGCCCGTTTGAGGCTACATTAGAAAATGGACCTATTTTTATCACCTCCATCATCTCATGTAATTTTTTTATATTTAATATATATAACACATCCAAAATTACCTAATCCAATGATTGGGAAGCTATCCCCTTCTCAAACCCCCTAAAAAAATTAAAAACATGCAAAAATAGGGCATTTGTGGAAGTTTGTGCAAGTGAAATCCACATAAAAGTACATGTGGGTAACCTAATTTGAGTCTTAAACAACATAAAATAGGTTTAATTATCTAATTGTGTCATTAAATATGCATTAAAGGTCATTTTTCCATGACTGGTCACTATCAGGGTTTTAGAGAGGTTTAAGATTTGTTTGGGGTCTTAACGATTGTTCATAAAGAATATATCATAAATTTGAATCATTATACTTGGAAAAAATTATTTAATGACCTCATAAACTATACCAAATGGATCATCCTCCTAGTCAAAGTGTGATTTATGGTATGAGCATCTGAAGTTAGTCCTTAGGTGGCATGTCGAGTGTTTCTTGAGCGTGAGATAGGTCTAGATTAGATTTTGGGTCTAAAAAGTCATTATAAATACTAGGAGAGGTTTAAAATATATATAAAAAAATCATATCCATTTTTATGAATTATTTTTTAGTAATTTTTACCCCATTGTACATGGTGTACTAGTTAGGGTGTTTAGGGTTGTGAGTCTATCACCTTTTTTCTAGCCCTCAAGAGAATTTGGATGGAAACCTAAAATTTGGTGCTAATTGAGAGTGTATTGAGAAAATTTTAATGTATATGTGTTTCCCCAAGGTTAATTAATGAGGTTTTTAATTCTTATTTTGTCCTTTGAGACCAAATTGACACCTTAGTCTCATGATTACCCCTTGCCAAATAAGTGGGCCAAGTTTGAGACAAAAAATGACTATGTCCACTTTTAGTATGGACTTGAAGGGATAATTAATTACTTATTAAAATCATATATATTTTTTTTACCAATTTTAAAATCATTATCATACCTATAAGACCCTCAAAACTCAATCTTACCTCATGACTAGTTGTAGGTGATGACCATGACTATAGGGTTTCTTAGGATTCAATAGGTCTAGAATATGTTTTGACCATTTAACCTTTATAATCAGGTATAAGTGGTTCCAATAATGTGTTAATTATTTTTTTAAACCATTCTCAAATAACCCTCACTCTTTCATAAATATTCATAGTCTTCACTCTCTTTCTATCTAAGTAAAGCCTTCAAAGAACAAGCAGACTTGTAGGTTAATCTTTTGACTGTGTATGAGGTTTTAAAACATAGATTAGTTCAAATTAAATTTATTTATATTTGTTTTTAAAATTACCTTATTAAATATTTATTTTTTATATGTATACCTCAAATCCTTTTCAAACATCTTCTTCCTCTCCTTGTCTTAAAACCACCCTGCCACTTTCTTGCAGCCTGTAGGTGTCTCTAGGGATAATGACTACACTGTCTTGTGTTTTAGGTATCTAATTCATGCCAATAATATCCTAAAATATATTTAACCTATTTTATGTCTAAATTTTATGCTCATAACATCTCTTAACACCTTTGTTTATTTTCTTAGGTCTGTTTGATAGTGTATGACACTAACAACCTGTAGGTGGCAATCAAGCATCATGACTACATACTCTAAAACTTAGTCATCATATTCTCATCACTGATCCTCTTATGTATCATGAAATTGTTTAGATTCCTCATTTGATTCAATATCCTTTTAACACTACTCTTTTTCCTTTTCTTAGGTTTAAAACTTGTGTTGATCCCTCAAATAGGCTTATAGCTTACCTCTAGGTATTGACTGTGCATAAAGTGTTTAAACCTTACCCTCAGCTTATGATATCCTTCAATGGAATTGTATTTGATTGAGATATAAATTAGGTTTAAATATATATTTTAAACCTCTACCAACACTTAAAACTAATTGTCCTTTCTTATTTATAGACGATACTTTACGGACCTGTAGGTGTCTTAAGATTATCAACCCAATTTTTTGGCCATTTTTTATTTTCAAACACCTAGGTGCTCTTCATCTTAATTTTTTTATATCTCATCTTTTTTGTATTCAATTATCCTATTTGTATCACTTTTGTGTTGGTTTGATGTTGATTGGGTGTTTATCTTAGTCCAAAATGTATACCTATAGGCTTGAGCCCTATAGGTCTCCTTTTGACTATTTAGGGATACCAAGCTATTTCATCAAGTCCTTAGATTATTAAAAATATCAAGCCATCACTCAACTTATTTTTACTATTTCAAGGCCTTATAAATTCTATAACAAAGTCTTATGTCAACTTTAACTTACCGTATAGGTCTATACGGACCTATATGTGCCTTTTAGCTCATATATAAGATTTGTGTGTAAATAATATAGAGTCTAGATAATTTGAATCTCTTGATGATGGTAATATGGAAGTTAAAGGCATATGAATACATGGAGATATGTATTGGGTCATTTCATGATCCATGGGCATCTTCAAATTATTTTGACAGTCTATACAAGTCTCTTTAATAAAAAGACACCTATGATCTTCATTGGAAAGTGTGCATAGATTACCATCTTAATTTCTCATGCTTTAAATAGTGCAATGTGATATCAACAACTTCACACTATAATATATTACTAGTATTTTATCCAAAATGGTAGTCAAACCTTTAGTAGATTATTCAAACATAAATCATGTTCCTAAAGAGCATCACACTTTAAGATATGGACCAAAGACACATTTTAGACAAAATCACATGAAATACATGAAATTAATGGATATTCCATGAGTTATGAAGAACTATAAACCTCTAATATTGACCATCATAAAGATAAAATATAGACTTATATTAGAATCCACTAAAATAACTTGTACACTATGACATTCTTCCTCCAAGTGAAAGCACTTCATAGATTTGATTTTGTTGTAGGTACAATCATTGAGAGGGGGGGTGAATTAGTTATGCAAGATATTTCAAACTTCAATTGCAATCCTTTAAAACTCTTAATCAATGACCACAAGCATTCATAAAGCATACAAGATGTTCACAACAATTTATAACAAAGATGTAACAAGATCACACACATAACATAAGATCTACATGGGAAACCTCTTGGGGAATAAAAAACACTCTCAATACTACAAACACATGGACTACTTGTCCTATAATATGATCACAAACATGAGACCTTTTAGTGAAGCACCCACTTCACAAGGATTACCCACCTCTAAGTATGAACAAGCACCCACTTGTTCTAGATGTTGAGCACCCCACAACACCTTATTAAATCAAAAAATCCATAATTTTGATTGTATACCAATATTATTGGAGACACAATATATAACACCTTTATTTCAACTCATCACACTCACTCAAACTTGGTCATATAAGAAATGCATCCAAAACACCCTTTTGGATCTCTCTAGTATTATTTTCTCATCCTCAATCTATTTTGTATTTTATTCCATCCATTGATTACACTCTCTCTGATCTCTTTCCTTCAGCTCTATCTTCTTCTCTCTCAACACATACACATACAAGTCTAGAAACCATTGCTTTGGATTCCATTATTTATAGCGTCTTTATGAATATCAACTTCTAGGTCAACCAAAATACTTGCCTTAACACTTAAGACATATATCATGCTCAGACATATCTCAAATCCATTCTCACAGGTCAAACATAACATCTATGGGTCACACTTAAGAAACTACACCTTTAAATTAGGCCTTAGTAGCCCTTATAGGTCTCATGGAGACCCATTCACCCATTTAACACTTAATCAAGAAAAAAAAGAACACAAGATCACTTTCAAATACATTATTCCACTCTATATGACCCTTATGACATATTTATGTGATTATTCCTACCAAAACATTCTTGTGCTAAAGCATAATTTGCTCAAACAATCATTTTGTACACTGTAGCACCATGAATGAACAAATAGTCAACATTAAAGCTCCATAACTTTGATTGTAAAAAAATTCAGACCTTTTAATTAGATTCTTTGGATGCACCTTTAATTCATATACAAATTTTCATTTTACTACATCAATAAATTTGTCCTAGAACAAAAGATATAGCCCAAAATATTAACACTAGTTTTCCTTCATTAATTTGAAAATTCAAATTCCAACAGTCACTGAACAAATGTTAAACATCGAACATGTTGACCTCATCTCATGAACACTAGAAAATTTAACCAAATATCACACCATTTATCTTTTTGAATTAGCCTAGTGTTTACCATGCAACTCTCATTGTTGATCTTCGATCTAAGCTTCTGTGATTGTGCCACTTGGTAGATCTGCATGCCTTCTATGCATATTAACTCTTTGAATTGACCTACATCATTGATCTTTATCTATATAAACACATGCAAATCATTGATATTTTATCCAAGCTCTATGAATGTGACACATTTATTTGACATATTGAATTTTATGTGTGTTTTTTATCACAATTTTTAATTTAACGTGTACGATTAGATTTACTGACTAGTTGACCTTAGACTTCAATGTGGTTAAACTTGATGGTCTTTATCCCCTCACAATCTGTAAGAGAAACTTTGAAGGTTTATAACTTGAGAAAGAAAACACTTCAAGAATCTAAATTTTTAGGGTACCTTCTTGGCACTATAGACAACATCTCCATAAAATCTTTTGACCTCGGTTGACTTTTTGAGTACCTAAAATAAATGTACAAACTTGCTGGTTTATTCATATCTACATAACGTGTAGTGATGGTCTAACTTCTCTTAAGATATAATATGAAACTTCCTATTTCCAAATGATCAAATGAAATATCAAGACTTCATCAAGACATCTATGGATGCCTCACAACTTCTTCTTTATCCTTACAGACTTGCATATGTGCCATATCTCTCCAAACCATCAATTTGATCACTTTATCAGTAATGCACTATGATATCATGCTCTCTTTAAAATCAATGACAACCTAACATCAATGACCATGATCAAAAATCTCCCCCTTTTTCATTTATGGCAAAACACCCTTAGAAAGACTTAATCTAAATAAATACTTCATTTGAACTCCTTCATTCTAATCTTTCTCCCCCTTTGACGTTAATGATGAAGGGTCTCTTCCTCAACATGCCAACAATAATTCCTCAACATTATTTATGTATTTAAATAATATTAATATTATTATGATACTTGCATACTTTCAATCATATGAATTAATTTATCCCTCTTTAACATGCATCAACCTAAAATTGGACTTCCCTAATCCTTGGACCTAAAAAACTGATCATAGAGTTTAGAAAGATCCCCCTAACTTCATGCTCCATCTCATGTCATCTGTTATTTAACAAACACAAATTTGAACTTTTGATTCTCTAATCCTTGGACCTAAATACCTACATGACTCACAATCCTTCATTTGCTCAAGCATGAAGATTCAAAACCTTGTCAAAATACATGACTTGGTTTGATCAAGTCATCATGTCAATCTTCTTGAATTCAAAACTGTAGTAAACATATTCACACTTCTATCATGATTGAAGTATCTTCACATATGATCCCCATTACAATATTCACATATTCTTAAAACTACTCAAGCTAACTAAGTTAGATCCCCCTTAGACAAAAACTTCTTTCATAATATCAAATTGAAAAGAACATATCTTTGTATTGATTTGTATTTTGATCATTACTAAGAACACACACACTTGCTTCCACACATGAAAGATGACTCCTAAGAAGCATAGGTGGAGACACCCACTTATCATAGAAGGACTAAATATCCCAAAAATTATGAGACACCCATATCTTCATGCTCTTACTTGACTTGCAGTCCTTCCTTATCTTCAGATTATCTTTGAATGAGTTCTCAACTTTATTCTTTTATTTTATCTCAGGATCATGCTTGATTTCCTTGTCCATTTGGGTAGATAAGGCTTATTCCTTGAGACTTTAACTTGTTCCTTATTCTTACATGGTAAATAATCCACTTTGAGTCTATTTTTTATTTACCTATTTAGGATTCCATTCACTTTAACTCCTTTTCATTATAGGATTGATAATCTTTGAATTAGAATACTAATTATTCTTTCAGAACCTTGCTATGTGACATCTGTCATGACATTTGAAAAAAATTAGGTTTCTCAGATTATACATACCTTGAGATATATTGTGATTCCTTGTAGTTTCATGAAATAATTCATGTACCTAATCATTTAGTCTCTTGATGAAGACATTATAAAAATTTACCATATGACCAAGTCCTTGACACTTGTAGTAAAAGATATCATTCTTTCCCTATGAACCTATTGACTATCTTGAGTGATGATGTTCTTCATTCTTGCCATTATCTTATTCACAATTCCATGAAAGTTCATTCTTTGAGGTTCTTTTACAATCTTTTGACCTATTACCAAACTGATTGTAAGAGTAACAATGACCATTGAAATTTGCATACCTCATTGCAATTGGTTGTCTGATCTAATTTGTCTGTATTCTACCAATGCCTTCATTATTTGAATGATGATTGATCTTCAAAGTCTGATTATCCTTTTTCACATCATCCTTTATCTTGTCTTTAGTTACATGTTTTTCCTACTTTGTATCCAAGACTAGTTTTATCACTTGCATGCTTTTAACTACTCAAAATATTTTCAAGATCATTTGAGCTCTTTCAAACTTCATAAATGACTTCAATTTACAAGATTTCTTGTCTAAATTATCTTTTAATGAATTAATTTTAGTTACATACCTTAATTACTCATCTTCTTTAGCTTTTAGGATTGTAGACATAGTTTTTAATTGACCATTGAGATGCTTGATAGTATATTCATGTTCCCTAGTGTCATCATTCATTCTGACTTCAAACACACTAAATTGTTTTTCATAATCCTTGATTTGTGACATCATCTATTTTTTATTTTTATTTTTGAATCTTTAGATCTTCAAGGGATTTCATCAATTCATCCTTATTATCTAAGTCATCAGTCATATCTTTTCTCATAGCTTGATTTAGTTTCATTTGCAAAGAATCTATATTTGATTGATACATGATACATTCTTTATCCTTACTCTTTAATTCTTCATTAAGAGTATAAACCTGAGTTTCAAGCTATTGTGTGATTTCATCATGATCCTTAACTTCATTACTTATCCTTCCTCCAACAAGTCCAATTTGTTCCTCATAGGATTTGATAAGGGAATCTTGTTTATTGTTCTTTCTTTGTAGTAACTTCATTTCTTCCATGATATCTAGATATTTATCCTCAAGAGTGACTTTCTTATCTTCTTCCTCTGAGATATATTTGTCAAAGAAATATTAGCTTAAGGAACATTCACCTTCATCATCACTAAAAGCCATGAACAATGTCTCCATGTCATACTTATGAAAATAATCATCACTATTAGATGTGTTTACTTCTTTTGTAGATGAGTTACTATCTTCTTCATGATAAAGGCTCTTACTACCTTTGTATGGTTCCTTCTTTCCATTTTAATTATTAAAAAAAATTGTGTACTTGTTAGAACCCTCAAATTTCTTGTGTTCATCCTCATGAGAGTCCTTATCAGCTTCTTTATGTTTAGACTTGTCTCTACCTAGACATTTAGCTACAAAATGACCAACTTTACCACATGAAAAACATTTGAAAGGAAGTTTTCCTTTATACTTATCTAATCCTACATTCAATTTTATTATAATCATGGCTTCAAGTTGATCTTCATTGAGATCAAATTCTTCAATACTTAACTTTTTATTCTTGGATTTTATTTCCTTGATCACCTTGAAGGTTTTTTCCTCATTCAGAGGTCTAGCCTCATCAAATCTCATCTCATAGGTAGTAAGGATACCATGTAATTCATCCATCTTCATCTGGGTGAGATTATGAATTTCTTCTATAACAAAAACCTTTGAATCAAACTTTCGTGTAAAAGTCCTCAATAACTTCTATACTATGGTAGCTTCATCAATCTCCTATCCAAAACCTCTAATCATGTTTACTACCTCATCAATCCTTAGAAGATAGGATGCCACAATATCTTCTTTCTTCATTTTAAGACCTTCAAATTGCCTTAAGTAAGTCTAAAATTTAGCTAGTTTTACCTTAGAGTCTCCTTCATAGATAGTTTGTAAACCCAAGTTTCCTTAGTATACTTGCAATGGATCACTTTGTTGAACACAACTAGCATTCATATCTTTAGAATTATTCTCACTCAAATTCTTATCAACATCATAGCTAGAGGAGTATTTGGTGTAGTGTAACCATCCATGATAGATTTCCAAATATCAAACCCTAGAGACATAATGTATGTCCTCATCCTTGTACTCTAGAAAGAATAATTTGACCCATTGAACAATGATGCTTGCTTTATAGAGAAACTCTACATTTTTTGACTTGACATAATGTACCTTAGATCACCTTCAAGTGGTTTAACTTATAATGAAGGTCATACTTTGATACCAATTATTGGAGGTACAATCACTGAGAAGGGGGGTGAATCAATGATGCAAAATATTTCAAAATTAAATTACAATCCTTTCAAACTCTTAATCAATGACCACAAGTATTCATAAATCATACAATATGTTCATAACAATTATTAACAAAGATGTAGTAAGATCACACACATAACACAAGATCTATGTGAGAAGCCCTCTTAGAGAATAAAACACACTCTTAATCCTACAAACACATGGAATACTTGTCCTATAATATGATCACAAACATGAGACCTTTTAGTGAAGTACCCACTTCACAAGGAACACCCACCGTTAAGTATGAATAAGAACCCACTTGTTATAGATGTTGAGCACCCACACAAAAACTTATTAAATTAACACCTCCATAATTTTGATTACAAACCAATATAATTGGAGACATAATGTATAAAACCTTTATTTCAACTCATCACACTCACTCAAACTTGCTCATACAAGCAATGCATCTAAAACACCCTTTTGAATCTCTTTAGTCTTATTCACCCATCCTCAATCTATTATGTAATTTTTTCCATCAATTAATCACTCTCACTCTAATCTCTTTCCTTCACCTCTATTTTCTTCTCTCTCAACACATGCACATACAAGTATAGAAACCATTACTTTGGTCTCTACTATTTATAGAGTCTTTATGAATATCAACTTCTAGGTCAGCCAAAATTATTGCCTTAACCCTTAAGACATATATCATGCGAAGACATATCTCAAATTCATTCTCACAAGTTATCCATAACATATATGGGTCACACTTAAGTAACTACACCTTTCAATTAGGCCTTAGTAGCCCTTATAAGTCTCAAAGAGACCCATTCACCCATTTATCACTTCATCAAGTAAAACTAGAACACAAGATCACTTTAAAATACATTGGTCCACTCCATATGACACTTATGACATCTTCATGTGATTAATCCTACCAAAACATTCTTTTTCTAAAGCAAAACTTGCTAAAATAATCGTTCTATACACTATAGCACAATGAACAAATAAATAGTAAACTTTGAAGCTCTATGAATTTGAATGTACAAACATTCAGAACATCTAATAAGATTCTTTGGATGCACCTTAAAGTCCTCTAAAATTTTTCTTTTTAATGCATCAAGAATTTCATCCTAGATCAAAATATATAACCCAAATACTGAGTACTAGTTTTCTTTCATTAATTTAAAAATTCAAATTCCAATGGTCACTGAGCAAATGTTAAACATTAAACATGTTGACCTCATCTCATGTACCCTAGAAACTTTGACCAAATATGCACCATCGATCTCTATGGATTAGCCTAGTCTTTACCATGTAATTCTCACCATTGATATTCAATCTAAGCTCCCATAATTATGCCACTTGGTATCTCTATGTGCCTTTTGTGCACATTGACTCTTTGACTCAACCTGCACCATTGATCTTTATTTGTACAAACATATGTAAACTATTGATCTTTTATCCAAGCTTTATGAATTTGACACATGTCACTAGCACATTCATTCTTTGAATATTGACTTTTATGCATGTATTTGGATCACAATCTATAATTTAACATGCACCATTAGATCTAATGACTAGTTGACCTCAGACTTCAATTTAGTTAAACTTGATGTTCTCTGGCCCATCATAGTCTACAAGATCAACTTTGAAGGTTTATAACTTGAGCAAGAAAACACTTCAAGAGTATAAATATTAACTATACCTTTTTGGCACTATATAAAACATCTCCATGAAATCCTTTGACCTTATTTAAATTTATGAGTACCTAAAGTAAATGCACAAACTTGTTGGTTCATTCATATCTACATGATGTGTAGTTAGGGTTTGGCTTCTCTTAAGCTATAATATGAAAGCTCCTCTTTCCAAATGATCAAATGACATATCAAGACATCTATGGATGCCTCAAAACTTCTTCTTTATCCTTACTGACCTACATATGTGCCATATCTCTCCAAACCATCAATATGATCACTTTGTCATTAATGCAGTATGATCTCATGCTCTCTTTGACATCAATGAAAACATAACATCAATGACCATGTTCAACATATTTTATTGATGAAACTATTATGAAAAAGAGGTATAATACCTTTAAAAACCACTCCCAAAACAATTCTTATCCATCTTCTTTTGAAATTTATAAACATGTGTAAGAATAGACCCTTCTCAGATGGATAGGACATAATGACCTACTATCACTCTTATAAAATTTTCATAAATAATAATCCAAAAATATGAAAAAAAATGAAACTTATTTCAATATTACTAGGACCCCTAATAATGTCTAAAGTTTAAGCTCCTCTCTCTATCTCTCTCTCTCTCTCTCTCTCTCTCTCTCTCTCTCTCTCTCTCTCTCTCTCTCTCTCTCTCTCTCTCTCTCTCTCCCTCTCTCTCTCTCTCTCTCTCTCTCTCTCTCTCTCTCTCTCTCTCTCTCTCTCTCTATACCATTCAATTTAAATTTGCCTTTCTGAGCTTGTGAAGGTAGTGATGGAGGAGAAAAGGTTTATGGAGTGTCAATTAGACTTTAAACTCGGTATATAGATGGAAAATTATCTAAGGTATCCAAAGGGACATTTCCAAACCATTTGTAATTGAAAACGAATCTTTCAAGGCCATACACGTGCTTATAAAGTGTCTTTTTTCAAAGATTAGGCATTGAACTACATATTATGTTAGAATATAACTACCCATAAACATTATATAACCAAACTGTGACATAAAGTATGTTTTTAATCTTCTTGAAACATTATACCTTGAAGTGGTAGGTCCAACTCTTCCAAATAGGCCAAAAGGTGGCCAAAATGTGTTTTTTACATATAAGAGTCAAATTAAAGTTAAATCATGATAATATACTATTAAATACGCATAAAATGACCTTTTATAATTAACCTAGACTATATTATACCTTTTACCATGTTTGACCATTCCAAGACCTCGTGATTGACCATTGGACTAGATAAGTGAACATAAGACTAGAACTTGGATAATGCTATGCAAGGACCAATATGACCATATGGAAATATTAAAGACCACTTCAAACCATTTAAAGACCATGAAAAACATTTTACAACCCTATGAGGTTTTAACCTAGAGGGGGTGACCAATTTTGACTTGGGGTCAAAATTTGGTCAATAATAAGCTGACAATAAAAGGAAATGAAGTTGTTGATTTTTAATAAAATATTTATGAGCACTAAAACATGGACATAAAAAATTTAAGGGTTGACACTAGAATTTTTTAATTTTGAATGGTTTTTAACTATCCATATGTGACAACTAATAACTCTTGGAAAAAATTTCCACGCATATTTAAGAGCTAGTTTTCCTTTAAAGTCAAAGGGGTAATTAACAAAGCAATACATCACAAACATAAAAAAACATAATATTAATATGTGAATATAAATTTTGAATTCCATAATATAGCATACAATATTCCAAACCTAATTATAAAAATTACACTCAATAAAGAGGTGATTAATGTATTCGTTAACTTTCTTAGTCATAATACAAAACTAGGGCCCATAATACCTTATTTTCTTAGATTTTTAGAAGTCAAAATAGATTTATGGTAAATACTCCACATAAAAAATCAATTTTATGAATTTATTTCACACCCAAAGTTTCTCCAAGATGTTTTCCTTGATAAACACGTGGATATATTTTTGTGTCAATAAAAAATTATAACTCTATTGCACAAGATATTTCCTAAATTTCCTAAGGCTCCTCATATTATATCATATTGACTCTCTATAACCTTCATATTCATCTCTTTCATTTTTTTTAAAAATATTTCATGCTCCACTTTCAACACCCTTGTATCAATGTTCCAATCCTCCCATTGTATTTATAGTATAACCTCTTGAGATACTAGGAAGGTTGTCTCTCTTGAAAAAATAGCCACTTTGCATGTACCTTGATTAATTAGAAAGTCATGAGTGTAGTCACTCAAATTTGGTCATGAATACTGGATGATGTTAGTTTTTTCCCAATTTTAATTTCATTTACTTGATTAATTAATCTATACATATTTAGCTAATTCACTCTATCCTAAGTACCTATATAGACCTATTCCTTTCTAAGTTGATATTTTACACCTATAAAAATGTTCTTATTTGATAAAAAATCTCTAAAATATATATACAAACATCCTAGATGCAAAATTTTACATGTTAACCTTCTATAAAAAATTGACTAGTAGGGTGGTAGTCAATTTTGACCCCTATTGGTCGATCATGTCCTTCACCCTAACAATAACTCTTTTTCAAAAGTTAAGCCAACCGTTACATGTTGGTCTACATTTTTTAGGATAGGAAGCATTAGGTTTTTCCATTTTGGATTGATATAAAGAAACATATAAATCACATGTTTTATCACTTTAAAATCACTATGCAATTACAATATGAAATCACACTTATATTATTTCACACTAAGCTAAACTCCCCTATTTTACCCAAATCTGATTCTAATCATTTGAATCAGTCCTTAGCCAAGTTAAAAAATCATTATAAAGTATTCAATCCATCTATATATGTATTCATGTATAAAAAGGAGCATAGTTGCATAAATTAGTCTAAGTAGGAGAACTACATATGCTGGATATCCTTATTCAAAGTATTGGATGCATAGGTAATGATTAGTCATCATAGTGGTGATTGGGGTCAAATCAATTCATTACACTCCCATTTTCTATTTGTAGGTCCTTTTGCTATTGCAATCTATGTGAGGGTTTAAACTTTGAAGAATCCATTTGTAGTTATTTTTTGTGCATCCAAAGGTCAAATTTCCACATGTGTGATTTAAGTTATCATGATGATTTTCCCCTGATTTCCCTAATTTCTAGTAGAGGACATAATTGACTAGCAAAGGACAATAGTGCTAGTTGTTCTTGTCCCATTTTGGACAATATTGTCCCTAATAAATTACACTTACAATTGTAGTTTTCAAAATCACTATCAGTCTATTTATTAGTTTTAGCCACCATTTAGTTTCACATAATATGATCACAGATAATAAAAAACTAAGTCTTTTGTATTTTTCATAGTTAGTCTTCTTTCATTCGATCATGTTTTGTCTATTTTAGAAATTTTCTTTCATTTTGCTTGTTGTAAGCTATGTTACATCAATTACTTTTCTCAAATCAATTTATCTTAATTAGGGTTAATACAACTATTAATTCCAAATTATAATAAAACATATTAGTGAACCTATTTTTTTTTTGAATATTACTACAATTTTTTTATCCTAAGTTTTAGATAAATTATTGATATTTGACACTAAAAAAACTTTATTTATACCGTGGATCTAATATCTAACACTGAAATAACATACTTAAGACCTCAAATTTTATTAAGGACATTGAAATAAATTTATTTTGACCTCATATATGATATTTGACACTGAAAGAACTTTCTTTTAAACTTTCATTTCAAGAGAATTTATTAATTTTCATGCACAAAAATTTTCCTTTTTTTAATAGCATTCCATTTTTTTTATTGTTTACAACATATTTTCCATGATATTTTTATATGCCATCTAAAAAACCTACCTCCCTTAGTCCTCTAAGGTGTAGTGTTAGGTTAAGTGGGGACCATGTTAGACACTATTGAATTCCTTTGATCACTGCTAAAATGTATTCATCTAATGTAAAAAATTTTTCCCTTTATTTTTATGAGGAAATTTATCATAAATATTTTTAAGATAATCATAATGAACAATTTAATTAAGATAATCAAAATTCACAAGATAATTATGAAGGATTAGATGGGATCCATCTTGATAAACTTAATGAAGTATATCATGAAAAAGTCCAATGTTTATCCACATTTTGAGAAAGACATTATAAAATGCCACAAGATATACCCAAAGTAATTGGAGTCCTTTTAAATTCTAAAAAGGCACCAAAACAAAAAAAAAAAAAAATCATTTCATAATAAGAACCACTCTTTCATATTGTCAACCCTACTATAGGTATTCAAAATATATCTATAATTCCTCTAAAAGAGGAATTCCATCTATGGCATCCATCTACATTTTTTCTTTCTTCCCATCACTAACAAACCATGAAAAACCCTTTTTGAAAAGAGATATAAAATCACACATATTTAGCCACACAATAAAACCATTAGAGATCCTTCTAGTCATGGATAAAATTTGTTCAAGAGGAATTCGTCCAAGATATTTGTTCACTATAATTCTATTCCATAATGGGTCTTTCTCACTAATAAACCTCCATAACCATTTAAAACCATAAGCTTGAGGAAAAATAGATATGCATTTAATACCCAATCCACCCCAACCTTTAGGAAGATAAACAACATCCCATTTGATAACATTTAATTCCTTTCTTTCCTAAACTTTATCCCCTTTCCACAAAAAGGAAATAATGAGTTTTTCAAGGAGATTGGTGATCTCAATTAGAGAATGAATGTAAGATATTAGATAAAGTGGAGTAGATATTAACACTAAATTAATAAAAATAACCCACCCTAATAAATTTAAATAAAGATAGGTTTGCAAACTAAGTTTGTCCATAATTTTGCATAATAATCATTTCACTATTTTTTGGCATGATTTCCTAAGACAATTAGGACACCATGGTAGGTAAATAACTATTTTGGATATCTTGAATTAAACCAAATATCTGAGAAATATTCTTACTATGTAATGAGAAATAATTATAAGCAAACATAATAGACTTACTTGCATTAATTTATCCCTAGTGGCCACACAAATTTTGTCAAGAATTTTCATCAATTATTTGGCTTCTTCCACTAAAGCATATCCCATTAGCAAGGATTTATTAATAGACTAAGAATGAGTTAAATTTTCCACATTAGATATGATACAAATACATTTAATTTGGCCCTGTTGTTTAGTATACTTAAATGAATAACTAAAAGTTCCTAATTCTTCTAGTGGCCCTAAATAAAATAGTTGGTCCACCAATATAATTGATAGTACACAAACCATGTTGTTGTCTCTTGGTAACTGAAACTAGAAATAAAACAGTTCATGCTTTCTCACTCTTTCTTAGGTAATTCATAAATTAAAATGTAAGTTCTAGAAACTCAACTCATCTTCTTGATCAAGTAAGAATATATGTGTCATTTGATCATTATTAACACCTCATTATCAATCGATCTTAGAAAATATGATTGTAAAGTATGTAGATATACATGCCCCATTTTGAGGTGATAGATTGTAAATGTTTTATTTAAATCACTCATCTCAAAATAAATATTTATGTGCATCACTTATCATTATATAATATAGTCAAAGTTTTTAGAATATTTAAAAAAACACTTAAAATAAATATATTTACTCATCAAAAAATATCATCATGTAAAACACAATAGTAAGATTAAACATTGTTTGAGGGTGAGAAAAAGAGGGAAAATAAATATTCTCAAATATAAGAATGTGATGGAGAAATAATGTATGCCAAAATGTAAGCTCCATATCTGTTAGATATATCTAATAATAAGATCACTGAGATAGTCAAGGATACAATACCCACAGTGGAAAATCAAGGTAGGTAAAAATAACATGCCCCCAATGTATAAATGTGCCCTTACGAGTGCTAGATATGGTAATGAAGAAAATACATAATAGTAACATGCACTAATAGATGCATGATAAATTCCATGGCAACATAGGCAGTATGAAGAGTATATCAAAAATATTAATATGCATGATATGTATCATGGAAAAAATCATAACATATCACATATTATAGGCAATAAATTACACATAATCATTTAACCACCTATAGAATATAAAGTTATCATGTAATGAGGGAATGGAGAGGGATAACTTATAATTGGGCATAGGTTGGCTTAGGAACACCCATTCCATTTATAGTGTTTGTGGAGGGCATCACCCCACCTTTAATATAGGTGAGGGAACCAATCCCCATATGGCTTATGTTGGGGGAACCCCACCATAGTATAGTTTGATTTGGAGGGACCCAACCTCACTATAATAGGTTGAGAAACCCAATCTAGACCATATGTTTTATGACACCCATAGGTGGGGTTGGGTTTGAAACACCCATATAATAAGGGGGTTAGGGAGGTGGGGTTTAGGAGGTGGGGTTGGGTCATATGATGCATAATTAATGACAACATGACATGAAATGATATAATACTATAAAAGACATCAATAAGAAACATGCACAAACACACACAAGCATACCATGCAATTAATCCTATAATCATAGGAACATAATAGAGCACACAACATAAAAATTTAATAGTCATATGTAATAACATTATTTTTATATCCATGTAACACATAATATGTAGGCACTAGTAAGATAAGTGTAATAAATGTAAGTAGAACTATATGATAAGTAGAAAGATATGAAGGACATCACCATAACCTCACTATAGAGAGATTACCCATGTGTAAGGTATACCATCAATGTGGTAATGTGCCTAGAGTGTGGATATAAAATTAGTCAATAACATTTGAAATTCCATACTTACACACAACTTACACATCTTGCATCTCACTCACTCAAAGAATTCCATGGGAAGCATGTGTGTGAACATGTACAGATAAAACCTATAACATAGGTAGATAATCATGATATTTATTCATAGAAAAAGTTTTTTTTTTAATTTTAAATATTTTGTACACTATTTTCATATTTTTTCATTTTATAGAAGAATATATCATACAAAGCATTAGTATATTTTAATAAAATTTTGATAGAAAGAGTGTCATTTTTTTTCAAACTTTGATGTTATTAGTGTCAAAAAATTTTGCTAACAAAAATTACATTAACATTGATGAAATTTATGCTTGATAAATAAAAACACATCCAAATGATGTAAATCCTATTAATTTTTTATTTTTTCATAAACTTTGTTTTATTAACATTAGAAAAAATTGTTACATAAATTGCATTAGGTGTGATGCAATTTACCTCAACAAAATAGAAGACACCTATAAAATGGTGGCAACCCTTCAATTTTTTTCAAGATGCTGACCATATTAATTTTAAAATTCCCCAACACAAATATTTCCCACATGTTTTAAAAAATAAAGGCTAAATATAATCAAAGTTGACCCATTGATATTTTTTGAAAAGTCAACAAAATAATCTAATACAACTACATGAGGCTTTGTGTCAAATTACACCATATTTTAAGAAAAAAACCCAAAATCTTATTAAGAAAAAAAAATATTTTTCTCTTATATAAGTTAGATAAAAATAATAAAAAACATTTTTTTTAAATGGCATAATTATTGTTATTATTTAATATATTTTTAAATTTTATCTATATTTTTTGATGTTTGTATTTAAATAGAGAGAAGAAAAAATGGAAATAAAAATCAATAGAATTAAAATATAAAGACAAAGAACCATATTATAGAGATGATTAGTTTGAAAATAGTTTTGAAAATACATAAGAAGAAGAGGAGGAAAGGGAAGACGAAAAATAAAAGTTTGTAAGTTGTATATATCATTTTTTGCTTTGATTTTTTTAAAATGATAATGATCTATAAAAATAAGTTGTTTTTGTCTAATATATGAATATATTTAATCTAATAATATAATATTTCTCTATTTTTTGCATTAAAATTTTGAGAATTCCATTTATCAAACCCTAGTGTTTAATTGTTTCACAATATAGACCTTGGGTTTGGAAAATCACAACCCAAAATTTTCATTTTTTTGTTTAATTTTTTAAAAATATGTTTAATTTTATCCATGAAGGAATTTATTATATTTTTTCATTATTATGTTTCAATTTATATTTTTTATCTTTCAAAACTTGATTTATGATATTGTGTATAGTTTTAGGAAATGAGTTACAACGAGAAAGATGGTAAAGTGGATCATCACAAGGGAAATGTTGGAAGTATTGATGATGATGGTGATGATGATGATGATGATGATGATGATGATGATGATGATGATGCCTTTAGTGATAAAAATGTATTTATTGATGATTATGATAAAGATAATGATATGAGAGAGAAAATAAAAAATTAACCAAATAATGATGGAAACACTTAATGGAATTCCCCACATAACTATTATAATTTTTTCGAATAAATTTAAATTTAAATTTGAAAAATAAATTGATGTTAAAAGTTTTAATTTTTCATTTTCCAAAAAAACATTCTCTTAAAAAAATTAAAATTAACAAATTGAATTTTTGAAAAAGTCAACAACTTTGGCACAAAAAACCTAACACACTTCCTGGCATAAATTTTTATGACACACATTGTATAAATAAAATCTCTACTCAATCTTCACCAAATCCATATATGTTATAATTTACTTTGAAAAATAGATTGATGTTAAAAAATTTAATTTTTCATTTTCCAAAAAAAACATTCCCTTAAAAAATTTAAAATTAACAAATTGAAATTTTAAAATAGTTAACAATTTTGGCACAAAAAACCTAACACACTTCCTGGTAGAAATTTTTATGGCACACATTGTATAAATAAAATTTATACTCAATATTCACCAAGTACTATTATAATTTTTTTGAATAAATTTAAATTTAAATTTGAAAAATAAATTGATGTTAAAATTTTTAATTTTTCATTTTCCAAAAAAACATTCCCTTAAAAAATTTAAAATTAACAAATTGAAATTTTGAAAAAGTCAACAACTTTAGCACAAAAAACCTAACACACTTCCTAGCATAAATTTTTATGGCACACATTGTATAAATAAAATATCTACTCAATATTCACCAAGTCCATATATGTTATAATTTATTTTGTGTCAGTTCTGCTAATGCAAATTACATCAACACACAAAAAAATATATGGGGAAAATGCCCTAATTTTGATGTTACTACTAATACAAAAACATAAAAATATACTAGTGAAGAGGAGGCCAAGGGGCATGGAAAGTAATAATAAATAATAACTCAATTAGGAAATAAGATAAGCCAAGGGGAATAAATAAAAAGATAAAAAAAAATAAGAGGATTATAATAACCTACAACTTCCCTTTATACTTAATGTATGCTAGGATGAAAGGTCTATATATGTTTGATGTCATCATTAGTAATTTTACACAAGTATTTGGAATGGGATTAAAAATTAAAGGGAAAGGGCCAACATAACATAACATGCAACCTAAACTCAAGGGATATAAGAAAGTGGATGCAATAGAATGAAAGTGCAATGATGTTAAATATATAAGAAGGATGAGCCAAGGCATAATCTAAAAGGAGAGAATACCATGAAACATGTCACATATATAATAAAGAAGCTTTGTATATTGATAAACTATAATAAAATAGTGATATATTGATTAAGTGTAATTGATATGTTAGAATGCATAACTGATAATTACATTTATTCATATAAAAATAAAATACCATGAACACTATGAGTTATATGTGTTTTTATAAGTATTGTAAAAATGGTCACATGTTGTTAGATAGCGTAAATCATCATCCTAAATAAATATATTGTCCTAGTGGGCTCAAAGATCCTCTTTAATCTCTTAAAAAACACTTGTATTAGTTCAGATATGTCTTGTTGTAATTGATATCTTAGTAGGTGATTTGTTATGAACTATTTCAAGAGGTAGTGGATCAATCTTGGGATGTGGATTATTAGGAACTATAAGTCTCAGTGGTGTAGTTGTAGGTTCCATATGTGTAAGATATGTATCAATAAATATCATGGATTATATATGGGTATTATGTCCTTAATGTAAATGAGTAGGATCCATAGTATGGAGAATGTGTTGATAGTAAGATATCTTCATCAACACAAGATATAATAATGGAATAAATCATGAGGAATGTGGTGGGATGGGTGATGCCCCTAATGGAAACATGCAGGTCAATATGAGCATGACAATATGAAATAAATAAGATATAATCAAACATAAGTTTACAAATTATATGTCTCATATAAATGTATGATGTTTATTATGAAAACATGGGGAATAGTAGTACCATATGGATCATGGTGAATTAAGTTTTTTAGGATATGTGGTGACCAAAAAAGACATGGAAAATTAAGCATGCACACACAAAGTGAAAAATAAGAAAACAAAGATTAAAAAATAAAAATCTCATGAGGAAAATTAAAATAAAATAATAAAATCCAAGTGGTGATAAGTCACAAAAAGTCATAAAGTCGATGAAAAATGACCGTTCAAGAAATTAGAGGTCGAATCAATGTAAGATGGAAAATTAAATCATCACCAAAATGTCCTCAAATCTAACTATGAAATCAATCAACATAAATATATGGTACATGTCATATAAAATCTTAAATAATAATTTTACGATGTATTTTCAAAATCACATATTTTTATTATGACATGAATCTAGTAAACCATAATTAACAACACATCATAGGCACTCAATATAGTTAACTTAAAGTTTTTTCCTCGTAAGTACCCATTTATGTATAAATTTAGCATTGGACATCCCATGGATATTTTTGTAATTATTATAAATTATTCATGTTTTTTCAAGATAATATTTAAGATTATGCATACAATGAACATGGTCTTATAGGTTTCAATATTACACATTATTTTTTTAGACTTGAAAAAGTGATTAGATGTAGCATTATTGATGCAGGAGCATCAAGCATAGAAACATCACTTTTGTATTGTTGAAAAGTCATATCTTAGTTAGAGGTCAAAGTTGATCTATTTTGGGGTATAAGTGTGTGTGAAGGATCTTATAGGGTCCATTTGTGTCTTTTGAGTCATCTTGAGTCATCAAGGGTGTGTTTTGAGTGGATGGGAATTTTCCCTCCAAAAGTGATAATTTGAAAATTCAAATATTAAAACTAAGCCTAGAAGGACCATATGTATGGTATGATGTGGTTAAGTGAAATAAAGTTGGTAAAATTTTCCAAGGATTAATGTCAAGAGTGTTTTTTAAGTCATTTTATGTCTGATTCCTAAAGTCTTGAAATACAAGAGTCATATCACACATGTAACTACCACTCATACATTGAGTTGGCCAATGTAAGAGAAGTTTTAAGTATAACTACCAAAAAATCCAATGTAGATATGAATGAGAATGGTATTTTTAAAAGAGGTGATGAGAGTAGGAGGAATAGAGAGATAAATCTGATAAGAAGAGAGAGGAAACAAAGAATAGAAGTTTTATACACTCTCCAAGAATGATGATAAAGTCCAAGAAAGGACAAAATATGTAATGGTTGTTAGTTATTGATAGTAAATAAGTGTTATTTGTTTTGTGTAATCTAACATGATAAATATATTAATTTTTATTGATTATATATTTCCTAAAAATATCCTTAAGGCTATGAACATGTCACCATTTGTATTGTTACAGGTTTGAGATAAGTAATGTAGGGTTATAGGCAACAAAGGATGATTTGGTTAGTTTTCTAGAGTGTGAATGAAATATATTCATGGTACAATAGTCATGAATATTTTTGATTCATTTGGACCTCATGGTGATTTAATAGAGTGTTTTACAGTGAGATAAACTCAGGTAAACCTAGCTCTGACCTTAAACCTTGTGAACATCTGACACATTCCAGAAAAGACTGGTTTTGATATTTTTTTAGGATGCTCAATGCAAGATAAACATTATTTTATAGGTTTATTCCTATATACAAATCATGAAATCCATTGTATTTTAATTTATTGTGTTTTGGATTGAAAATTGAAAGCAAGAGTTTCTAGACTATGAGTACCATGTTTGCATACATAGTAAATACTCTACCTACACAGTCAAGTGCCAAGAAAGGATTATGTCTGATTAAGTAATGTGAATGGTCATAGATTTAGTAGAGAATTGATATAATATAAAAGGATAATAAATTATTTATAATATCCCTTATGAATTTTAGAACCCCTTAAAGTGCAAATAGACCACTGAGGTGTTACACAGTCCTACAAAGAACTCACAAAATTATGTATTTGGTGATGTTTTAAGCTTGATAAGATTTATAAAATATTATTATTAATTGGGGAAGTTTAATCTTGTTAGGAAAGACTTGGGGATTGTCTTATATCCTTTTAAAACAACCCATAACTAAAGATATTAAAATTTGACCTCTCTTGTCCAGTACAGACTACACTTTGGACTAGCTAAGGTTTCATATTTCAAAGGATTATAAATTTTGATTTAACCTATGAAAATTATTGAAATTTAATATTATATTTTTATTCAATTCCATATATATTATTATTGAGGTTTTAAGTTGGTCCCACATTCATAAATTATGGAACTAGCATTGTGGGTGTGTTGTAGGGCTATAATAGGGCCTAAGTATGAATAAACTTACAAAGTAAGTGGTACTTAGATAGAGAGTTATAATTTTAAAATTCATGTAAGTTTGTAATAAAATATATGGTACCCAAATATTGGATTATATGTTTAATACGACTTACATATTATTCAAAGGGAAAAGGTGAAAAAAGGATATAAGGAGATATGGCCATTATTAAACTTGAAGAGTTCAAGGGGATGATAGAGAGTGATTAAGAGATTAAAATAGGTTAATAAAAGTTTAATGTGTTTATTAAAAGTCATTAATGAATTTAGGTCGTGTTCATGAGAACCTAAATAAGATTTGGTGCGTTAAGCCATGAAGAAGAGTGACTAGTGTGAGGAAAGTGAGTGAGTGAATGTAAAGATATGAAATAGTGAATAAAATGAGTGGATATGATGAATGAGAGGTTTATAAAAGGTATAATGACTTATATAAAATGACTCAAAGTTTCTTAAAAACATGATGAACAAAGGAGAGGATGTTATCAATTTAGAAAGAAGACCACAGTTGTTGAGCATTAAAGCTTATGCCCAAAGCAAAGCATTTGAAGTTTAAATCAAAGATTGAATGTTAGAGCCATCATTTATAAATTTTTATATTTTCCCATATAACTCTACATAATTTTTTATTATATCAAGGTAATCTCTTGGTTTGATTTTGTATCTAGTTCTTAAAGACTGTCGATTTGAGATAGGCAAAGAATGCTATGAGGATTGCATGAGATAACATTTTAGAGTATTGTGGGAAAAGAGTATGGTGAAGGTATGATATATTGATATTATTAAATATAAATTTAATAATGATAAATATAGTAACTAAATCCCCTAAGTCCAATGAGAAGGACTTAAAACTAGTCAAGAGAACTAGAGAAGGTGAAGTAGAAAGAACATTGAAGCTTAAGTGAGAGAAGGGAAAGACTCCATGAGAGAATCAAGGGAGATAAAAAATTCTAATAAAAAGTATTAGATAAATATAAAATATCCAAGAGAGATATAAAATTCAAGTGGATAATCTTGTTAAGTGATAGGTCTAGGTAAGCCTAGAAAGTGAAGAGAAAGAGAGAAGATGGATGTAGAAGAAGTACAAGATATGAGAATAGAGTTGGGGTATATTTTTTAGAAGATAGGTCTCATGGTGAATATTTTTAAGGTTTAAGGAATCCAATGTATAGGCTATCATATGAAAAAGAGGGTGAAGTGGCCATCAAAACTACTTATGATAAAGATAAGGCATGAGATGAATGTCTTGAAGAAAGAGAAGAAAAGAGAGGGTAAAACCCATAGAGGCGTGAGAAATGAGGAGATACAAAGAGATAAAAATGATAAATAATTTGAGAAATTTTTTTTAATTGAGGGTAAAAATGAAGGAAAAGTTCCAAGAGAAACACTTGAGGGAGAAGACAAGAATAAAAGGAGAATGTCTATGCAAGAGGCATTCATGGAGACTATGTGGTCTCTTGTTTTATATTATAATGTTCACTTTAAGTATTGTATGAATTTATAGAGGAAAGTTTTATGAAGTTCAATAATTACACCTTAAGGATTATGAATAATGGGTCTAGTACATCACCCAAAAATATTAAAGAAGATGACAAGGAAAGAGGAAAAGATGTATAAGTCAATATGATGAACAATTAATAATATTAACATGTTAAAGATGAGATAGAAGAGGATTTTTATGATGAATTGTCAAGTATTGTATTTTAATGAAGGAAAAATATAAATATTTGAGAGAGAATATGAGCTTGCAGTAGTCCTATATCGAGGTAAATGAATGCCTAATAATTGATTGTGATTGCACATTTGAAAATAAAAGAGTTAATTTGTAGATTAGCCAAGTAAAGAATAAATTACAACCCTAAAAGATAGTACAAGAGTATGGGTTCATGGTGCCTAAGTGGCTCAAGATAAAATGTGGTGAGATGAAGAAGGAAAACCTCAAGAAAGAGGTCATACAAGGCAAGAGTACAAGTGAAAGACAAGATCAAGTAAATATAAAATAAGCAAATGGTAGGATATATCAAGTTGGAATGATAGGATATAAAGGTAATAACCATGAAGAATGGGAGATAATAAATCAATATTAGTTTGAGAGAGTGCAAGGAAAAAAATGGGTTGTGAATAACATAGAAAAGGTACAAAGAGATAGTGTTGAAAGTACATTTCAAGAGAGCACAAAGAAAGAGGTAGATTTCAAGTCTAAGAAGTAAATAAAAGACATGGTGGAGGCCAACCAAGACAAAGGGAAGAAGATGCAGCTAAGTGAGAAAGATGACAAGTGTGAAGAGGTTAAATGTTCTCAAGGTTTGAATTCTAATGTTATTTTTTATGATGTATGTGAATATGATTTAAAAAGTGAATATATTTTATATATAGAAACAATATCATTGATAGATGGGATTGTGAAAAGGTAAGATGAAGATGAATCACCTCATAGAGTGCTTTAAAAACTTGATATACAATAGATGTAAATTTTTTTACTCTCATGAATGAGGGAGTCCAAAGACAAGTTATGGATCAAGATGCCCAAGAAGATGAAGAACAATATGGTCCAAAATTTGATGAAGTTGATGGAGAGATAGATGCTCTCATATTGAAGGAGGAATTGGAGATACTAGATAATATTTTAAGTACATTAAAAGGGCTGAAATAAAGTGAAGGAAAATAATATAAGCTCATGGATGAGATCAAAGAAGAATTAGGATTGAAGCTTCATAGTGAAGAACAAGGAATTATGCAAGTAAATCCACAAGTAAGCACACTATCAAGAAATCAAGTAAATCATAAACAAGTTGAAATGGTAATCTATTCAATGGGTGAAGTTACAGTAGATTCATTATTTTATTTTCATGATGATGGTAAGACAATGAGGTGCCAAATAATATTGTACCATGCTGAAGATGAATTGGTTGAGAGGTTGTTCTTGCAAGATCAACAAGGTTGTGTGAAGACACATCAAGAGATGGAGGAATGTAATGAAGTAATAAAAAAAGTTATTCTTATTGAATAAGTGACAAATCTTGATAGGTATATGAATTAATTAGATCACAAATAATAAGGAAACAACATTAACAAAGAGCAAAAACCACAAAATAAGTAAGCACTAAGTGAGATCAATGAAGAAAGAAGCCATAAAACAAGAGTAAGCATGGAGAGTGAGAACCATTGGTTAGAGAAATATTATGATGAAGCAAAAACTAAGTTTTAAAAATTATAAATTATAGAAAACAAAGAGTTGCATCATCTAATACACCTCATAGAGATAGAGGAAGAGTTAACAAGAAGAATAGACAAGGTAAGGAAGTAGAAATACAAGATTTTAATGAGGATAAAGGAGAAAGAAAGGAGGATTAACATTAAGGTGAGTATTGAATATCCTCCAATACTAAATTGGAAGGCAATAAAAATATGTTAGCTTTCAATTTCTCCCTCTTAGGGAGTATGATGTAGGAGCATCAAGCATACAAACATCACTTTTATGTTGTTGAAAAGTCATGTATTAATTAGAGGTTAAAGTTGATCTATTTTGGGGTATAAGTGTGTGTGAAGGATAATATAGGGTAAATTTGTGTCTATAGAGTCATCTTGAGTCATCAAGGGTGTGTTTTGAGTGGATGGGAGTTTTCCCTCCAAAAGTGATAATTTAAAATTTTAAATATTAGAATTAAGCCTAGAAGGACCATAAGCATGGTATGAGGTGGTTAAGTGAGAGAAATTTGGTAAAAATTTCCAAGTATTCATGTAAAGAGTGTTTTTGAATTAATTTTATCTCTAATTCCTAAAGTCTTGAAATTCAAGAGTCATGTTAAAATGTAACTACCACTCATACATTAAGTTGGCCAATGTAAGAGAAGTTTTAATTATAATTACCAAAAAAAACCAACATAGATATGAATGAGAATTGTAGTTTTAAGAGAGTGTATGAGAGTAGGAGGAAGAGAGAGATAAATCTAAGAAGGATAGAGAGGAAAAAAATAACAAATGGTTTTTACACTCTCCAAGAATGATGACAAAGTCCAAGAAAGGACAAAATATGTAATGGTTATTAGTTATTGATAATAAAGAAGTGGTGTTTGTTTTTTGTACCCTAAAGTGATAAATATATGAATTTTTATTAATTATATATTTAATATAAAATCCCTTGAGGCTATGGACATTTCACCATTTGTATTGTTATAGGTCTGAGATAAGTAATGCAAGGTTACATACAACAGAAGATGATTTGGTTAGTTTTCAAGAGTGTGAATGAAATAACTTCCATGGTAAAATAATTTTGAAGATTTTTTATTCATTTATATCTCATGTTGATTTAATATAGTGTTTTAAATTGAGATAAACTTAGGTAAACCTAACTCTAACCTTAAACCCTATGCACATCTAACACAATCAAGAAAATGTTAGTTTTGATAGTTTTTGGAAGATGCTCAATGTAAGAGAAACATTAATTGCTAATTTTATTAATTTATATACATCATGAAATAAATTTTATTATCATTTTTTTTTTGGATTCAATATTGAAATCAAGAGTTTCTAGACTATGAGTACCCTATTTGCATATACAGTCAATACTCTAGCTACATAGTCAAGTGCTAAGAAAGGATTATATGTTATTAAGGAATGTGAAATTTCATGGAGTTATTGGATCTTTGATATAAGTGAAAATGATAATAAAGTCTTGAGAATATCCCTTGTGAATTTTATAACCCCTTAGAGTTCAAACATACCATTGAGGTGTTACACAACCCTACAAAGGACTCACAAAATTATGTATTTAGTGATATTTTAAGCATAATAAGATTTATCAAAGATTAATGTTAATTGGGGAAGGTGAAAATTATTAGGAAAAACCTGGGGAATGTCTTATATCCTTTTTAAACAACCTATAACTGAATATAATGAATTTTGACCCCTCTCAACTAGTATAGGCCTACACTATGGACTAGCTAGGGTTTCATATTTTAAAGGCTTGTAATTTTTTATTAAACTAGTGAAAATGGTTGAAATTTCATATTTTATTTTTATTCAATTCCATATATAATTTTATTTATTTTTAAGTTTGTCCCACGTCCATACAATATGAAACTAGCATTGTGGGTGTGTTATATGGCTAGATAGGCCTAATTGTGAAGAAGCTTACAAAGGAAGTGGTACTTAGACAAAAATTTAGAATTTTCAACTTCATGGGAGGTTGAAATAAGATATATGGTTCCCAAATATGGGATTATATTTTTAAATATGACTTAGATATAGTTTAAACAAATGGAAAAGGTTAAAAAAGGCTACAAATAAATAGGGTCATTATTGAACTTAAAGAGTGAAAGGGGATGATGGAGAGTGATTGAGAGTTTAAATTGGTTAAGACAAGTGTAATGTGCTCATGGCAAGTAATTCATGAAGTTATGTTGTGTTTATGAAACCTTAAACAATATTTGGTGTGTTAAGCCATGATGAAGAGTGACTAGTGTGAGGAAAGTGATTGAGTGAATGTAAGGATATGAAATAGTGAATAAAATGAGTGGAGATGATGAATGAGATATTTATATAAGGTCTAATTACTTATATATAATGACTCTAAGTTACTTAAAAACATGATGAACAAAGGAGAGGATGTTATCAAGTTAGAAATAAGACCAAAGTTGTTGATCATTAAAACTTATGCCCAAAGCAAAACATTTGAAGTTCAAATCAAAGATTGAAGGTCAAAGCCATTAGTTGGTGAGTTTGAATATTTTCCCATGTACCTTTTTAGCAATTTTAAACATTATCTTGATGAGATGTACTATAACTAGATAAGTGATCATGTAAATGTTTATATATTGAAGCATAATCATGATTATAATCATTAATAGTCTCATAATCCACTTGGAATGGGTTCCCGTTAGTTATGGTAAGTGCACTATATCCAAGACCTAGTTTGAATGGATGAGGAGTTAGTATTATTTGATCGTTAATACCTTTTTTATTTTGACCTAATCTTGTACCATTGTACCCATTTTTTATAGATATAAATCTAGTCATATATATTTCAAATGATATTATTGTGGGACCAAGAAGTTGTTGAGGTTTTTCTAGTATTCAAGCAAGTTTTTATCATAAGTTGTTTTCCTTTATCCTTAAAATATGATATATCATTAATCACATAGGATGGAAAATGCAACCCTAAATCTTGGGGAGTATAATACAATTTTCCAATACCAAATGTGTTCATGTCATCTCTCTATTCTCTAAGACCACATGGTGTAAATTTAATATTTCATAAATGCTTAGCTAAGCTATCAAGGTGGTTATTATATTCATCTTCATCATCTTGAGCATGAATAACCTCATTTTTATTGAAAATTTTACCCAAAACACATGTATGATTTATTTCCTCAGGAATATATTTTTGAGGTGTTATAATTTCTATAGAGGTATATTAAGGTGTGGGATAACAACTTTTATGGGTTACACAACATTATAAAACTGGAAGGGGACATCCTTTGTGGGACACTAATAAATATGACCCTCATGTATAAGTTTTAATATTCTATGTAACATATATGGAATAATATTTATAAAAGTAATTTATGGTATACAAATTATAATATCATAGCTAAATTCATTAAGTATCACTTGACAAATGTATCTAAAGTATTTTCCCTAACAATTATGTTCAATGTAATTTTTCCTATGGGACTTCATGGCTAATTTAAAATCATTTTATGACCATATTAAAATGTGTAATAAAATTATGATCAATTCAAAGTGAATTAATTAATGATTTACTAAAAATAGTCAATCTTAAACCATTATCTATGAGAACCCTCTTGATCTCATTATGGTTAATAAACTTGAATGTACAAGGGAAGGTTTTAGTTGATTCTCTCCATGAGAGGCAAGTCCTCAAATTAAAAAGAGATGATATTATCATAATTTTTAAATTTATTAACAACATAAGAAAATTAAATGGGTCTAGTATCACTTTGAAAAATGGAATCACACAAAGCCTAAAGTATTATATCTTTGAAACTAGTTGATATTTTGAATAAACATAAGACATAACTCTTGGCATGTGTATTTTGAAGTTTCTATAAAAGATAATAAGTTTTAGGTTATTGGATCATAATCCTATAAGGATGAGGGGTAATATTATAGGATTTAGGATGAGTTATTTGGTTAACCCCACCTTGAAGTTGAGGAGAAGCAAGAGGGATAATAACATTATGTGGACAACTCTTCTAGGTTGTTATGACATCTACCTTATAGTGAATCATCATAAAATAGAAAAAAATAGGCCGTCACTAAAAGTATGGAAATACAATATATAAATTTCAAGGATACAATCACATAAGATATATATCATTATGACATATAACCCTATCATGTATCAATATATAAGTTAGTGTTCTATTATAAATGTGAGGAAAGATGCATGGAAAAACTAATAAACATTTGTATAAAAATCATATAATAAATCCTAAGAACATGAGAAAAATATATACCCCTCATGCCATTTCAAAATATAGATTCATATATAAATCTCATCTACCCATGAGAAAATATAAGAAGTACAAGCCTAAGAATAAACTACCAAGGGAAAGTAGAATAAATTTAAAAAAAACATACATGGTTTGGATGAAGGGAAGCCTGTTAAGAATGAAAAAATAAGGAGAGGGTTTTGATGAGACCCTTATAAAATTATGAATCATTAAAAATGCCATAGAGGATCGAGAGTTGATAAACCCTAAAGTTAGATGATCATTAGGATTGGGTTTATAGAATTTTTTGACTAAAATGAACACAAGGTTAACTACATTATGCCAAAACATTAAAACCATTGTACAATAAAATATAACTACATACAATAAACACAATCAAACACACACACACACACACACACACACACACACACACACACACACACACACACACACACACACACACACACATTTAAGGTCCTAAAATATACAATGAAACATTCCATATTTGACCAAGAGGGATGATAAAGAAATACATTTTTATAACTTACTTATGTATCTTTATAGGATGTCATAATTATAAAATTTGATTTGGATAGTAAGAAAAACAAAACCCAAAATCCATTTAATTGTTTGATAAATTTTTAAAATGGATCAAAATTGATAGGCCAATGATTTTATATTTAGATAGAATCAACGGGTAGAAAGTGTCCATAAAATTTGAAAGTGTCCTCTTCTCACTTTTAGGACCTGATTTTATCATTTAGTTTCAGATTATGATGTCATACATGCTTATATATTCACTTATTAAAATTTATAGGCATAATATTCCATTTTCGCTTCTCCTTTGATATTGACCTAATCTTAAATAATGTTGTAACAAAAAAAAGTGTGTAGATTAGATAGATTTGGAAACCTTCTAAGTAATTATAGATACATATCCCACATACTTGTAATTAGAGATAATGTATTTGTCTTGTGCATGGGAGTGTGATACTAGATAATCAAATGTAATTACATGATCTTTGTTAAAAAATTATTTTATCATAAGACCTTAACCCTAGATAGATAAGGGCATAGTTACATCAATGTGAAAAATCATTTGATGTGATGACATATTGATAAGACTTGATATAATAGTCATGAGAGACTTGAATTATAAAATCTTAGATGAGAATAATAGATAATAAAATAAATAAGATTACTTGATATATAAAGGCTCTTCAAGTGCATATTTACACAAGGGACAACCCTAGAAGATATAAAAATTATAAAAATCAAGGTATAAGGGACCCTAAAGTTAAGGATATAGTTATATGGGTTGTCTAGGATTTAAGACAAGATATTGGAATAATGTTTTTAACATTCAAGGAGCATCCCAAGTCATATGAAGATAAATAACTAGTATATCTATAAGTTTTTAGACATTTTGAATTGAATGGATATATTATCACTAGATAAATATGAACATAAATTTAAGTTATGAGAATTACATATGTCAATGTATGATGATACAGGGCCCAAAATAATGGGAAAGTGTACCAAAAATATCCATATGTGTGCACATGGACCAAGTGAGATATTGCATTAAAAAAATAGTGAAAAAGGGTATTATACTAAAATTATGTGACGACATGTGGCTATTATTCAACATATTTATGTTTTTTAATTTGTATATTATTATAGTGTATGTTAGAGATGCATTCTAGAAAACCTTGTGTCTATAATTTCTATTTTAATTAGTCATTTATTTTGTTAAGTAAATATTTCAGTTTGGAAGGAAAAATCACAACAATATAAAAAATAGCTTGTATTATCACAGCATATATAAATATAAAGGGGTAGTTATTATATGCAATATCACATAAGTTAACATTAATATCAAGGTGAAGGGCCACTTGAAGTGGATGTGAACTATCAAGATATTTGGATCCACACTAGCCTACAATGTAACATTAATTGGCAAACATAAAGATATAAGTTGGATCCATATACCTTATCCCTCAACATGTGATCTTGACTGAAATATTTGATACACATCGATAAAATAAATTGATATTTTAAAAGGTTTCAATAGAATAATTAAATACATTAAGATAATCATGAATAAATCAAGAGGAAAAAAGCTACATGGGTGCAAAACCCACATAAAAATGAAAATGTATGACAAGGAAAACAACCAAAAGGGTGGAAAACATAATTAAACCACTAGTGCCATCTAGTGATAATGAAAATGCACATACAACTAAGAAATAAAAAATAAAAATCACTATATAAATTACAGTTAGACAAAGAAACTCACACCCTCTCCCATGAAAATAAAAAACAGAGACATTCTATTTGACGTGAAAATCCAACTGAATTTAAACCACCCAAAATAAAAATAATATTTTATTTATTTGTAACATAAAAGGGGAAAATCAAATGGAACCCACATAAAAAACCAAAAAGGGTAGAAATAGATACTTTAGATTAGTGACACCTTATATGTAGCTGGCCAAGCCCCACTATCCTATTTATTTTTTAAATATGTTTATCAATATTATAATGTATTTAACTATTGGAATTAAACTTTAAATTAAATTATAATTTTAATTTATTGCATTATGTGCACCCAAACTCTCATTTTGGTGTCCATCCATGTTTATTCATACAAAATCCATAGAGGTATGCTTTTGCATTCTGAGGAAAAAAAGGTGTATTTTTTTTTCAATTTGTTCTTTCTAGATTTTAACCTACTATTAATGTTAACAATAATTCATGATTATATAATCTTATAAGTCCTCAATTTCATTGGATTTTAGTCCATGAATTCCAAACACAAATAATTTTCTTATTTGTATCTGCACCATGTTTTATTTAGTTTTCTAGTATTTTTCCTCCTTAAGTCACATTGGTTTCCATGTCTAAAACATTATTGAATTGTAATTGGTGTGATTTATTAAATTGTGTACCAACTTAAGGGGTTTTATAAATATCAAGAGTTTTCCTATTCTTTGATGTAACATAAGATCTGAAACACAGATGCCAATTTTTGTTAAAAAACTTATCAATTTTTTTTTATTAACCCAAATTAAATATTAGATAAAACACAAATGTATATATTAAGCAAGGAAATTATTTAGATAAATTGAAAAAATGATAAAAAAAACTCTAAAATGTGACAAATAAAGTGATTAAAATTATAAATTATAAAGACCTCATGGGATGGGCATAAAGCAACAAGAACCATTTATAATTGGGATGTGAGATATAAATTTTATTATATGAATTCATACACTTAAACCTTTCTTAATAAAATATTTTTTTCATGAACTAATACTCCTTGGATTCTAAGGTTTTGATTATTTGTTTTTGACAAATCTATTTTGAAAAATTAAATACAATGACCAATAGAACCATGATAAAATTTATTAATATTGTTGTTAATTTATAGCCATAACAAGATACGATATTCATGGACTCTTTCTTATATAGTTTTCACCATATTCTACACCTTTGAGTTACTACCTTTCTTCTAACTTTGTATAAGTTATTTATTGAATTACTATAGGATATATGAGCATAATTTATTAATTCATACTAAATATTCTTATCTTTAGCTATGGACAAGATTTTATCCTACACACATTGTAATGGTCTCTCGTAATTTAATAATGAAATCTCTCCTTTAGGGTTATACTCCTTTGTTATCTTGCACTAATACTCTTTGGGTTCTTATGTTTAGATTGTTTCACACTAAAGGAATTATATTTTCAACATATTCATTACATTAAGACTTATAAGTAATGGTAATACTAAATTTAATAAGCTATGACCTCAAAGCTTAGATACAATTAATTGAAACCTAGAGTGTCAAACCTACTCTATTAGCATGGTCAAATCCCATTGGTAATTCAGGCACCTATAGCTAGCAAACCCAAGATATAGTATCAAGTTTTTGAATTTATTTACCAATATCCATATGACTAAAAGTTTACATTAATTTTTTTATTTAAAATCTAATATTATTTTATCAAGATGTGCACTCAAATTTTAATTTAGGTGCCACTCTCTAACATATATTTATGGAACTCATACATGGATGCCCTCATAATAATTCATAAATACTAGGTGTATTTTTCTTAGTTTATCCTTTATTTATTTCAATAGATTATTTATATTATCAATAATTATGATTATATATTTTAACAAATCCCTAAGTACATATGTTTTTAGTCAAATAGATCCAATCATGGAGATTTATGCTTCTATGTATCCATACCATGTCTTTTTTAATTTTTTTGAATTTTTCCACCATGTATTTCAACCATTTGGATTCTTAAACAAAACTTTCATTATACTTGGTTTAATGTCTTTGATTTTGTGCCAACTTGAAGGGCCCTTTAAATCTCAAGATAGTTTATCTCTTATTTAGAGGAGCACATGACTGAAAATTTAATTGCCAAATATTTCAAGTTTATAAACCTAATTATATGTGGACATTAATCAATCAAAATTTAATCATGTATCACCCATGAACTTGATCTTTGTTACTTTAAAAATGAAAAATATCAACATATATATCTAGGTTTCAAGGTATAACTTATACAATATTGACTCATATATTTATACATAACATCATACCCTCCCTAAATCTCTCTTAAAATTAGAAACTTAAAAATAAAATGATTAGATAATGTAATTAATGATTAAGTATACTTTAAATTTTAGTTATGCATACAAAACTAAAGTTAACCAAATGATTTTTTCTATCAAATTCATATACCTAATTTTTTCATCAATATGTAATATAGATTATAGGTGAATTTTGGTTAACCTTGGGTGTAAATACCAAGAAAAACATGTTTTTCTTAATTTATTCCCCCCTTCCCCCCACAAAAAAAAAATGTCTAAATTTTAACATTGTAAGGAACAAGAGACTACCTGAGCCATTTTTTTAAACATTTTTTATTGTAACTACTAAAAACATTATTATATGCATATTCTCTATCATTATTAATAGTGCGTACATACCACTACCTTTATATATATAATTTAGATATATCTACCTTTGAAACTATTATTTGAATGCCTTTTAATTTTTTATTAGGTAATGTTTTCACTTTTTTTGTTGGATTATCTTTTTATAAAATTCGATTTAACACACATTTATTTACACACGATGATCACTATCAACACTCTAATTTACCATGAAATGATTTAACTCATTTATAAATAAGTGGATAATAGATTCATTCATTCAATACATCACTTGATAAACTCACATTGTTCATAATACAACCTATAAATTTTCCCATGTGCATGGTATGAATTTAAAGTACCCATTTTATATTTTATTAAGAAATGAAAAACTATTAAATCAAAATATATCCATCTCTAAAAATCATAATTCTTATGAATGCAAGGTAAAAATAGTTCAAAAATAAATTAATGTAATTACTTTGACCAATGCCTTATCTATTGGGTCAACATGTGATTGATTTACTCGTAACAAGGCCTACATATTCTTACATAAATGTCCACACATACTGGAAACAAATGAAAATGATATATAATGAATATTCTATTTTTATATTAACTTCAAAAATGTATAGAAATCTATGATTTATTGAAAATCAAAGAAATATCAAAACATTAATAAAACCATCTAACCTATAACATAACTTAATTGTAAGGATTTTTAAATATTTTTGAGATAATTCTTACATTTATTGATTGTAACTAAATTAATAGACCATTAAATTAAAATCACATCTATAGATCCAAATATGATTAAAATAATAGTATAATAATGAAGTATGTGACTAAGACACTTCAAAGGGGAAACCTCCATAACTTTATAATAATAATTAAATTTGAAATATAATGATCAAATACTCACCATTGCCTCCTATATCTACCTTACTTATGTTATGTAGATACCTTAGGATGACCCTACTACCAAAAACTAAATAAATGATCATACATATTAATTAAATGTTATGATAGCCTCAATTAACCATATATATCCCAATACAAGTTATAGGTTTAAGGTGTAACATGTCTCTCAAATTCAATCCAACATTATACTCAAAGTTGATCATTATTAAATGCTTATGTAGGAATGTTGCATCCTTCCATCTCACATCTTCACTAGCTAGATTCTTCCACTTGATAGGATACTCTGTAATCACATTCTTCCTTAACCTATTAGTTAATTTATAAAGTATTTATTCATATTCAAAAATGAATATTCCCTCATCAAATTTTTTTAATTATTATGTTTTGGATAAAAATCATTTTTCAATGACATTATTTATGTTAGAAAACATGGAAGAATAGATGCATTAATACCAATTTATATAAATTATGTTTTTTTAGTGTGTTACTTGACTACTCAAACATGTAGTTACCTTAAAATATGAGATGATGGATGATGGTTTGTATGAATGGAGACATATTGGATGAAGTATCTATTTTAGGTGATAATTATTTTTTCATATCCCCAAAAACTACTGAGTGTCTACCTATAATTTCTTATTGATTTGATGGTATATATATCTTTGAAGTTTTTGCCTCTTATGAGAAAATTTGTGCCACAACCCCATAAGAAAAATTTTAAATCATTTATTCCATGATGATATCTTACCATTTGTGGAAATTTTGTTTGTAACCCTCTTGGTTCAAATTTATTTCCCTTTGAATGAAACTATATGAACATCTCTTAGAATTTCATCTCAATCGTTCCCAAGGTAATGAGTTGTTGGACTCCCAAAAAAATATCTACTCTTCCCATATAAATGGAAAAAATATGGAATTATAGTAGGTAGACTCCCATGGTTGGTTTAATACTATAAAAGTTTCATAGAAAACTAACTCCCATCTACAACCATGACCTAAAATTTTGGATCTAGGTAAGTAAAAAGTTCAAATGTGTAGATAATTTATGGTTGATAAATTTGTGATTAATTTATAATTTAATAAATGCTTTCACCTTATATTATTTTAGGAGATCCACTAAATTGATGGTTTTTTATGTGTTAATACCTGGAATTTCATGGTAAGAGATAGTTAATTAGAGATATTCTGCCTCTTCCTCTAGCTTATCAGCAATCATTAATTCTTCTTCTTCATCCTCTTATTTTACATATAAACCCTCAATCTAGAACAATTTATTTTTTTCAAGTATATGCTACTACATTTTACATCACAATTAAAAGATTACCATTTTTTATATTTTTTTCCAATTTTTTGGGGCATCAATAGTGTTGGTTGAGGAAATGATAGTGTAGATGTGCTATTATCTATGATGATAGTGAATACATGTCTATTGGTAGTCATGAATTTTACCTCTACCCTATGCATAATGATAATAGAGTAATATTCATACCTAAGGTTAACATCAGTCCTTGAGAACACAAAGAAATAGGTTGTTAAAATTATTATCTATAATCATCTCCAATCACAAGGTCTTTGGAATTGATGAATATAATCATTGATTGACCCTATTTTCCATAGTTTTTTCAATTATTTAAAGTAATTATAAATCACATGACTGTTATAGTGAATTTTAAACTCCTTCATAAAAATTAACTAGGTGACATTGAGATCCTTCTTATTATTTTTATCACACAACCATCAATACCAAATGAATTATCTAGGTTATATATATGAGGATACCATGGTAATATTATACCCACATAGAATTTTATGTAGATCAAAACAATTATCCATATGGTAGATCTAGTTGATTGGACCCTTTCCATAAAAAATATTGATTTCCAACTTGGATATTAGGTTCCATGGCCCAAAATTAGTGCTAACCATGGAATGAGGTCACACACCTTTTGGATTAGGATTGGGTTTCCCTTAGATCCACCTTAAGTTGGTTATGAGACAAAAAACTTATTAATGGAATTTGTGAAAATATCTAATTGCATACTTATGCTAGCCATATATCCTTTCATTTCATACTGTATATTATGCACATTCTCCATAAATCCATGTGTTTTGTGAATACTATCATCTAGATCACATACTTTCTCCTATAGAAAATAAAACACAAATTTTTAAGTCCCACGTGATCCAAACTCAAATTTTCTCTCCTCTTTTTTTAGGAATTTTCCCTAGTGTGTATGAATTTTTTCCTTGGTATATAGTTTTGGACCTTATCATGCTAAGGCTTGAAAATGAAAATTTTTACTTTCAATTTTGACCAAATGGTTAGACTTGGGTCAACCTCAAATCCAAAACTTTAAATAATAATCCCTATTCTATATTTTTGTGATGTTTCTCAAATATTTAAATAAAGTATGATAATTTTAAGAGAATAGAAAAATAAAATAATAAAAGATATGAAATATTAACATAATCAGTAAGATAGAATAGGAAAATGGTATACACATAAGATTACAAAAATATAAAATATTTCACCTAAAAAAAACCTTTCAATAAAAAACCCAACATAATAACCTTATTACTCATTACATTAACACAAGCGTTATATAATATAATAAGTACTTCATATTTATTCCTTACCCTAATACATGTGTGAGTATGTGGAGGCACATCAATACGGAGCTGTCTAAGTGGTAATATTAAAAATAATGGATACCAAATCCATGGGCCAAAATACAACCCATAATGGTTACCATAAAATAGGGGATATTATACTACCCATACAATAGTATGGATTAAACCACTCATTTAAACTCTAAAATAGATATAGGGACCCTAGATTTTTTTTGTGCCCAACCCCTGAACCTTGAAATATGGGGTTATTACACCTTAAAACCCCTAAATGGGGTGATGCCATGAACCTAAATTTCCATTCATGTATATATAGTACATAATGGGTGTAAATACTATAATGTATAATTTCACCTATTAAGGTAACCATGCACATTTATTTTTTCCACTAGTAAAATTCCTTAGTATTCAAAACCTTTGTTAGCAATAAACAACATTCTTCTTATATATATCCAAATTTTCAAAAAATACCTTTTTTTTATTTTAAAAAAGTCTAAAAATGATATTTTACATAAATATTGTTTGATTGAGGATGGTAGACTATGTTATTTTCTAGACATATTTTATTTTGACTATCTCATGTAGGAGCATCCTAAGTATAAAGTTAATCTTGCATTACCAAGGAATTTCCAAGTCCTATTTTATGAAAGAGGGCACATACATGTGAAATAGAAGGTACACATGGATTATTTTTATTATTTTAAAAGGTTAATAAAGGAAATTAAGGGGAAAGGGACTTCAATTCATGTGTGAATTTAATAAATATCTTTGGTGCACATGTGAGGAATCAAACCAACATGAAGGAAGATTACCAAAGAAGATTCAATTTTCAAAAAGGAATAGGGCATAAAAGAACATAAATAAAAATAGGCATAGAGGAAACTCTCAAAATCAAGAGTGCATAGATGAATATGGAACAACAAAGTTTTATAGGAATTAACCTAATTTTACCTTGATCCACATGGACCTATGACAACCCTACCAAGATCCTAGTCATAAGCATGAAGGAAAAATTAGCATAAATGGTTGAATGTGGAAATGACTGAAATAACTCCCTATGGATTTTGTATAATAGGATATTTATATTTACATGACACATACTTATAGGAGCCTATAATTATATGGATAGACCTATTAAGTGGTAAAAATGAGGAGCAGTAAGTTTAGTTTCACAATAAATTGAAGGTTGTTAGTAGTTGCATGAAAAGGATGCTAGAGACTTTGATATGTGCATCAGTTAACATAAGCCTTGCATGAGAAATTTTCCATGTAGGAACCTTTATGAGCCTATAAAAAGACACATTTGGTTTATTATAAATATATATCTTAGAATATGGGATAGACTCTATCGAGTTACATATAATAGAGAGAGTGATACTAAGAGGAAAAGTAAGTCATGCATACTTGAGCTTTATATATGCATCCATAGCCCAACAAGACTATATCTTGGACTTGGGATAACCTACATAATAATTTTCCATATTAATATGAAAAAGTATTTATTTTCAATCTTTGTGTGTATGTGTGTGAATTAGGTTGCATGGTTTAAACATCCATTCATTGAGACCCTTGAAATTGACTACATCATTTGGTATCATAGTAGGTTGACCCTATTGAGAGATTGGTGAGATAAATAAATTTATTAGAGTCACAAATATGAGGTTTCTAATGAGTTTTATTCTCCACTAGGAATAAATTAGGTAGAGAATAAGGGGTGAAGGTATGATGTTGAGTGAGAAAGTGAAGATTCACCCATGAGATTTGCTATTATATATGTGGTAGTTTATGAAATGTTTATAAGAATTGATGAATTATTATACACGATGTGTGTTATGCAATGACATTTAGTTGTTTTTGAATAACATATATAATTAAGATTCATTATAAGGGGTTAGTATAGCAATGTTGAAGAGAAAGGACAACACATAAGATGTTAGAGGTGATGAATATGATGTTGAAGAAATGGTTGTAGGTGAAAATTTTCTCTTAAAAGATATTTCATGAATTAGATGAGGCACCAAGATATAAGTTTCAAAATTTTCAATACATTTGAATACATAAGAGCTAATAGTCTAGCTCACTGATTAAGAAGATTAATTTAAGTTTAACAATGTTAATGATGTGTAGAGTGTGAATATGGCACATACCAAATTTAAGTTCCATGTGATGCTATGGTAGAAGGACATACAAAATGAACATCACAAAAGAGGAAATGAGAATATAACCCAATGGAATTAGATGGTTGTGAATATTAAGAGCAAGTTCTCACTTAGATACTACCATATGGACTTGTTCAAGATATTACAAAACTTAAGGCAAAATGATCCATCTATCAAGGATTTTATGGATAAGTTTTACAAGATAAAAATTAGAACAAGTCATGAGGTACTTAAATGGGTTAAAATTCTCTATTTAAGAAGAGATAAGTTTAACACAAATACTGACCATGGAGGAGGCCTATCAGTTTGTAATGAAGGTAAAATAAAATTTGTCATGCAAAAAACATAATAACACATGAGGAAAGGGGAGATTCATGCTAGGAGGATAAGGCAATACATGACAGAACCTATAGACACAAGACAATAACAATGCAAATATGTATCTTGCATGTGTAAGAATAGGAAAAAACACATGGATTTGAGCAAGAAAATGGGTAAGTGAGCATGCATTTCTTGTTTATAGGGTGAGGAATATTTGTGCAAGGTATGGGAGGAGTGTTTCCAAGAACCTACTATAAGTGTAGACAAATATAAAATAAAGCATTTAAATTTCCACAAGAAAAAGGGGAAAGTAATAAAAGGTTTGAGGCCAATGTGCACATTATGTGTAGAGATGAGGAGTCCATCAAATTAATAAAGTACTCTAAATAATAAAGCACAAATAATCCCTAATGTTGAAATGTGTTTTGTTGAATTTTCTGAAGGAGAATAAGGAACCAATGCAAAGAAAGAAACTGTTATACATGGTTTGAAAGTCAAGTGGAAATTTTTTAAAGGTGAATATGGATAGTGGTAGTATAAATAATTTGGTGTCATGAAACATTGTGGAGAAATTGGGTTTGAATAATGAAGTGATTCTAAGCCCATGTAAGGTGTTGTGGCTACATAATGGTCACCAATTATTGGTGAATGAACAATACCTTGTGAAGTTTAACATAGGCACATACCATGATGAGGTGTGGTGTGATGCAATGCCAATATGCATGTGTCATGTAATTTTTTGAGGTCTTAAAAGTATTACATGTATACACAAAATATTTTTTAACTTTATCAATTAATGATGCTTTCTCTCTTTCAATAACCCATCAAGTCTCAATCTCTCTAAGTGTACGCCTTTAAGGGTACATTAGGAAAGGGGTAGGTAGGCCATTAGTGCTTAACAAGATTGTTTTCCCTTATACAACCAATTAAAACCAACACAAACCTCTCCTATACATTCCCCTAATGTTTGACACATCCCCTACACACTCCTCCAAGTAATTTTATACCTCAAAAAACCTCTACCTAAATTGAAACCTATTTTTGACTTTTACCTAATAAAGTCAGCCTGGGTCAACCCTTTACTTAAAATATATGAGAACATTACGAGATTAGGTCAGCCTCGATTAACCTAGTTTGGGACCTAATTGATTTATTAATTTAAATATATAGAGTTGATTGGGTTGAGTCTATTGGCTTAAACTTCAAAAGAGTTTTGGGTTAGATCTATCTATAGAAACACATCCTTTTTTCCATTTTCATTAGAGAGATAAGAATTAATCATTATTTGTACATCTACTTATCCATCATTATACTTGAGGATCCATTTCTTATCAGTTCAATACTACACTTAGGGATATTAATCTTGTATTGTGGATAAGTGTTTTAGATTCATAGGAGAATTCATGTAGCCTAGAGCTTGCCTATCTTTGTTATATTTAAAAACCACAACTTCTTGCAAAACACCTTGGCCAAGGGAGAGATTGAGGCTTAGTAGGTTAATATTTAAAGGTAAGTATTTATAAATCTTGATCCTCTTTATTAAAGTAGATAGATTTTCATTTGTTACCTTATATGATTCTCTTTCCATGAATTATGATTACCTCTACATTGAATTCAGTACACTTCTACTATGTATGTTTAATTTTATGTTTATTACCCCCATTTTATACCACAAGATTTGGTGAGAATTAGGTTAGATTTTTATTTACTTTATCATTTACTTGTAAATAAGAAAACATAGGACTTATCTAGGGTTATTTCATGATGTTACTTGACTAGAGGCTATGAAACCCTCTCTAGTGATATTGTTGATATAGTCTAACTTTATATGTGTAGGTTTAACATATATTTGTTATGATTGACTCTATATTTATCTATGTAGATCATCTTCAACAATATGTAATTAGATTGATCAACTTAACTTAGTTCACTTCTTTACATATAGGTTTTTAGACTCAGTCGACCTAATCAACTTTTTTATTAGGATAAAAATCATCATCTAAAAAATATAGTATAAAAATAACAACTTTAACATCTTAAAAAATTATCAAGTTCATTCTTACCTTCTTAGTCATTTCTATTCTTCATTTACAATCTCATTTTTCATAGTTTTTAGTCTATAAAAATATAATCCTACAACAAATTGAGTTGACTAGATTGACACAATTTTGTAGCTTTATTTTCTATCTAGAAGACTCAGTCAACCTATTTGACTATGTTTTTTGGCTCTCGCTTCAACAAACATCATTGACCCTATTGATTTTATTCTATACTATTTTCATATAGGGTCACATGAATTGACATTATACTCTTTAAACAAAGTAATTAACTTATCTTGCTATTAATTAATTCACTTTTCATTCTTTACTATTTTACTTCTTAGAGTAACACACATAGACTAAATAGGAGGTTTTTAACTTATCAATTTAATCACACTATTTTTTTTCTTTTTCACACACTTCTAAACCACATAATTGTTGGTAACCTAGATATCACCCTGCTTGAAGGCTTGACAAATTTGGATTTAAAACTCCTTCACACCTGGACTAACATTGGAATGATCTAAGGTGTGGGACACCTGAACTCAAATCAAACCTCTAGATTTTGGTGAGGCTAGCTCCTCTAATGTATCACTCTATATTGCTTACTAAACTACTAATTATTGGGATGAAAAGGGTAAGAAGAAAACTAAAAGGGAAATCCTACTTTATTATTGGTGATACACATGTATTGTTGATTCATCTACTCTATTTGATGTTCTAAAACATTGATAAGATAAGTAATGACTGAATCTATAACTCTAAATGAATCCCATGTATTAGTATTTCATGTAGAGGTTTTATCAATTGATCAAATCCTGAGGGAAATGATGAAAAAGGCCTGATTCAAGGCACTAACCAACCACTTATATCCACTATTAGCTCATTCAAATGGCATCCAACACTAAAACATGACCTACATAATATGACAAACTAGTAACTAAGTGAGATCAGGACTTGACAAGGGAGAAATTTCTACCACATATGCAAATCAAACTGATATTACACACTATACCCACATATGAAATTTGAAAATAGTCTTTTATTTATCTACATTTTCTTGACCAGTAGGCTAGCCAACCCTTGTGAGCTTCCAAAAATGTTAACATTTTTAGCTTCATAAGCCAAATTTTAACCTCTATCATCTGAAGCTTTGATGACTATTGCCTTGGTTTGATTTTTTATGCCTGATAATGTCCTTGTTTAAGGAAAAATGACTAACATAGGCCTTGAGAAGCCAAACCATCACATGCACATCATGCAAGAATGAGCGGAGCAAGCTAATTGTGTATTTAATAAATACACCTAAAGAATCAACCAAAGCCAAAATATTATATGAGAATTATGTACTTTATCTCAAAATCATCCCTTATAAATTTGGTACATTGATGAGCCTTCTATCTCAAGTTAAAGTGTTTAAATTTGATCTTGTAGGATAAAACATGCATGCAGCCTTCAAGTTTAAGCCTCGTAAAGTAACCATTTAAATTCAAATGTCCTAAGGATTAATGTGGTGTTTCTAAGTAGTAATTTCATAGGAGATCAAGTCAGATATAATGGTGAGCAATGACTTGATAGATTTTAGTGGGTCTTAAAGATCTAATAGACCACATTTAATCATGCACCCTAGATCTAATAATGAGCATCAAGTCAAAAGGTTAACATGAATTTAGAATTGAAAAACATCAAGATATTAGAAGCTAAGATAAAATCTAATGGTAATCATCGAATGATAAGGTCAGTGGGCCCAAATGAATCCAATGGTGTATATTTAATCATACAAAGGTGGATTAGTGGTGAGCATTGATTTAACAAGTTAGAAAATCTCAAAAAAAAATGAGAAGATGCCAATTGTCTTAACCACATTAGACTAGAAAAAGATATATGGCTCATATTAATTTGTACAGAGGGAGATATAAGGTGTGCATACACTCAAGGAGTCAAAGAGTTGATAGCAAGATCCTATGGAATGAATAAAGAGCTGATAGTTGGCATAATCTAAGAAGGCCAAGATCAAGATTGGTAGTCAGAAATAAAATTTGAAATTCAATGGAAAATAAAATTGATTTGGGTTGAATAGGAAGCAATCTCTACAAGTTTACCTATCACCATTAAATCTTGACCAAGTACCATATATCAAGAATACCTATTCTTAGATTTTAAGGTAGGGGTAGATGTGTGATCTTAGAGAAACATCTTAATAGTTGACATGGTCATTTCCTCAACATATAGCTACTTTTAACCACTTAAAATGGATAATGATATCTCTATTAGGTCCATGCATGTGAATACTTTGTCTTTACATTAAAGGCAAGCATAGTTTTGGCATTTAAGTGTTTATCTTGGAGTTTAAACAGAGTTTTCATGCTATACATTTTCTCTTCACATGGATATTTTTATGCAATTTTAGTAATTAAGTTATAGATCATGTAGGGGAAGGCTAAAGTGGATTTAAACAGTCATCAAGTGTGAAATAATTCTTAGTTGATTGTATAACTACTCTCATGCATATTATTTTGTTTTCATGCAGTAAAAGGTATTCAAACACTTCAAACTTAGCTTTAATCTTGAGTTAACAATCAAGGATGGGCATAATTTTTCATGCAAGGGTTGGCCAACTCAACAAGGGCTCACAACCTTCCTTTTTATGCCAAAATTGAAGATCATGCATGGGTTTGAAGAATTTGAGGATATTTGAAGACTTGATTTAATACTGTAAAAGGATTTTCATATTGAGTTAACAAAATCAAGACTAATCCTTGTCTCCTCGATGCCACATTGGCTAGAATATTTCTTTTTTTACTATATATTTTGGTTTTTAAGCCTTTTTGGTGGATTCCTAAAGCTAGTATAGCAATAATATACAAAAATTGTAACTTGCACGATAAAATCAATAAATTTGTTTGTCTGTAGATCAATTTATGGTGGTAGCATGTATTGTTGATTGTGTATTTACATATAAGTGTGATATTTGTCATATTTTATAGGTCCTTTTCTCACCTACTACTATAATTTCATTCTCAATAGGTCAAGTGAAGAGCTAAGAAAAAAAATTGCATTGAAGATTGTTTGTATGTAATGTCTTTAGATACCTTCATGTACATATCTTTAATCTACAAATCTTATTTAAAGCCTTCCTTTGAAAAACTAATGTCTAGGATTGGTTTATATATTTCCTTTTAGATCCATATATGTACCTTAATTTCAAATATTATATAGGATAAACAACTATTCATGTGCATCACCAAAGGTAAAATAGATTTCATTTTCAGTTTCTTCCTTTCCTTTTTCATCCCAACAATCAGTAGTTTAGTAAGTAGTGAACAATGATATAATCAGAGGAGCTAGCCTCATCAAAATCTAGAGGTTTGATCTAGATATAGGCATCCCATAGCCTTAGATCATTCCCATGTTAGTCCAAGTATGATTCAGACTTAAGCAATCTGATCTTTATTGGGTGTTATGTGGATTGCTAAAAATAACATCAAAAAGCATTAAACAAATTCTACCCAAGGTCTACCTACTTGGATTTCATCATTAAGGGGGAAGATAATTTGGTTTTCTAGCCAAGTATAAATATGTGGTTGATGGTATATATTGGAAAATCACCCAATACCCTTATTTCTATGAGATTTTTAACTGAGGGGGTAAGCCCTAATACCAAGCCAGTACCATCACCAATATATATCCCTTTCAACCTTACCTACCTAAAATCATCCTGTATTTTATTATTATATCCAAATCTCTATCACATTTATTTAAAAATTTATTATAACTTAAAACATTTAGGAATGACCACTGAGATTATCATTTATATTTTTACTACTTGATCTTTGATAATTGTATATTGTATTGCAAAACATGTATCATCCAACATTGGTGCAAATTTTATGATGTGTTCCACAACTACATCGATTGGATTGATATAGTTATTTTTGTGTTTATTTCAAGTATTCTATAAAATCAAAATAGATCATCTACAATCATAATTGTCAACACCTATCTCTACCTTTAGCACACAGTTGATCTGCTTGACTATGTCCTTTATAGTCTCTTTTTCCCATAGAACATAGTGGCTCAATTCGACCCAGTCTCTTAAAGACTACTTGTTCTATTTCCCTTCAACACAAATTTGACCTATCAAGTTATGTGTCTTTTAGACTCTCTTAGTTTATTTATGTCTTTTGTATCATGTTATATTTACTATCCTACAAGACAATACTAACTAGTTTGACCATGTATCCTATTAGAGGATATTTATATTTACCAAGTTTTTAATCTCTCTTTTATCATGAATTTTTGACTTGAGGATAATACAAAATTGAATCAATCAAACATGATGAGTTTTACCAACCCCAATATATTCCCTAAAACACATATTATGACACCCATCATAGATCAAAGCAATATCTATGCTACCATCCATACCACCAACTATGGAACTCCTCCCTATTATTTCTCAACACTTAATCCTTTGTTTTATTTATAATATGAGCATGATATTGAATACACCATAGAAATGCTTTTTTACATTAATGAAAACCCTCAACATAGAGAAAAAGATCCTACAACCTATTGACATGGTAGATTGCACCCTCTAAAGGGAGTCTCAACTCTCTTCATCCACATGACACAATGGATACATCCCTCTTTCTATGGATTGCAAACATGAGGGATGAATCTCTATATTAGGGGCTAGCTCCACTTTATGCACCTTGAGGCCCTAGATCTCCTACAGCTAATTATGGGGGGGAAGGGAGAGAAAATAATAAAAATAGGACCTAAGCTAAGAGGTGATGCACTAAAATAATTGGTATACTTATATTTGTCTTACACTTTACACCAGAGATAAGCAAGCATACACTTCATTAAAATGAGAACCTTTATTGCATCAGTGTTTCAATAGGGGGTCCTATGGAGATATAGGGAGGAATAACTACTAGAGGTGTTCTAAGACACATTATGGATAGCCTGTTCACATGCACCTATACTCTATTATGGATAGTTCTTATTCACTTGTAAGAGAGGAAAATCACTATGCACTAGATATGATGGAATAAACTTATGAAAGCATGAAAATAAAATGACTTAACACAAGATAAAACCATAGACATATGTAAAAGTGAAAGCTCATATGGAGGTAAAATTTTTTTTTTTGATTCAAGATAAATTCCTTCAGGGCTTCACCATACAAGCTGAGAGATTTGTTTTTAAAAAATGAGAATTTACAAATATATAGAGAACTGGAAACAAGATAGTTGAAAAATCAAGGAATGGAAACCCATGTTGAGTTAAACACTTCTGTAGAGACCAAAAGACCATGATACTACTATATTATTCAAACTACATATAGGATCAATGCTATAGGCTATCCAAAATACCATCCTTACTATCTTGGGATTATAAAAGTATGGGATACTCCTTCTAACAACTGATAAAGCCATCCCCAAGTTGTGTTGTGGCTGGACCATGCTCTCTTCAATGCCTAGATGTAACTAGTTGTGCATTAATGGTAAAGCATGAAAAATAATGGATGTTGATCTCTTTAGTTTTAAAACCAATCTATTTATTGGTTTTTGGTAGATATATTCAACCTAAATATATTGACTCCTTCTATTGAGTTATCTGTCACTTATCATGGTCTGAGTGGTAATTGATTTTGCCCTTTATCATTGTCAGTAGTTAGAACTATTTCAAGTTTTGTATTTTTTACTTTGTCTTTGCCTATGTTTTGTCTCTTTCCTTCAACTTCTCCTTTGCCTTGGTTTCTCTTGCTTTGTCTTTACTTATTCGGGCCTTTAGGTTCTTGATAGGTTTTTACTCCTCAAGGATTTGCTTTTTTCTTGCTTGCTCTTTATGGGTCTTTTCTATGGGTGGGATTATATTCATCATGTCCTTCAGAAAAAATGTCTAAAGGAATTCCTTTGAACATTTTTTTTGAATGAAATCTCCTTGGATTTGTTCCTTGCCTTCTTGGCTTGCTTGTTTACGTTGTCAGCCTTCAAGATTTCTATGACCATTGAATTTATTTAGATAAAATGTCTGAAGGAATTCTTTCAGACATTTTATCTAAAGGAATTTGACCTTGGCTCACCTTCTTCAGTTTTCCTTTAGATAAAATGTCTGAAGGAATTCCTTCGAACATTTTGTCCAAAGGAAAACTCCTTCTGCTTATCACTTTTCTCAAAGGGAAAGTACCCTTTAGGCTTCTTGTCTTTGCCCCTTTACTTCAATTGACTACCCTCTGTAAGGGAATTTTGAGCCTCTATTTTCCCTTTGGAAATTTTGTATTGGTCCTCATGCTGATGAAAAGCCCTCCATGAGGTCCATTATGCCTTCAAACATACCCTTCAAATTTTTTGAAAAGGTCTGTTTCATCTTTGAAGTGCCCCCCATAAGGGCACATACCCTTCTAATAAATTACAAATGACTCCACAGAATGCCTAGGTTCCCTCCATAGAAAAACATTTTCCTTAAGAAGTGTCTAAGACCAATTTGGGCTCTTCTGAAGGACTTACTCAAAAATTTGATTATTTCCTCCTTACCCTTTCAAGTTTGGGAATGACTCCAAATCATGAAAGATCATAAGTCAAGTAATCCTATGAACCTAAATTGAATTTATCTAACCCTTATCAAGTTTATATTCATCTTTTATTAATGAAAATTGGCAAGTAAAGTACTTTGCAAAACTCGACTTGCACTAGAATTGGCCATAGACCCTTTCAATCTTTTCAAGTGCTGCTACTTATTACTTGTAAAGCTTATAAGTAATGTTTTTCTAAGAACTTGATTTACTCTATGAGTGCTATAAAAGACCAATGCTTGATGAGACAACACCTGTACCTACATAAAAACAACTTTACCTTGATTTTTAAAGAGTTAAGACCTAGTTTCAAGGAAAAATGTAATGAAGAATAAGGAAAGTAAAAAAAAAGGGGGGTGCCCATTTTGGCATGTAAAATTCAAAAAATTGTTAACAAATTAGTGACTCATAGGTAAAACATGTTTGCTATGCTTGGGAAGATTGGTGGCCTAAAAGTCCATTAGGCATGGAGTCAGGATGTAGCTTGAAAAGTTGGCAAAAACCTTGTAAGGACTTATGAAACAAAAAATATTTACCTTGAACAACAAGGAAAAACACACAAAACATGATAAAAAAGAAATAAACTTATGCAACAACACTTAGGTAAAATAAGGAAAACTATGTACATGACAAAATAAACTTAGTAACAATGGTTAAGGTATATCCCATTGACTGGGATATGTAGCTCTTCACCATCCAACATGGAGAGTTGGAAAGCATTATGTTGCTTGCATTGGGTGATGAAATATTGGCTACTCCACAAAGCATCAAACTCCATGTGCCTTCTAGGCTTGGCTCAGTCCTCATCCCACTTCAAGACAATATCACCTTCTAAGAAGCTCCTTGGCATAGACCTTTTGTCAAAATGCTTCTTTGTTTGTTGTTGGAAACTGGTCATGACATCCATGGCTTGGTCTCTCACTTCTTGAAGCTCCATTAGCTCACAATACCTGACTTCTATACTATCACTCTCCATCAGTTATAGTTGATGGGTAAGATCCAAGGCTGGTAACTCAAGTGAGATAAGAAGTCTAACTTTCCTTCTATACACAAGTGTGTAGGGTGAATTATTGCCCTATTTGGAGTTATCCTATCTTCCCTAAGAAATCTCTTCAACTTGGCATGCCAAGTCCTTTAATTTTATTCCATTGTCCTCTTTATGATCCTAATCAAATTTTTGTTTGTAGACTTATCCAACCCATTTCCTTGTGGATAGTAGTTGGAAGAAGTGTTGAGATAAATGCCATACTTCAATGCCCACTCATTTGTCTTTGTTCCCAAGAAAGCCAATGCATTATATAAAATGATTATGGATGGGACCCTAAATCTTGTCATTATGCCTTCATAGAAGTCTAGGACTACACTCTCATTAGCCTCTTTCAAAGATACAACCTCTACCCACCTTGTGAAATAATCTGTGGTAGTCAAAAACCACTTATGGCTAGCACTAGAAGGAGGATTGATCATCCCTATGAATTCCAAACCCCATTACATGAATCAACTAGGACATAAGAAAGAGATTGGATTCTAAAATACCTCCTCTTAGTCCTATTATGACCTTGTAGACACTCATCAGTTTGAAGGAAATGAAACATGTCTTGTGCCTAGCTCTTCATGACTATAGGTAAAACTATTATAGGTTAATCATGGTGTACAAAAATGTCCTCCTTTGGATCTTTCAAGTTTGTATCAAGGTGTTCACATAACCTTCTTCCTCTTACCAGCTTGGTGTTCTTGATCTTTATGTCATACTCTATTACTCTGGTGATCCAACCTGCCCTTTTCTCATTCAAGTCTCAGTTCAACAAGAAGTCTTTTACACTACGATGTGGCACCATGATGTGAAATTTGTTGCTAGACAACATATGTCTAAAATTGTTCAAACTTCATATGACTACAAGCACCTACTTCTCAACATACGTGTATCTAACCTCATAGACTTCTAAACCTTGGCTAAAAAAAGCAAGAGGCTATTCTAAATTCTCACCATTTACTTGAGTGATCATAGCAGAGATTACCTCTTCATTCCCAAAGGTGTATAGATTGAATTCCTTGGAGAAGTTTGGACTAGCCAGGGTAGGAGCTTAGGCAATAGCTTGATTGATGCCTTCAAATATTTATCTTCTTCTTATTATCCATGTGAATGTCTCACCCTTCCTTAGCATGGAAATTAGTGGCTTGACAAGCTCAACAAAGTTAGGAATGAATATCCTAATGAAATTTATCTTACCAAATAAACTTTGCAGGCCCTTCTTGTGCTTAGGCAAGGATAATGCTAATATGGTGTTCACTCTCTCTAGATCAATGGACATGCCTTCCTTCAAAATAACATGGCCCAAGAGCTTACCTTCATGGACAACAAACATGCATTTATTTGGGTTGAGAGAGATGCCAAACTCTCTACACCTTTTAAAGATTTTCCTTAGGTGCTTCAAGTGTTTACTTGCATCCTTGGAGAAGAGTATCACATCATCAAGATAAACTAGCATAATGTCATTAATCAAACCTTAGAAAACCATGTCCATAACATGTTGGAAGGTAGCTCTAGTATTTGACAATCTAAATCATGTATCTAATTATAGGCATATGTTCCCCGCTTAGTGGTGAAGGTTGTCTTGTATTGGTCACATTCTTGCACCAGGATTTGATTGTACCTAGAGTTGCCATCTAGGAGAGAAAACCTTTCACTACCTATCACCATTTGAAGAATTTGATCCATACTTGGAAGGGGATAGTGATCTATCAGTGAGACTCTATTTAGGTCTCTAAAATCCACACATAATCTAACTTCTTCATTCTTCATCCTAACAGGGACCAAATCAGCTAGCCAAGAAGAGAGTTTGATAGGGAAAATGATCTTGGACTTGATCAGTTTGGTGAGCTCCTTCCTCATGAGAGGCTTGATCTTTGGATTGATTTCCCTTTGCTTTTGCTTCATGGGTTTGAAACCTTCCTCCATATCAATGGTGTGTTGGGCCAATCTTCGATTAAATACCTTCAAATCACCATACTCCCAAGTGAATACATCAACAAACTCTTGACATAACATAATGAAAGCATATCTTTTATCTTCAGTAGACGGCTCCTTCGTTCCTTTCTTTTACAGCTTGATTAGAGAAAACCCACAACAATAGGCAGGGGCTGAATGGCTACGGCTTCACACTATTACTTCAAACATATAATATTACAAACACTTGTTTCAATTTCTGATTCTCAAGATCCTTCAAAAAGGGCAAGAGAAGAGCATACTCTTGTTACAAGGCTACTAGATTTCTAAGACTAGAATTTTTTTGATGGAAATGCTATGGAGGAAAGGCCTATATATAGTATTTTGGGAGGTCCTGCCTGATCGCTGTCAAGGCGGTGTCAAGTCCCATCATACTTTATAGCTTGCAAGATAAGCTACAGTGAAATGCTATTGGATGCACTGGATGATGATGATGTTTGAGTGTGTGGGTCCAACATTGCTTCCGCTTCATCCACTAAGTCATCTTCACTGATAGGATTGAAAAGACATCTAAGCTGGAAGGTACTGGAAAGATGCCAGTGCTGGGGTCTAGCTTTGCATGCGTGATATCATGGAGTGATGTAGAAATAAGATTCCCACTCTAGCTATCTTCTTATGATCATATGCACTACAGTGTCTTGATCATGATTCTCCTCTTCATGTATGCAGTGTGGGTCATGCCGAGCGATCCACCAGTACAGATGTTCATTGAAAGGAGATCTGATTCTAATCAGCCATGTCCACAGAGGATGCTTTAGTAATTTAGTGAATTGGTGATACAAAAATTCACTGTTCAATCTTTCGATGTAGATGACTCCAAAATTCTGGTGGCAATTTGCCTGGACGGTAGCTACTGAGGACATCTGCAAATCTTGTCCTACGGCATATGAAATCTAGGTGTATCGAGGATGCAACCCTTCTTGTAGAATCTGCTCTTGCACAAGGATATTCAGAGATGGAAATCCTTGGTTATATATTCTAGTTAAGTTAAAACTAGGAATGGGTTGGTGCATCAGTGTTGCTGGAGGATTTCTACTTAGCCAATCTGCAATTACATTTTCAGTGCCCTTGATGTGTTCTATAGAAAAATTAAACTAGTTAAAAAATGCTTGCCATCTAACATATTTATCGTGACCATCCTTCTGACCATGATCTTTTTCTTTAAAGGTCAGAAATCTAGTACAGTCGGTAATTACAATAAAATGTGGCAAATGGAGAAGTTTTAACATGAACTTTTCTAAGCATTTATTTACAGCATAGATTTCTTTATTAGAAGAAATCCATTTAAGTACATCAGGACTAAAAACTCCACTAGAAAATTCACAGATGAATTCTAAATTATTATATATACAAACAAGTACTCCTCCCCATGCTATATCAGAGGCATTAGTATATACCTTCATTTGATCAGATTTTGGGATATGCAGTTCTGGTAGCAAAGCAACCGTTGATTTGATTTTTTGAACTGCAACCGTATGTTGTTCTTCCCAATAGAAAGCTTTCATTTTTTGGAGAAGTTCTTGAAGAATGAACCTATCTTCACCAGAGTTAGGATAGAAACTATTTAAATAATTTAATAATCCCAAAAATGCTTGAAACTTAGACTTGTCTAGCTTCTCTGGAAAACTAATGACTTTCTCCTTGATATGTGGCTATATCTGCAGTCTAGAATCTCGGATGATCATACCAAGAAAATTGCATTCAGTTTTGCATAACTGAATCTTGGTCTCTGAGAGAACGATTCCTGCATCTTGAGCTAGTTGAAAGAATTTGGAGAGATGAGTATAATGGTCAGTCAAACTATTACTAAAGATTAGTATATCATCTATATATACATAGAAAGTTAGAAGTGCCTTAGAAAATCTTATCCATATGAGCTTGATAATATGCGGGCACATTCATCAAGCCGAAAGGCATCACTGTCCACTGGAAATGGTCGAAAGGGTAGCTGAATGCTATCTTTTCCCTATCAATTTATTTGACTATTATCTGATTAAAGCCTGACTTGCAATCGAACTGGGAGAAGTATTTACATGCTACAACTTTCTCCAACAGATAGCTTTTATCTGGTATGGGATATGGAAATGGCTGTGTAATAGCATTTAATGGTCTGTAATTGATGACCATCCTTTTCTTTCCTCTCTTTTGTTTTGAATGTTTGTTAACCATAAAGGCGTAACAATAGAAAGGGGAAGTAGATTTCTCAATGAAGCCATTAGCCTCCAGTTCCTTGATTTGGAGTTCCATATCGCTATAATCTTGAGCTGGTATTGGGATTTTCTTCCCAATCTTCATATGCTTACCTTTAAGGATTTTGATATCCATCTCAGGCATAGATTTTGACCAAAACTGCTGAGGGTTGTCAGAACAGATAGCGGTTTTAATCTTATCACCTATCTCTTGTATCTCAGCTGGGATTATAATCTCTGGGATCTTAGTCATTGAACTTGGAAATTGCTTAATGGCATAAATGAGGTGAGGGATTCTCAACCTTTCATTTTCTATTGTAAACATGATACTCTTGGTAGTGGAACCATAGGGAGAGTATCTATCAATAAAGGCACCGCCTAGAAGAATATCTACAGACATTCTATCTAAGGCAAAAAAGTCAGCATGGAAGAGTTTATTTTGGATCCGAAGGGTCTGCTGATGTTTATACTTATTGCAGATAAAACTGTTCCCTTGGACATCTAAGCTCTTATAAGCTAAGGCATCATCTAATGTCTTCTAGTCATGGATGAGTTGCGATTTAGCAAAGGAGAGAGAAGCTCCTGTATCTATCTAAGCATCTACAAGTCTGACATTAATTTCCAAAGTAATAAACTGGGAAAAATTTCCATTAATCAGCTGCATGAGGTATGCAGGCTGTGGAATTTCCAAAGGAGTAATACTAGTACATACCAGTTTTTGTCTCCCTGGATCTTGAACAATAGATTGTTCATTGTAGATATCTTCTTGTTCTGGTTCTACTTCTTCTTCTTCCTAGAAATTACTACATTCACCTGGGTAGTAATCTTGGTCAGAGTAGAAAGAGCTTTCTACTTCATCATCCTTGTCTTCTTCTTCTATGGGCTGCAATACGTCCCACTGTGGCTCTATCACTGGTGTATAGATTTCTCTTAGAGGTTATTTGCTGGTGAATTTGTTCTTAATCCAAGAGTCACTGGGTTTGAAAGAGCTCAGATATTGTAAAGGAGGATGATGTGGCCTTTGCAATGTTGGTGGCATCCTTGGCATGGAAGGTTGTCTCCCTCTGGATGTTCCTTCTCTGGATTGTCCTCTTGCTCTGGGATTTTTTGATCTTTTTGGGACTTCTTGATGATGTCTGGACCAGTTCCCATGTGCTTCATAGTTTAGCTATGAAAAATCATGGTGTCAAGGCTGGTACCATGGGCGTTGCATGTTGGCTAGCAGTTGTTCCAAGTCATCAGCTAATGACTCGAGAGCATCTACATCATCATAGTCTGCTTGATCCTCTTCGGGGAGATCATCTAGAATTGGTTCATAGATGTCATCCTATAGGTAGAGTTCTTCATCATAATCTACAATATCCCACCATGTTACTGCGTTGGAGGTAAAAATAGCTTTAACTATAGGATTCTTGCAGTGGCATTGAGGAGCAATGTGGCCAGGTTTACGACAGATGTATCAAATTGGCTATTTGGATGGAGGATGAGTGGTTCATCGTTTCTTGAGGAAATGATGAGGAGGTGCATAGGAATGCTTACGAGGAAAAGAGCGGTGCTTAAAGGAAAGTCGCTTGCACTGCTTTTGCTATTTGTGAGGTTGTACGAATGGCTGACAGCTGAATGGGGCTGTTTCTTGGAATGCTGGAGCAATCTGGGATGCTTGATGCTTTGTGAGTTTCTGAATAGACTTAGTCTCGGAGACTAAGCACATAGCTTATTGCTTAGAAAATTCAATCACATCTAAGAGCGAGAGATCTTCAATTATTAGTCCCTTAAGATCAATATAAGAAATAACTCTATCAATAAGATTATATGGTAGAGCATGCAAAAATTTGATCTTAATCTTAGTGGATGAGAAACTCTTGCTTTCATATGCCAATTCTCTGAATTGCTTGGCAAATGCATCAAACTATTTTAAATCACATAGCTCCATTTTGAGAAGCCATTTCTTGGATTCCAGTTCCCTATTACCAACTGGAGGTGCAAACTCACTAATTAACAAATGGAATAATGTTGCTAAAGAATTAGGCTAATTATGTACACGATCATATTGTTCGGCTTCAGTCATGGAACTCCACCATTGACTAACAATACCCTAGAAAATTTTTGATGCAAAACAAGTGGTTCTAGCTTGGTCTAGATGGTCATTGATAGTGTTAACTCATGGAGTTACACCGTGCTGTGATCTCATTGAGTGGATTCAATAGATCATCAATGTTAAGATACCAAGGCTGTAACTGAACATGCGTTCGTTGCATAAGGGTAGTATTAGACTGCTTCTTGATAGTCTTGAAATTTGAGCCAAAAGCAACTAAAAGATGAGGCTTTTTAGCAGAGGATTCTACTTGTTGATCATGTTTAGAAATCCAATCTAAACTATCACCTAAATCATCTAATTTAGAATCAATAGAAGACACTTTTTGCTGTATCTTCTCTATACTATTTTTTATATACAAAACATCTCGACAGAGATCATCAAAATTCTCTGTGAAATGAGAATTGAACCTTGCTATATAATTTCCTTGCTTAAATTTATTTGAGGGTTCAACATCTCCTTGATAAGCTGCCAAAAAATATTGTACAGTTCTTGCAAGTTGCTTATGAATTCCTTTATGAGGTGGCCATCTTCCACCTTTGTACAGAGTAACTTTATTCTCTGTGTAAAATTCCAGACTATCTTCTTTGGGAAGATTCATCATAGTACAGGGTAATGAATCCTTTGGATCATTTCCTTGATTTATCTCATCTTCTATCAGGATATGACATGTTTTGACAGTTCTTCTGGAAGAGGAAGTAGAAGGTCTGGATGGGGAAAGATGAGAAGAATTAACAGACAAAGATCTGGGTAAAATATTTACAGTTTTGCCATCACTTTTATGGACTGTGGCTTGACTTTTCATTCTAGGTGAAACATTTTTCAATCAGTCAAGTTTCCAATCAGAAGGAATTTCTACAGACTCTATATGACCTTTCTATAATTGGAAAACACCATTTAATCATCTAGTATAAGGCAGATTTTCTAAGATCTTTGGGTGATTAGTATTTGTCATACTATAAACAACAGAAATATTTATAGATGCATACTTAAACTCACCAAACATATCTAAACTAAAAAGAGAGGTAAACAATCCCCAACAATCTAAAGAACCATTTTTAACCTCTTTACAACCTTTATCGCAGACTGCAACAGAAAGGTTTGGACATAACTCAAAACAAATAATATCATCGTTCAAGCGACCAAGACTAGATATTTGACAGGAATGTTTAAAGCTAACTTGACGATGATCACACAAAACAAGATATAACACAGGCTTTATATTATCGAGAATCAAAGGAGTTATATGAATTCTGATAAGACCAAAATGGACAAATTTTACATCTTCATGTGACCTGATATAATTGATTTCCTGCTCAGGTAACAGAGAAATTAAATTTATTTGGAAAGTTTTCTTTGGCTTATAACTAAGAGTTAACTCAACAGATTTGATTCGGGGCTTTACAAAAGACATATATGTAGAATTATAAACAAATCTAGACTTTAATAACTCAGACTTCTTATAGACATGTGAAGCTTTTATAGCCAGGGGTTTGTACATGCTATTTTCTTTTTCAAGGTTTTCTTCTGTAATCTCTATATCTGGACAATCAGATATTTGTTCAGGGATGAAGGAAGGGAGTTCATAGGTTCCTTCTAATTTAGATTCATTCATGATTTCTACTATGGAAGAGGTAGAAGCTTTTCCAAATTCCATAGTGGAGAGATTTGAGGTTCTGGTAAGCGAGAAAATTCTAGTAAGGGAAACAGAGGATGTAGAGATAAAAGCGGCCTATGAAAATTTTAAAAATGGCCTGAGACTCAATGCAATAAACTTTCCCAAAGAATTTTTCAAAGCAGAGAACTCAAAAATTCGAAGCTAGAAATCCTTACAGAGTAATAACCTTCTAAAATAGTGACCAATAATGGCTCTGATACCAATCTTTTATCTTCAGTAGACGGCTCCTTCGTTCCTTTATTTTACGGCTTGATTAGAGAAAACCCGCGACAGTAGGCAGGGGCCGAAAATCTAGACTTTAATAACTCAGACTTCTTATAGACATGTGAAGCTTTTATAGCTGGGGGTTTGTACAGGCTATTTTCTTTTTCAAGGTTTTCTTCTGTAATCTCTATATCTAGACAATCAGATATTTGTTCAGGGATGAAGGAAGGGAGTTCATAGGTTCCTTCTAATTAAGATTCATTCATGATTTCTATCGTGGAAGAGGTAGAAGCTTTGCCGAATTCCATAGCGAAGAGATTTGAGGTTCTGGTAAGTGAGAAAATTTTGGTAAGGGAAATAGAGGATGCAGAGATAAAAGTGGCCTATGACGATTTTAAAAACAGCCTGAGACTCAATGCAATAAACTTTCCCAAAGAATTTTTCAAAGCAGAGAACTCAAAAAGTCAAAGCTAGAAATCCTTACAGAGTAATAACCTTCCAAAATAGTGACCAATAATGGCTCTAATACGAATCTTTTATCATTAGTAGATGGCTCCTTCATTCCTTTCTTTTATCTAGTCTTGGTCACTTGAACGATGATGTTATTTGTTTTGAGTTATGTCCAAACCTTTATGTCGCAGTCCGCGATAAAGGTTGTAAAGAAGTTAAAAATGGTTCTTTAGATTGTTGGGGATTGTTTACCTCTCTTTTTGGTTTAGATATGTTTGGTGAGTTTAAGTATGTGTCTATAAATATTTCTATTGTTTATAGTATGACAAATACTAATCACCCAAAGATCTTAGAAAATCTGCCTTATGCCAGATGATTAAATGGTGTTGTCCAATTACAGAAAGGTCATATAGAGTCTGTAGAAATCCCTTCTAATTGGAAACTTGACTGGTTGAAAAATGTTTCCCCTAGAATGAAAAGTCAAGCCAAAGTCCATAAAAGTGATGGCAGAACTATAAATATTTTACCCAGATCTTTGTCTATTAATTCTTCTCGTCTTTCCCCATCCAGACCTTCTACTTCCTCTTCCAGAAGAACTGTCAAAATAGGTCATATCCTAATAGAAGATGAAGAGATAAATCAAGGAAATGATCCAAAGGATTCATTACCTTATACTATAATGAATCTTCCCAGAGAAGACAGTCTAGAATTTTACACAAAGAACAAAGTTACTCTGTACAAAGGTGGAAGATGGCCACCTCATAAAGGAATTCATAAGCAGCCCGCAGGAATTGTACAATATTTTTTGGCAGCTTATCAAGGAGATGTTGAACCCTCAAATGAATTTAAGCAAAGAAATTATACAGCAAGGTTCAATTCTCATTTCACAGAGAATTTTGATGATCTCTGTCGAGATGTTTTGTATATAAAAAATAGTGTAGAGAAGATATAGAAAAAAGTATCTTCTATTGATTCTAAATTAGATGATTTAGGTGATAGTTTAGATTGGCTTTCTAAATAGGATTAGCAAGTAGAATCCTCTGCTAAAAAGCCTCATATTTCAGTTGCTTTTGGCTTAAATTTCAAGACTATCAAGAAGCAGTCTAATACTACCCTTATGCAAAGAACACATGTTCAGTTACAGCCTTGGTATCTTAACATTTATGATCTATTGAATCCACTCAATGAGATCACATCATGGTGTAACTCCATGAGAGTTATCACTATCAATGCCCATTTAGACCAAGCTGGAACCACTTGTTTTGCATCAAAATTTTTTTGGGGTATTGTTAGTCAATGGTGGAGTTCCATGACTGAAGCTGAACAATATGATCGTGTACATAATCAGCTTGATTCTTTAGCAACATTATTCCATTTTTTAATTAGTGAGTTTGCACCTCCCGTTGGTAATAGAGAACTGGAATCCAAGAAATGGCTTCTCAAAATGGAGCTATGTGATTTAAAACAGTTTGATGCATTTGCCAAGCAATTCAGAGAATTGGCATATGAAAGCAAGAGTTTCTCATCCACTGAGATTAAGATCAAATTTTTGCATGCTCTACCATATAATCTTATTGATAGAGTTATTTCTTATATTGATCTTAAGGGACTGACAATTGAATATCTCTCTCTCTCAGACGTGATTGATTTTTCTAAGAAGCAAGCTATGTGCTTAGTCTTCGAGACTAAGTCTATTCAGAAACTCACAAAGCATCAAGCATCCCAGATTGCTCTAGCATTCCAAGAAATAGCCCCATTCGGCTATCGGCCATTTGTACAGCTTCATAAATAGAAAAATTAGTGCAAGCGACTTTCCTTTAAGCACTGCTCTTTTCCTCGTAAGCATTCCTATGCACCTCCTCATCATTTCCTTAAGAAACGATGAACCGCTCGTCCTCCGTCCAAGCAGCCAGTTTGCTACATCTATCGTAAACTTGGCCACATTGCTCCTCAATGCCATTGCAAGAATCCTATAGTTAAAGCTATTTTTACCTCCAATGCAGCAGCGTGGTGGATATTGTAGATTTTGATGAAGACCTCTACCTACAGGATGACATCTATGAACCAATTCTAGATGATCTCCCTGAAGAGGATCAAGCAGACTATGATGATGCAAATGTTCTCAAGTCATTAGCCGATGACTTGGAACAACCACTAACTAACATGCAATGCCCATGGTACCGGTCTCGGCACCATGATTTTTCATAGCTAAACTATGAAGCACATGGGAACTAGTCCAGACATCATCAAGAAGTCCCAGAAAGACCAGAAAAGCCTAGAGCAAGAGGACAATCTAGAGGAGAAGGAACATCCAGAGGGAGACAACCCTCCATGCCAAGGATGCCACCAACATTGCAAAGGCCACATCATCCTCCTTTGTAATATCTGAGCTATTTCAAACCCAGTGACTCTTGAATTTAGAACAAATTCACTAGCAAAGAATCTCCAAGAAAAATCTATACACCAGTGATAGAGCCACAGTGGGACGTATTGCAGCCCACAAAAGAAGAAGATAAGGATGACGAAGTAGAAATCTCTTTCTACTCTGACCAAGATTACTACCCAGGTGAATGCAGTAATCTCCAAGAAGAAGAAGAAGTAGAACCAGAACAAGAAGATATCTACACTAAATAATCTATTATTCAGGATCCAGGGAGACAAAAATTGGTATGTACTAGTATTCCTCCTTTGGAAATTCCACAGCCTGCATACCTCACGCAGCTGATTAATGGAAAGTTTGCCCAATTTATTACTTTGGAAATTAATGGTAGACTTGTAGATGCCCAGATAGATACAAAAGCTTCTCTCTCCTTTGCTAAATCACAACTCATCCATGACTGGAAGACATTAGATGATGCCTTAGCTTATAAGAGTTTAGATGTCCAAGGGAACAGTTTTATCTGCAATAAGTATAAATATCAGTAGACCCTTCAGATCCAAAATAAACTCTTCCATGCTGACTTTTTTGCTTTAGATAGAATGCCTGTAGATATTATTCTAGGTGGTGCCTTTATTGATAGATACTCTCCCTATGGTTCCACTACCAAGAGTATCATGTTTACAATATAAAATGAAAGGTTGAGAATCCCTCAGCTCATTTATGCCACTGAGCAATTTCCAAGTTCAATGACTCAGATCCCAGAGATTATAATCCCAATTGAGATACAAGAGATAGGTGATAAGATTAAAAGCACTATCTGTTCTGATAACCCTCAGCAGTTTTGGTCAAAATCTATGCCCGAGATGGATATAAAAATCCTTGAAGGCAAGCATATGAAGATTGGGAAGAAAATCCTAATACCAGCTCAGGATTATAGCAATATGGAACTCCAGATCAAGGAACTGGAGGCTAATGGCTTCATTGAGAAATCTACTTCCCGTTTCTGTTGTTACGCCTTTATGGTTAACAAACATTTAGAACAGAAGATAGGAAATAAAAGGATGGTCATCAATTATATACCTGTTGACCCAATTTTGCCCCTCAGGCAAAATCTCAGTCACCTCCTACACCTGCTTTGCAGGCTAGTCATTTTAGGTTGCAAGGTCCACTTTCAGGTTTTCGACAGTGCCGTTACAAAGAATAGGCAGTGAAAGACAGAGTCTTCAGACGTCTGCAAGAGAAGAAAAAAAAATAGAGCATTCAACACTTAGGCAAAAAAGAGGGCAGACAAAATGTAGAGGGCGGCAAAATCACCGCCCACTACAAGGGCGGGTAAAATGAGCTCACCTACAGACATGCAGAGGGCGGCAAATTCGCCACCCATAACATGAAAAGGCCATGGACATCGGCCGACGTTGGCAATATTGCCGTCGTCAGCACCTTACAAAGACTGACATCGGCAGAACCACTGACGTCGACAGCAAAAAGGCAGGCACAAAAGTTGGGAAAGCCAACCCATGGCGGCAAATCAAAAAAGCCTGCCCATGGAGGCAAATTAAAAATGCCTGCCCATGGTGGCAAATCAAAAAAGCCCGCCCATGGCGGCAAATTGAAAAACCCCACCCTAAGGCGGTGAAATTGAAAACCCCGCCCGATGGCGGGGAAATTGAAAGGGCTGCCCACAGCACAATTCTGCCGATGTCGGCAGCTTAGGGGAATCGACGTCAGCAATACTGCCACCATCGGTAGCTTATCGGCCGACGTCGGCAGGTATTCCTACATGAAGTTCATGCAAAGGGTGGCAAAATCACCACCCACTACAAGGGCGGCAAAATTCACTTGCAGTGCACAAGAAAAAACCCGCCCAACCACCAGAGAAGAAGACCAACATGCAAAACGAGGCAACAAGCATGGTCTTGGCAGACTTGTGATGTCATCAATAGTGTTTTTCATGCTTTTTGATGAAACTTCTCTTGGCTCTTTTGCTATAAATGCACAGACTTAGTCATTTTTCAGGGATCTTCCTGACTTTTGTAAAGAACATTGCTCTCCAAATTTCCCACCTGAATCAATAGAAGATAGTTTTTACCTCTATTTGGATGGATCTTTCAGTGTATGCATTGAATGTTAATCTGTGTCCAGTCATTATCTATTGATGCTCTCACAGGTTCAACACCAGCAAACCTGTGATCTATGAAGCGCCACCGTCTGCTACTGCCAGGAGTAGAGTTTTGTTTTAGAGGTATAGAACAGGTGAGGTCACTTATAGTGTGTGTTTCTCAGCACCTTGGCGAGTCCCTATTTCTTGTGCTTTCCATAAGAACCTCCCTATCATCCCAGAGGCCTGGTCTTTTCTACCAGATCTGAGTGTATGTATGTTTTTGTCTGATCCTGAGAGTGGATGTGGGAAGGTCATCTATTTTTTGTGTATCACCTCTTTTAGAGTAGGCTATTTGTTTTCATGCTTTTCTCTCTCCCTTTTCATCCCCCCAGTATATACCTATATTTTGCGTTACCTGAAACAAATAAGATACATCAGAGGGAACTAGCCCATATCTAGAGACTCTCCTCTCCTGCTTCGCCGTCCCACAGGTGAGAGAGGGGTTTCCATGTTGCGGGGAGAGGGCAGGAATCTGTGTTCCTGCCGCTGGGTGCACTTTCCAACGTCAACAGTTTTGGCATGCCCGGTGGGACTGTGATTTTACCAGTCAATTTTTTTTAACGCAGTAAAGTTTCAGCACTGATGCTGGTCCTGTTACAACAAATCAAGTTTCTTCAGCATCTGGTGACTCTAAGTTAAATCTGCTGGTTAAGCAGCCTGGTGCCATCAGAATCATCTATTTCTTGTATGTATAATTATTTTGCAAAAAATCATGGATTTTGTTCTCCTTCATATAATATCGATCAGACTCAAAATATTTATGGAATCCCCTAAAGTAGCTCTCTTAGTTGCCCTGCAACTATAAGAGAGATGGCATTGGATTTTGAGAAGCAAATAATAGAAATCTACAGATTGGAAGAGCAGCACAAGTATCAGCAGGAGCTGATGTATAAAGAGGAGTGCTTGTTTAGGCAAGCACAAGCCATACAGTCCATGAAGGAGGAAGTAGCAAAATGGAGAAATCCATCTATTCAAGGCAACCAGCCTTGCGTACCCCCTCCTAACCTAAAGAAAACACCCTCTTTTACACCAAATCCATTTTACCATATTGCACTTGCTCACTCCAGCTCATCAAATACCGCTGCTCCCAATCCCGTACGCCTGGCCTTCCAACACCAGAGGGCATCAGAACAACCTCTCAGGGAGATCAATCTTTTCAACTCCTTAGATCAGGGTTCTCCCATTGAGAATAATACTACCAGTGAGCACATCCCTCTTCTAGAGGCTCCTCTAATGCACCAACAGTGTTTTCCTTGCATTCCTCAACCTCTCCAAGTTTTCCAGCATGATGTGCAAATTTAAAGTTGGAGGAAAGGATGCCAAAGACCAGCTCAGAGCTTTGAAGAAGATCATGCTAGCCACCTCCAAGAAACACTCTTCCAAGAAAACCTAGCCAGACAAATTGAAGACTTAGAGGCTAGGATGAAGCTAATCCTTGAAAGGGAGTTAATTTTTTCAGACCTTGCAGAAGAGCCTCAGGGCCTCGTGGAGAACAAAGTTGCTGCCTGTTCGCAGGGGCAGAATTTTAATTCAGGGATCCTGAATTGGGGGAAGACAGTGGAATCATGGGGCAGCAAAGAGGAAGAAGAAAAGCAGGTTTTTTTTCAAAACCTTGAAGAAGCTAAAGTTGTGCCTGCCTATGATGATGCTGGCAGCCTTCAGGAAAACCTTTTACAAGAAGATCTGAGTAGGAAAACTGTAGAGTTGGAGTCAAAAAAGAAATTCCTCAGCCAATGTGTGGTGGACGGTTCAGACCAAACAACACATTCCATGCCTGAACACACCCCACCTACACATTTTCAAGAGAGTTATCAGGCCGTGCCTGATATTGATGAAGTGTTGACCAAGTGAAGGGAGGAGAATCATCCAATTCTAGCTCAAGGGCTGCCCCCTCTCCCCCCTATTTTCTCCACTTCGTCCCTTCTCGAGGAAGACCCTGTTTTGAAAGAGGTAGGAGAGGGGCAAAAGATCCGATCTGCAAATCTTCAGGAGGTTGTCATGAGCAACAACGAAGAAGAAATCGTCATTGATGCTCCTTGTGGAGACCTTATCAGTAGTGGAGGAGATGTAGGCCTTGCGTATATGCAGATGTTCCAGCAATTCGAGGAGGAACAAATGCATGGTAATCTCTCTTCTCCCCTGTTTGATGAACTTCCTTGCTGTATTGATGAGGATGACTACATGGGAGAACCTGAGAAAGAGGAAGATCAGGAGAATATTTTTGAAAATCTAACAAACCTGATCAGCAAATAGGAAAAGGAGAAGTCTATCTTCGTGGAGGAATGCTTTGAAGAACTGAACTTCAAACAAGGAAGTGAAGTCTTGTGGGATGAACAATCATTTTGTGAACCCCTTTTAGACATTGCCACATTTGCCCTTCTTCAAGAAGGCCAAGAGGAAGCAGAGGATGAATCTGACAGAGTTTTCAGCGAGGTAGAGGGAAACGAATCAGACCATGATACATTGCAGAAGAATTGTGCAGATCAGAAGGCTTACGGTGATAAACCGACAGCAATTGATTTCTTAGTGAGGAGCACCAATTTCACAGACCAGCATCCAATAGGCCTCCCAGAACAATCAGAGTACGTATATATCAGAGGCATGTTCGATTTCAATCCCCTCGGTTCCCAGCCAACTCAGGTGACAGGCAAGAAGAGCAAGTCACCAAATCTCATTTTCTTTCAGCTACTTGCCTGTCACTATAAGTCTCTTCACCAGGAAGGAGACTTAAGAAATTTTCCTTTTGATCCAGGAGGGATGCGAGCATCCCTGGCTAGTTGTATATAATAGTTTGCTTTCAATTGTTTTCCTATTTTCCCTAAGTGCAGTTGCATAGGTAGTCATTTTTAGCTTTGCATGTTTCCCTTTGTTTGGTGGTAAATTCTATATTTTTGATTTTGAGATTATCAAAGCTGTTGTGAACTCGCTTCAAAGTCACCATCTGACTCCGCACCCAATGGATATGCAAGGCAACTGGGTTCTAAGCATAACAGGCACGCTTCCCCCGTGAGTCGCCAATTTGTTGACCCAATTTTGCCCCTCAGGCAAAATCTTGGTCACCTCCTACACCTGCTTCACAGGCCATTCATTTCAGGTTGCAAGGTCCACTTTCAGGTTTTCGACAGTGCCGTTGTAGAGAATAGGCAGCGAAAGACAGAGTCTTCAGACGTCTGCAAGAGAAGAAAAAAAAATGGAGCGTTCAACACTTAGGCAAAAAAGAGGGCAGACAAAATGCAAAGGGCGGCAAAATCGCCGCCCACTACAAGGGCGGGTAAAATGAGCTCACCTACAGACATGCAGAGGGTGGCAAATTTTCCGCCCATAACACGAAAAGGCTGTGGACATCGGTCGACATCAGTAATATTGCCGTCGTCGGCACCTTACAGAGACCGATGTCGGCAGAACCACTGACATCGGCAGCACAAAGGCAGGCACAAAAGTTGGGAAAGCCCACCCATGGTGGCAAATCAAAAAAGCCCGCCCATGGCGGCAAATCAAAAAATCCTGCCCATGGTGGCAAATCAAAAAAGCCCGCCCATGGCGGCAAATTGAAAAACCCCACCCTAAGGCGGTGAAATTGAAAACCCCGCCCGATGGCAGGGAAATTGAAAGGGCCGCCCACAACACAATTTTGCCGACGTCGACATCTTAGGGGAACCGACGTCGGCAATACTGCTACCATCGGTAGCTTATCAGCTGACGTCGGCAGGTATTCCTACATGAAGTTCATGCAAAGGGCGGCAAAATCGCCGCCCACTACAAGGGCGGCAAAATTCACCTACAGTGCACAAGAAAAAACCCGCCTAGCCACCGGAGGAGAAGACCAACATGCAAAATGAGGCAACAAGCATGGTCTTGGCAGACTTGTGATGTCATCAATAGTGATTTTCACGCTTTTCAATGAAACTTCTCTTGGCTCTTTTGCTATAAATGCACAGACTTAGTCATTTTTCAGGGATCTTCCTGACTTTTGTAAAGAGCATTGCTCTCCAAATTTCCCACCTGAATCAATAAAAGACAGTTTTTACCTCTATTTGGATGGATCTTTCAGTGTATGCATTGAATGTTAATCTGTGTCCAGTCATTGTCTATTGATGCTCTCACAAGTTTAACACTAGCAAACTTGTGATCTACGAAGTGCCACCATCTGCTGCTACCAGGAGTAGAGTTTTGTTTCGGAGGTATAGAACAGGTGAGGTCACTTACAGTGTGTGTTTCTCAGTACCTTGGTGAGTCCCTATTTCTTGTGCTTTCCATAAGAACCTCCCTGTCATCCCAGAGGCCTGGTCTTTTCTGCCAGATCTGAGTGTATGTATGTTTTTGTCTGATCCTGAGAGCGGATGTGGGAAGGTCATCTGTTTTTGGTGTATCACCTCTTTTAGAGTAGGCTGTTTGTTTTCATGCTTTTCTCTCTCCTTTTTCATCCCCCTAGTATATACCTATATACCTATATTTTGCATTACCTAAAACAAATAAGATACATCAGAGGGAACTAGCCCATATCTAGAGACTCTCCTCTCCTGCTTCGCCGTCCCACAGGCGAGAGAGGGGTTTCTATGTTGCGGGGAGAGGGAAAGAATCCGTGTTACTGCTGCTAGGTGCACTTTCCAGTGTCAACAATACCATTAAATGCTATTACATAGCCATTTCCATATCCCATACCAGATAAAAGGTATCTATTGGAGAAAGTTGCAGCATGTAAATACTTCTCCCAGTTCAATTGCAAGTCAAGCTTTTATCAGATAAGAGTCAAAGAAACTGACAGGGAAAAGACAACATTCAGCTGCCCTTTCAGCCATTTCCAGTGGACAGTGATGCCTTTCAGCTTGATGAATGCACCTGCATATTATCAAGCTCATATGGATAAGATTTTCCAAGGCACTTCTAACTTTTTATGTGTATATATAGATGATATACTAATCTTCAGTAATAGTTTGACTGACCATTATACTCATCTCTCCAAATTCTTTCAACTGGCTCAAGATGCAAGAATTGTTCTCTCAGAGACCAAGATTCAATTATGCAAAACTAAATGCAATTTTCTCGATATGATCATCTGAGATTCTAGACTACAGACACAACCACATATCAAGGATAAAGTCATCAATTTTCGAGAGAAGCTAGACAAGTCTAAGCTTCAAGCATTTTTGGGATTATTAAATTATTTAAATAGTTTCTATCCTAACTCCAGTGAAGATAGGTTCATTCTTCAAGAACTTCTCCAAAAAAGGAAAGCTTTCTATTGGGAAGAACAACATATGGTTGCAGTTCAAAAAATCAAATCAACGGTTGCTTTGCTACCAGAACTGCATATCCCAAAATCTGATCAAATGAAGGTATATACTGATGCCTCCGATATAGCATGGGGAGGAGTACTTGTTTGTATATATAATAATTTAGAATTCATCTGTGAATTTGCTAGTGGAGTTTTTAGTCCTGACGTACTTAAATGGATTTCTTCTAATAAAGAAATATATGCTGTAAAGAAATGCTTAGAGAATTTCATGTTAAAACTTCTCCATTTGCCACATTTTATTGTAATTATCGACTGTACTAGATTTCTGACCTTTAAGGAAAAAGATCATGGTCGGAAGGATGGTCGCGGTAAATATGTTAGATGGCAAGCATTTTTTAACCAGTTTAATTTTTATGTAGAACACATCAAGGGCACTAAAAATGTAATTACAAATTGGCTAAGTAGAAATCCACTAGCAACACTGATGCACCAACCCATTCCTGGTTTTAACTTAACCAGAATATATAACCAAGGATTTCCATCTCTGAATATCCTTGTGTAAGATCAGATTCTGTGAGAAGGGTTACATCCTCGATACACCTAAATTTCATATGCAGCAGGACAAGATTTGCAGATGTCCTCAGCAGCTACCATCCAGGCAAATCGACCAAAATTATGGAGTCATCTACATCAAAAGATTGAATAGTGAATTTCTATATCACCAATTCACTGAATTACTAAAGCGTCCTCTGTGGACATGGCTGATTAGAATCAGATCTCCTTTCAATGAACATTTGTACTAGTGGATCGCTCAACATGACCCACACTACATACATGAAGAGGAGAATCATGATCAAGACACTGTAGTGCATACGATCATAAGAAGATAGCTGGAGTGGGAATCTTATTTCTACATCACTCCACAATATCATGCATGTGAAGCTGGACCCCAGCACTGGCATCTTTCCAGTACCTTCCAGCTCAGATGTCTTTTCAATCCTATCAGTGAAGATGACTTAGTGGATGAAGAGGAAGCAACGTTGGACCCACGCACTCAAACATCATCATCATCCGGTGCATCTAACAACATTTCACTGTAGCTTATCTTGTAAGCTATAAAGTATGATGGGACTTGATACTGCCTTGACAGTGATCAGGCAGGACCTCCCAAAATACTATATATAGGCCTTTCCTCCATAGCATTTCCATCAAAAAATTTCTAGTCTTATAAATCTAGTAGCCTTGTAACAAGAGTATGCTCTTCTCTTGCCCTTTTCAAAGGATCCTAAGAATAAAAAATTGAAACAAGTGTTTTTAATATTATAAGTTTGAAGTAATAATGTGAAGCCGTAGCCATTCGGCCCCTGCCTACTGTCACAGGTTTTCTCTAATCAAGTTGTAAAAGAAAGGAATGAAGGAGCCATCTACTGACGATAAAAGATTGGATGCTTTTCCTCATTGGTACACACCTTCCCAAGTGTAAGTAGCTTATCCTTGTAGATCTCTAATCTTTCATAATTTTCCTTCTTGGTTGAAATGCTTGTTTTGTCTCTCTTGAGTTGGTCATCTTCATTGAAAATACTCTCAAGAGTTACCAAACCTTTGGGAAGCCTATTGGTCTTTAGCTGAACAATCTACCCATCATACTACTATTATAGCTTGGACTAGTTTTTGGAAGCAAAATCAACTTCTTCTAAAATAAAAATGCTATTTTATGGTCACTTTCAAACACCTACCAATTGGTGACATTGTCTAGTATGGAAGGCCTCACAATCACCTTTAAATGATTCAAATTCTTGCTTTGTCTCATCCCCTTTGGGATGTCAAACTAAGCACCAATTTCTACTAGTCTATTAGTATGCTTGTTCTCCTCTCTTAAAATGGAAGTGATGTTGAAAGTAATGAAATTATCTACAAGGTCCCACACTCTATGGTTTTAATACTTGAGTAAGGATTTTTTGGTCAAGCTTTGACCTCTCACTTGGTTCATAATCAACTCACTATTTCCAAACACCTACAATTATTTGATTCCTCTCTTCCTTAACCATTCTAGGCCATGAACAAGGGCCTCATACTCTACTACATTACAAGTGAAAGATAAATAAAACCTAAAATTTTAGAAGCATTTATCCTTTGAAGGTGAAACTAGCATTGCCCCACCACTAGCTCCCAACTTGCTTCTAGATCCATCAAAGAATAACTGCCACAAACCACAATCCTCTTGGTCTATCTTCATCAATTTTGGCATGAAAGCATCTTTTTCATGCATGAAGTAGACTCCGAGACCAGATTATTCAATGAACTTGTAATGGTCATGTTCAATTTTTTCATTTCCCCATTCATCTAGGAGCAGGTCAACAACTCTTACAAGGGAAGATGATGGAGATTGATCCACTTGGAGCTCTTCTTCATCAGTGATTGAGTAGTTCACATTTTCCACTTTGGGTGAGTATGGCTCTAAGTGATCCTTGTGGATGGGATTTGACTCAATCTTCACTTTAGTTCCATACTTTGTCATAAAAACCATGTAAGACTAGTTAGTTGCCAAGTATCCACCTATCTTGGATGTGAAATCCCTTGACAAGCAAAGAAAAAAGTAAGGAGGAACATCTACCACTACCACATCATAGGGAATTAAAAAGGTTGAATAGGCATGAAAAGTCAAATTCAAGCCTCTTTCCACTCCCAAGGTCTTAGTTGGTGATCCATCCAACTATATAACTCCTTTGGTCATTTGCTCATACTTGAGGCCTAACTTATCAGCTATGCATTTGGGCATAACTAATGTGCTTACTCCACTATCAATGATGAAATTATGGACTAAGAAATCACTAATAATTAGGGACAAATAGAAGGGGGGACCTTATCATATTTATTTTCTTGACCAGCCAAGGGAGGAGCCCCATTTACTACCAACACATTATCATTTCTTACTATGATAACTTGCTCACCTAGTCTGTACAATTCCTTTTGGAGTATATGTTTTTATCTTGGAAATGATAAAGAATCCCACAATGAAATGTTCATGTATAAATTCTTCATTTTGTCCACTATATTTATTGAAGGATTTTCCCCTTTAGAGTTCTCCTTGGGAACATTCGTAACCTATGGTGTAACTTGAGGAGCTAAAGCTACAACTGTTGGCCTAAAATTAGGAAACTTTTGATTTGCTTGTGGTATTAGGGATGCTTTAGGTACACTTCCTAATTTATTGGGTGAAAGAGAGATGGTAGGTGATTTAGTGGCTTATTGAGCTTCATCAATGGCTCTCTTTTTATACCTAGTTTTGGATACAACACCAACATTCTGATTACTTGTGCTCTCCACATAGTTGACTACATAGAACTCTCCTTCCAAGTGATTCATGAGAGTGGAATCAGATTGATCCTACCTATTTTCTATCTCAAGTTGTGTTGACATCTTAAAATTTTAGAATTGGACTACTTGATCACCTTATGCAGTCATGATTTAATTTGGTAGCTTACTGGCATAAGCAACCTATTCTTGGCCATGCTCCAAGGGTGGATAGTTGGGCTACTCCTACATCAAATTATTTTGAGTGGGGACAAGATCCTTGGGAGATGAAGGGGAATTTAGATTATAGCTTTAATAAGTCTTGAAATGTGTAATTTGACCTTTCCCTTGATTATAATTCTAGAAGGGAGGCCTATTTGCTTACCAAATTTCTAGTAGCCTTGATTTGGCCTATAACTCTAAGCTTTTTGTCTTTTGAGGGAAACTAACTCATTGGTAACACTCTACAATAGTCTCTTAACTTCATGGATTTCATTTTTAGGGGTAGCAGTTAGCTTCTCTTGATTAGGCAGAGGAGTTAGAGTGGGTGAAGTAGGTTGGACTAGGGCTATAAATCAAGAAAGAGTGGCATAGGAGGTCTAAGAGCTATCTTTCCTACTTGAACAAGGTAATTTTTAACAACTATGGCTATCTCATAATTAGTGGGTAGAGTGTTCCCCCCCATGGATTGTATCATGACAACAATACCACCATTTAGGGCCTTTAAGTAGTAAAGGAAACCATAGCTTTAGGTTGGCATCACAAGAATTGGGATCTTATCCCAAGTCTTTTGGAACCTAGTGTTAAAATCTTGCATAAACTCATGGGGGGATCTCTTCATGGTGGTTAACTACTTAGCTAGAGATAAATGGTCACTTTTTTCCCCAAACCTATTCGTCAAGAGTGTCCCTAACTTATTTTATGAGCCAACTAAGTTCATAGGCAAGGTCCCATACCAGTCCAAAACTTTCCCTTTGAAGGACAAGGCTAGAAATCTAATGGCTAAATTTTCTTCAGTGATATTATGGATGTTACAGAGGTTTTCTATGTTTCTAATATGCTTGACAATAGTGATTGGGTCCTCTCCACTAAAGGGAGGAACACTTTTGAGAGCTATCCCTAGAATTGGGTCATACTACTGAAGTTTCAAGGGACTTTGACCATTTAAGGCCACAAAAGGGAAAGCCCTAAGGGCTATCATGGCTATGAAAGGATTCAATAGGGGTCTCCTTGAGTAGGTATATTTTATGGTTGGCTTAGAAAAATGGCTTGCTACGTAAGGGTGGGTATTTGTAAATCTCAACCTCTTTATTGAGATCAAAGGCAACTCAACAAATTCAAAAGGGACACCCCTAGAAGATCTTGTAGTGACCTTTGGCATGGGATGTCAGGTTGGTCATTAATTAGAGAATTGGTTCCCTAGTAGAGTTTCTAGGTGTTGAATATATCTCTTTTTGCATTTTTTAACTATATCAAGATTAGCACCAATCTAGAAACTTGTAGGACATAGAAATTATCCCACTAGGTGTGCCAAAACTATTGATGTGGTAGATTACAACCTCTAAAGGGAGGCTCAGCTCTCTTCATCCACATAGCACAATGGAGACATCCCTCTTGTTTTGGGTTGAAAACATGAGGGATGAATCTCTAGATTAGGGGCTAGCTCCCCTTTATGAACCTTGATGCCCTAGATCTCCTATTGCTAATTATGGGGAGAGATGAAAAGGGAGAAAAATAATAAAAATGGGACCTAACCTAAGAGGTGATTCACCAAAACAATTGTTCTACTCAGATTTAACATACACTTTACACCAAAAACAAACAAGCATATACTTCATTCAAATGAGAACCTTTCTTGCATCAGTGTTTCGATAGGGGGTCCTATGGAGATATAGGGAGGAAGAACTACTAGAGGTGTTCTAAGACACACTATGGACAACCTATTCACATGTGCCTATACTCTATTATGGACACTTCTTATTGACCTGTAAGAGAGTAAAATCACTATGCACTAGATATGCTAGAATAAACTTATGAAAGAATGAAAAGAAAATGATTTAACATAAGATAAAACCATAGACATATCCAAAAGTGCAAGCTCAAATGGAAGTAAAAATTATTTTTTTGATTCAAGGTAAATTCCTTTAGGGCTTCACCATACAAGTTGAGAGATTTTTTTTAATGAGAAGTTACAAATATATAGAGAAATAGAAACAAGATAGCTGAAAAATCAAGGAATGAAAACCCATGTTGATTTAAACACTTTTGTAGAGACCAAAAGACCATGTTGCTACTGTATTCCTCAAACTACGTATGAGATCCATGTTGTAGGCTATCCAAACCACCATCCTTACTATCTTGGGCCTATAAACTCATGGGATACTCCTAACAACTGATAAAGCCATCCCCAAGTTGTGTTGTGGCTAGACCATGCTCTCATCACTGCCTAAATGTAATTAGTTGTGCATTAATGGTGAAGCATGAAAAACATGGGATGCTGATCTCTATAGTTTGAAAAGTAATCTATTTTTTGGTTTTTAGTAGATATATTCTACACAAATGTATTAACTCTTTTTGTTGAGTTGTCTATGCCACTTGTCTTGGTTTGAGTGGTCATTGATTCTTCCCTTTGCCTTTGTCAATAGCTAGAACTATTTCAAGTTTTGTATTTTTCACTTTGTCTTTGCTTATGTTTTGTCTCTTTCCTTCAACTTCTCCTTTGCCTTGGTTTCTCCTACTTTGTCTTTACTCATTCAAGCCTTGGGTTCTAGATGGGTTTCTACTCCTTAGGCCTTTGTTTTTTTCTTGTTTGCTCTTTGCGGATCTTATCTATAGGTGGTATTTTATTCAACATGTCCTTCAAATAAAATTTCTAGAGGAATTCCTTCATACATTTTATTCGAAGGAAATCTCCTTGGCTTTGTTCCTTGCCTTCTTGTCTTGCTTCTTTACATTATCAGCCTTCAAGCTTTTTGTGACCATCAAATTTCTTTGGATAAAATGTTTGAAGGAATTCCTTTGGACAGTTTGTCTAAATGAATTTAACCTTAGCTTGCCTTCTTCAGTTTTCCTTTAGACAAAATATTTGAAGGAATTCCTTTAGACATTTTGTGCAAAGGAAAACTCCTACTTATCACTTTTCTTGAAGGGCAAGTGCCCTTTGGGCTTCTTGTCTTTACCCCTTTTTTCAACTGGATACCCTCCATGAGGGCATTTCAAGCCTCTAGTTTCCCTTTAGAACTTTTGTATTAATCCTCGCACTAATAAAAATCCCTCTGCAAGGTCCATTATGCCTTTAAATATACCCTTCAAAAGTTTTTTAAAGGTCTCTTTCATCTTTGAAGTGCCCCTGCAAAGCCACATACCCTTTGGGGAAATTAAAAATGACCCTATAGAATGCCTAGGTGCCCTCCATAGAAAAACACTTACCTTAAGAAGTGTCTAAGATCAATTCAAGCTCTTCTGAAGGACTTACTCAAAAAACTATGAAGTAAAGATGTCTCAAAAACTTGATTGCTTCCTCCTTACCCTTTTGGGTTTGTGAATGAATTCAACTCATGAAAGATCATAATTCAAGTAATCCTAAAAACCTAAATTGAAATGCTCTGACCCTTATCGAGTTTCTCTTCAGCTTTTACTCATGAAAATTAGCAAGTAAAGTACTTTGCAAATCCTAACTTGGATTGGAACTAGCCATAGACCCTTTCAAGTTTGTCAAGTGATCATGCTTATTACTTGTAAAGCTTACAAGTAATGTTGTTTTGAGAATGCAATTTATGCTATGAGTTCTAGACAAGACCAATGTTTGATGAGACAACACCTGTACCTACACAAAAGCAAATTTTTCTTGATTTTTAAAGGTTAAGACCTAGTTTCAAGGCAAAAGGTCATGAAGAACAAGGAAAGGCAAAAAAATGTGGGGAGTGCCCATTTTGACATGTATGATACACAAAATGGTTAACACAACCATCTATAATCTCTTTAATGGGATGTCATATAGGAGAAACCCATTCATCCTCCCCTAAATTTTCCCACAATTTGGGGGAACCCATTTCTTTACATCCTAATCTTTCCCCTCTATAATGTCTCATTTACACACCATGACATCATATTTTAAGTCTTCTTCAACCTCCATGCTAATTTTTTATACCAACAAGGTAGGTTCAACTTCTAGTGGGCCTCTTTAAAACACCCACATCCTTAACCATGATACCAATGATATGCTTTCCACTAGTTCAATTCATGCCATACCTCATCATAGACCCATAACACATCACAAGCTCCTCATACCTCCCATAATACTAATGCATCACATGCTATATCCACTAGTCAAAATGTGGCTCAAAATAATAAACTTATCTTACAAATTATTAAACATATAAATACTTTTCCAACCAATAATGGAAATTAGATGATATATATGCAAAATCATCTCATACATCTTCAAAACCAACCTCGCCAAGTTTCATGAGGATCATAAAATCTAAATACGCCCCACCCCCCTTAGGGATTCCCATGGTAACCTTATACCACAACTTCCACTCATCAATAAAACCATCAAACATTTACAAAATGAACATCTAGTACCTAAAATTGATAACATTGACATATGAGGTATCACCCCCAACATCACCTACAATAGATATATTGATCCCACCTTGCATCTAAAAACATTTAGTAAGCTTTATACAGATTAGGTTAAGCTTAATACCTTTACCACTACCAAAATATTATCTAAAACATTCTTATGAGATTCTTTAGATTGGTACAATCATTTAAAAACCCACTCTCTCACTTGCTTAGAAGATTTGGTCAACCCACTAGTCTAAGAATTCCAAATTAGTGTTTTTTCCAAAAATAAATTTTCCCATTTTATAAATTACAAAAAACTAAAAAATGAAATGGCCCAATCCTTCATCAAATGATGGAAAAACTTGTCTAACAAATGTGAGCATCATATGGTTGATGACGAGATCTTCTACATATTTACCAATGCTCTACAACCTAAATTATAATATCAGGTTAGGACCCTCTCTCCAAAAATCTTGGAAGAAGTTCTTGACAAAGCCAAATGGAAGACTTTCTCTTACCTCAATTTGAACCACCTCAATTTATACCTAGCACTCACATGCTCATCAAAACTAAAAATCATCATGAAACCAATGATGGTGTTACCGAAACTTATGACACTATACATAACATTTAATCTATTTCTCTAAATAATGCCATAGAGCATGTTCCTCCCCCTAACAACACTCCTACTCAAAAAATTTATTGACATAACCACACTAATTTTCAAAAACCATTATCCATACCAGAACTTTAAAAACATGTCCCAAGACCTCTACCATGAGATCTTGACCCCACTTTCCCTATGAAATAATGGTATGATGCAAACAAATTTTGTTGGTTTCATGCAAGTTGGGGCCATTCTCATGATACTTGTAGGCAACTATGAAATCTCACTATGGATTTTCTTCTTGATCCTAACTCTAATCATGAATCCCCTTTCTAAAAACATCAATAAACTTATGACATATCTTTTAAATCATAAGTAATGCAAATTAAAAACCAAGCTAATACTCATTTATCTATCTACAAAGATCCCCTTCCTAACCATCGAAATAACATTAAATAAACTAATTTTACTACTAGCACCATTAGAAGTCTTATAGACCTTACCATCAATGATTAAAATTTAGTTAATATGACTAATATGAGAAGATTAGTTGCTTTTATTGACTCACATCCAACACCTACACATCACACCTCTCAACCATTCAATGTCATTCAATATAATTCCCCATCCCACCTCATAGAATTGGGGTAAGAGGAACCAATACCCATAAAAACACCACTCTCAAAAAATTTATGATACCTCTCATACTATTTCTACTCTTCCCCAAACATCCACACCATAAGACCACATACTCCAAACTTCCAATAGTATATTCTACCCAACCAAAATAAATACTTCAACTAACCACCACATCACCTAAATTAACTCAATCCACTTGCAACCAACCTAAACCGACCATACCCTATAAACACAAATTTAATTATACTCCAACCCTCCTTCTTAGGATATATTTTAACACCTATATCTAACAATCCTCCCATGGGTTTTTATGAATGGGATCCTATTGCATAACTTTCCCATCTCCCATCTAAAATACCATTCTTATAAATAATGAGAGATTCTCCCCATCATCTAAACCACTTAATGAAATGTTTGTTTGAAATGAACATACCTCATCCTTCCCCTCTAATACATGAACTACCTTATATAGATTAAAAGATAGCATACTTCAACAATTTGAAGAGATGTCCATCCTTGTTGATGAAACAATGGACACTTCTCTCTCACTTAAGTTCCCTATCAATTCTATGATTCTTGATAATATATTACTCCATGAAGATGATCCTCTTCTATTCATTATCATATGAATCAATGATATCCAAATTAATAATGTTTTAGTTGATGAAGGTTCAATCACTTGTGTTTCCTCCCTTAAATTTATTAAGACACTTGGATATTTTGAATGCATCCTCAAATATACACATAGTACATACCAAGGCTATGATATAAGTAAAATTCCTCCTTAATGTTATGTTTGGCTTCCCATTACCATTCCTCCTTTTACTTTTCATATGAAATTTATGGTCTTTAACTTCTCACTTTCTTACAATATCTTACGCGGTCACCCTTGGACTCATCGTATGAGAGCAATCACCTCATATGCATGCCAATGTGTCAAATTACCTCTTAGTAGAGTTATCAACAAGATTGAAGGGGACATAAACCCTTAGAATTTTGAACAATTCTAATAATGTAGTATATTTAAAATAAACACCCTTGAAACCTTACATAGTGTCCCATTTCGATAATCCAAACACTTCAACTATACAGTCATATCCACTTGAGGCTATAATGGTCACCTCAAATTAATTGGGAATATTCCACCTAACCTCTTAGACTCTGATGATGAGATGCATGAGATAAGCCTAAAGATTAAAACCTCTTATCTTTTCCCTCACATCATCACCCAATTTCCTCCTTCTCTTCAACCTTGATCCCATTAGCTACCTTCTAATGGTATACCCATCATCTTAACTAAAGTTAGACACTCCATTCATCATGCTTCCTCTGATAATAAAATCATTCTTACATGTACCATCAGCTTGTATTCACCCAACTATGATGATGGTTATGATTTAGATAACCCATTCTTAGTTATATTTATCCAAGATTAAAATTCTAAAGTTATTCCATATCACTCTTATTTATTTCAATCTTTTCATTATTCTTCTAGAATTCCTTCTTTTATAACACCTAATACTAGTTTTTCCACTATTATTCATATGTAGAGATGGAACACTCACATGGCATGCCTCTAATAACAAAAAATCCCCTCAAGATTATGATCATGGGTCATGCCATGATAAGACCTTATCATTTTATAGATACCATGAACCTTATAGTCTACATCCTCCAAAGATGTTATCCACTATGTTTAGACCCACTGCACATCTAACCTTACTTACTGATAAACCTAGTCTAGTATCTTCTCTAGTCACACCCTTATTTGGTAATGGATTTATTACCTTACCTCATATTGATCCCTTGACCACACAATGGGTATATAAATCTTATTTCAATATTCATAGAGTCATGGTTATTGGACCAAAGATTTCCATTTATATCAGTAGCGCCAAGCTTCTCCTTCCATCCCTTCAGCTAGTAGACCCCCATCGTATATTAATAGACATATTTGTTACTTTTATAGGATAAATAAACATTCTTATACCCACTCATAAAACATAGGTAGTGCATCAACACATTATACCCAACTTCTACTCAACCCAAAGCTAAGGACATACCTCTTCCTAAGCTATTACCAGAGTATATCCCTAAATATAGGGAAGCATATTATTTTTGGCACTAGTGTGGTAAACATCATATGATCGATGTCTAGTTCTTTAGTAACATATTTTTGATTTCATAAAATTGACACCAATACCATTTATTCCTCTTCTTATAGGTCACCCACACAAAAAGGCTCCTCCTTTATCGATTACAACTCCTTCAAGCTCCACAGATACCATTCCAATCGAGACATCCATTCCTCACCTTGAGTATCCCACAAAGGAAGAACCATATGAGAATTAATATTTTTAAGCTACACGTACATTTTTAGTTGATGTGATATAAAAGGAAGTATTTGTATAACTTTCTGGGAAGATTGATGAGACTATGGCTAGCATCAGAATTTAGATCCATAAAGATGTTTTAGATGTTATGGATAATATTTATGGTCAAATATATCAGTATTTGTGAACACATCATGGTGTTATTACACATTGTTCTATTTTATGATTTGGATTGGATTTGTGATCCATTTTTATATATCTCTCATACACTTGACTATGTTTCAAATTTGATTTCACTTATTTATTTTACATGGACCATTATATTATGCTTTATGTGCTTTACATGGTTTAATTTTATTTCACTTTTTATTATGGCTTCTTCTCATTATTTTCATGGATGTAAATGAATTTTTATGATTTCACTTCTTTCGTGTATTCTTTTATAATGATTTTTTGCTATCTTATAACACTAAAAAATTAGATAATTATTATTTTGACTTAGTTATATAACCTTGATTCCCTTAGTATTCTATCTCTACCATATGGTCAGTTAGCAAATAAGACTTTTTCATTTTACTACTACCATACACCAATCTATTTTGATCTCCCTTTTTTTCCCTTATTCCTCTTTCACATACTAAGCATACATACGGTTGAAAATTGAGATTATATATTGGTTCATAGGAAAGCCTAAGTGTTTAGTTAGTCGTATCTCTAGTTAATTAGCCTCCTTTAAACCAAATTCTTAATCTCATTCATGTTTATCACTTTTATCACTCATGTTAGTTATTCCAAATCTTTATGGAGGAGTAATCATAAAATCCATAATGAAGTTAAGAGCCAAATCATTTAAATAAAAGGTAATGATTCAAAAGTCAACATATAATTCAAAAGTCTAATCACACCAAAAGATGTGATTTGCTATATTTATCACATATCCTATTTCTAATCAAAGCTCAAACTCCACAGTTGGCCTTATGATAGAGTTGAGGTCCATTAGGATGTGGCAAGCCAATATATTGGGATAGAAAAACAAAAAAAATTATAAGTGTTACCTATTATCTCACACAGGTACCTAGTCTTTGTAGTAGACTGACATCTCTCTAAGAGGTCCTTAGGAATAGGAAACATGTTGTAGGAAGGTAGGTCCATTTTAATTTCCTTATTCATATAACCTTCATGATTTGATCTTATTTTTCCACATATTTGCCTATACAACTTTGTGCTTATTATGAGCAGGTATCCTTTGTATTTTGATGGTAAATAGACTCTTTGAGTCTCTCTTTTTACCTAGTATGCCTCATGTTTACTATGTTTTATTATAAATACTATGTCATCATTTGTACATTCCCTCTTTCATTACAACAATCCTAATATTTCCCATTGAGGAATACTATTTTATTAATTGATCATTCCCCCTAGGGTTCCCTTTATGAGTTATTGTGTAAGACCATGGATAGGACCATGATCTTATCACAAATTACCATAAAAAAATATTTCCTTATGTTTACCATTATTACCATCCACCTCATTGGTGTTCACCTTGTGAGTTACAGTGTAATACCATGGATATGACCATATGCTCCTCATAAATTACTACATTAAAACCTCTTTAAATTATTCCCACATTTATCTCCACTTAATTGGTGTTCCCTTTATGAGTTTTAGTGTAAGACCTTGGATAGGACCAAAACCTCCTCATAGAATATTCTAATACCTTATTCATGCTATAACCAAGTCACAATAAAATCACATGCTTCAAATTTGAGATAATTTGTGTTACATTATGATTTACACATCATTTACATACTTCCCATCTTGATTTAGTATGTTTTATGCTTACTTCATAAGCATTTCACTTTTATCTTCTTATTTTTTGATTGCATGTATGTTTGCATCCATTTTATTAAATGTCTCATACTTCCCATCTTGATTTAGTGTGATTACTTTGATTCACACTTACTTTTCATATTTTCCACCTTGATTTAGTATGATTGATTAATTTTATTCTTCGTTTGTTTTTATACCATTTGGTTTTCACATGTTTTCCATTTTATTACAAATTTTCATACTAATCAACTTGATATAGTATGAATTTTATTTGTTTTAATTTGGTGTAACTATTTTTATGGTTTGAAAATATTTGTTATCTTTTACTTTACCATTTTGGTTTCTTATATTTATTCATTTTTTGGCACATTTCCCATCAGGATATAACATGTATTACATTTTTTGATTATCTATACTTTTCCAAATCATTGTGATTTTATTTTTAACCATGCAAGAAAACATACATCACATATTTCCCATAGCATATAAAATGAAATTAAAATACATGTGCTATAAAGGAAATATATCCATACATCCATCCACATACAAATGAAAATCACAAACCAAGAAATGTCCATATAAATATATATACCATGAGTTTTATACAATATAAATACAAAATATAATAGCTATATCTCTAAGTTTGTGCTCCATCACACCTATCATGTGGCCTATCCATGTTTCCCATGGATTCCTATGACTAACCCCTATGAATGGTTTGATGTAATGAGGTAGTCTAAGATCTCAAGCCATTGATATGACCCTGTATATTAGCCACCTGGGCCTGCATGCATCTAAGTGTTATAGTGCCATCATATGAGTAGAATGCTTGTGTTCTAATTCCTACCAAGCTCAATATTTTCCCTCTCATACCCATGTAGGTTTTTGTGAACCATCTCCTCATGCCTGTAATTGTTAATCAGTCTCCTACACTAGTATAAACCAACTAGCATAAGCTGGGGTAGATGGTACCAGAGGATCAACCAAAGTGGATGGGTTATAATGTGATAATACCCCATCTAAAATATTGGTGTGTAGCCACAATCATGGCTTCCTACATGATCTCCTCTGATTTCATACCTACAAAATAAAAACCAAATATACATTATATCTCATGTATATACACATAAACACACACATCCATTTATCTATCACTCAATATATAAATGATAATACAACTAGTGATTTATATTAAAAACTAGATAAATTGAAACATTTCTCACTAGTGCTAGTATCACTGACCACGGTCTCCTCATTAGCTTTCCCATTAAGCACCTACTCTATTAGTTGCCTCTGAACATGTGTAAAATTAGGAGTCACCACCTAAAACCATCATGATCCCTTCCTTAGTGGCCTCTTTATTGACCAACTATGTCCCATAATTGATGTAGGATCACCCTATATGACTATTCACAACTATGTCTCCTCTCATTGACAATGCCTCCATCTATGATAAGATCAAGGAAGCCTTTTTTTCCCCTACTATGAATCCACTCACACATCCTCACCTATGTCATCCACATATATAACATACTCAACACCAATTCCTATCACCTCTTATTGCCACATCTACCTATCTATGGTCTCTCCCATTAAGGCCTAATCATAGGTATCTATGTAGGCACCCCTATGCCTCCTTTCCCTCTTAGTTATATAGCATGTTGTGCCTAAAACATATTCACTACTAAAGGGTATATTGGATGTGGTAGGCCTAGTTACCTAGGTACATAATCTACTAGATATGTTTCCACTTATGAAGTATAGTGGCTTGAAATCTAAATACATGCTAAACTAGTCACAACAGTCACCCAAGATGACTATATGGTATCAATGTTAGTGTAAAGCTACCACACTATTTACCCTTGTATAATAGTCTTGAAATCTAGACCATGGGGCATGCCACATACTACATGGTCCTACCTTCACTGTACAACTTGAGGTAAGCTATCATTATCCGCATGGAGAAACCCAATCAAATGATACATAGGGAATATCTCATAGATCCATGGACTCAAAAAAAAATGGGGCCCATCATATTACACGCCCAAGTCAACATCCCATACATATCATGCATGAGATGTACCCAAATGACAAAACCAAGATCGTATAATCCACCCTACTCTATGATGGACTGACATAAGGTTAATGCATATAGTGATACATTCATATTCAACTTGCGATACAACACTCATGCTATCACAAGTCATATCAAGACCTTCCATAAATTTAGAATAATTGATATATAAACATCAAATAACCTCAAATTTAGACTAAGATAAATCCTATCTAAGGTTGTTTCCCACTAGGCTAAGGCTCACCTCTCATCATCTACCTCTGGTGCATCACATATAACTAGAGTCTTGATGATATGAAGTCCAAGTAAGGCATGGAAATCCTCTAAGGTGATACCCACCTATATCATGTCCCCCTCCACCTCACACCAAAAAATGTTGGCTAGTCTCTCCCATGCTCTTAGAAACATGACAATGAGATAAATACTCAGTGGGATCCTCCTCATCTCCATGATGCCTACAAACCCCAAGGTAATTAGTCAAGATTGATCCATGTCTAAAAAATGCTCCAACAAATTTGGTAGCTAGGATGCATCCACCAAGTACAAAATTATTAGTCTCCTTTACAAAATACCAAACAACATAGAATGTGTTATATCTTGATGTCATAATCATAAAGTACATTCTTACATATTCTTAAAAAACTAAAAATTAACTACTTCATTAGTCTATTTGTATTATTTTTCCCTTTTTCCTACACAATCAACCTATTTGATATTAAATCATTCCTATCACCTCTATTCCATAATAAATTTTCCCTTTTATACATACTCAACCCATTACTATAGACATAATTGACCTATTTGATACTAAATCAACCCTTTATTATATATGGCATATTATATCAACCCTCTACCTCAAAGTTGGCCTTTTTTAACAGACTATATCAGCCACACATTTCATACTGCATCATCTAGAAGGTATTATGTGTATGCAATCAAAAATGCATCATGTATATAAATCAATCCTAACTCACAAAAGATAGATCATACCATACACTTCTAATTAGGGACACATTAAATAATCAAGAACATGACTAAAATGGGGATCTTCTAGACCCAATTAAGGGATATCTTACCACAATAAACCATGATAGGGAGGGTTCCAAAGCCTCTGATAAAGCACAATAATTTAATAACCCTAATTATCTCCTATGTTTTAATATCTCACTAAGCTAATAGTAATTAAAGTAAATAAATCTAATCTAGTGCTCACCAAAACTTGTGGTACAATATGGGGGTTAGTAAATAAATAAACATTCATAACATAATATTAATTAATCTATTTATGATTAAGACCCTAATACATGGAAGAAGAAGAGTAATATTATTTTAAGCCAATACTTATGCTACTTTTATCTACTAAAAAAGAGGGGAAAAGTTAGACAATACTTACCTAAAATATGAACCCATTGAGACTCAATCTCTTCCTTAACCATTGGAGCTTTGAAAGGGGTTCTTGTGGTTTGTAAGGATCACTAAGAAAGGCTAAAGCATCCAAAGACTTCTCCACAAGACTATATTCTCCAAGTAGAAACCTTAAGCTAAGAATCCTCAAGTAAAATGGTGATAAAGCATATTGTAAATAAGTGCAAGTGAATAATAAATCTTGATTTACTCTTAAATAATGATGAAATGAACTTATATATAGGAGGATTTAACCCTAATCCCTTCCAAAAGTTTAGGCCAACAAGGTCAACCCATTCGACCTAATAAAATTATGGACAAAAGTTCACTAGGTCATGGGCTAGGTTGGCCAAGAGCTAACCTAGACCCTAAATGAATTTTACTAAAAACTATATAGGGTCAAGATAGTCAATCTAGTATAGCTAATTGTCAAAAGGGACTTAATGTGAGGAAAAAAGGGATAAAAAGTGGGAAAATATTGGAAGAGTGTGAAAAAGAGGAGTAGTATCTTAGGGAATGGTTTTTAAGAGCTAGTTGGATTGGTAATAAGTGGAAATAAGGGACAACAATCCTACAAAGCACCAATGGTATACCCACCCCTTTCTTGATTTACCCCTTAGGGCATGTAATCAAAGAGAATAAATATCAATGGGTTTATATAAGACAGAAAGTATCAATAATTGATAAATTTTAAAATATTGTGTATACATATGCCCCACTCAAAGTTCATCACATGTTACTAAGGTGAAATAGGGGATGATGTTTCAAGAAAGAACATAGTAACATAACATTGAGGCTCAAAAAAAGTTGTAGTATTTTTTAGCAAAAATAATTGAAAGCAAATGAAAAAGGGAAATAATTGAAAAGTAAATGTGATGCATACCTTGAATTACCTTTATCACTATATGGTTGTGTTTTGTGTTTATAGTTTTGATTATGGAGTGCACACAGATTGCTTTCAACAAACCCAAGAATACAAAACTAAAGAGCAAAAACATACAAATGTAGGAAATCCAAGATAATTAGTGATATGAGGATGGTACGTACTTAGAAATTTGGAAAGCTGGAGTGACAGGTGTTATGTTAGACCAAAATACCAAGTCAAAATCTATAGTAAATTGGGAAATAAAAAATCCAAGGCTACTAAATATTGAAAAACTCAAACAAGTAAAACTTAAGTAAGAAAGGAAAACTCACCAAGTCAAACCAAGGATACATGTCAAAAAGGGATGGTAATCAAACATAAATGTAAAATAAATAACAATCTTTACTTTAGCAAAGATGGGCAATCAAAAACAAAATGGTAAAACAACATTGATGAGTGATAAGTAACAAGCCAAACTCACTCAATAATGGAAAAAGTTGCATAAAAAAGGGGAAAAAGTACATGAAAAGTAGAAATGAATTTAGGCATCCATAGAAAGAGGTGATACAACAATGACAAATGGTAAAAGGAAAGAAAAATAAGTCTAGGAATGTAAAATCTATGGTGTAAAGAAAGTAATCCATAATCACTCACACATGTTGTTTTGTTCTAAGGATAGATAAAGCTGAAACAAGGTAATGCTAGCATGTTTTGAAGATGTGAAGAAGAAGGAAGTAAAGAAGAGGGAAAATAGATTTAGAATCATAATTTTCCTATCAAGGGGGAAATGAAATGGATGGAGGGGATAATTAAGGAAAAACCAAGATAGAGGAACTCTTTATCGAAGTCAAGACACTCAAATTAAGTTTGTTAAAATAAGAGGACTTTCAACCTTAAGGACTCTAATGAACTTCTCTTAGCCGCACAAGTCTTAGGTCAACAAATTAAGTATATAAATCATCCCATAAAAGGCTTATGCATAAAAATTAAAATGTACCTACCTTCTCACAATGTGTTCTCCATTCTTTAGGACCCCTTATAGAGCCATTGTTCTATTGCAAAGATTGGGTACTTGTGTGATAAAGTAGGTAGCACTACAAGTTTTTTTTTCATTCTCCTTTTCTAATATGTTGGCCTACCACACCCAAATTAACCTCAACTCTATTGTGAGGCCAACTGTGGAGTTTGAGCTTCAATTAGAAAAAGGAGATGTACTTAGAATCACATCTTTTAGTGTGATTTTGACTTTTGAGAGTTATATGTTGCCTTTTGTATATCATTGCCTTATGTTTCAAATGATTTGGCTTTTAAATTTCTTGATGGCCTTTTCTATTCCTCCTCCATACGGATTTGGAAGACCAAACATAGATGATAAAGATGACTTTCATTTGAATACTTGGAACTTGGTTACTAAGAGAGAGAACTTCAAAGAGTATTAGGTCTAAGAGTCTCATATATAAGGTAAAATAAAAGTTATATCTTGAATTCAACCTTATTTTATCTAATGTGGAGTGAAAGGAAAGGAAATCAAGAGGAATGACACATGAAATTTTTTGAATTACTTCAAATCACAAAAAATGTGACAAAGGGTAAAAAAAGGATACAATGACAAGAAAGTGTGATTCCTTATCATAAGAATGAGGGAAATGGAGGAAAACATACTAAAATAGTTTTTTGTGAAAATTCCATCTATCACAAGAAACAAAATCTAAAGATAAGAAGTATTAAAAACAAATTCTATAAAAGGAATAACAAAATAGTAATTTTATGAGGAAGGTCAAGTCATATCCATTGTCTTACACTACAACTCATAAAAGAGAATCCCATGAAGGTGCCACAAAGCATTGGAAAAAATAAATGAGATAAGAAAAAGAATGTATTTATGACAAAGGCCAAGTCCTATCCTTGGTATTACACTGTAACTCACAAAATAAAAACCCAAGGGGTAAAAAAGTGTTAAGAAGTATGAAAAATAAAGAAACTATGGTACATCATGAAGAAGACTAAGTCTTATCCATGGTTTTACAATGCAACTCATGAGAGAAAGGGAAACCAAAAGGAAGGACTAAAGGTTTGTAAAGAGAGAGAACTGATATAGAGGGAAAGACCCATGGAAGTAACATGCAAAAAGTGTTAGATAAATATATATAAAAAGCATGAAAAATAAGGGAAGGATTTAGGCAAAATACTTTTTGAGGAATTGTGCATTGGTGGGTCTTTGAAAACATGGCCTTCATTGGTTTGAAGGTGATATGTACTTGGACCAAGAATATCTTTGACTAAATAGGGGCCCTACCTGTTAGGTGACCCCTTATCCAATGGAAGCACAATTGATTACTTACTTATAAGCAATTAAACATGGAATTATACCAGAATGATAAAGTAACTAGAAACTTGAGACAGCAAAGAATTTGAGAGACAATACACACTCTTGTATTAGATATTACTAGAAGAAAATACAATAAGGAAGGTGCCACTTCTCCCTCCACCTCAAAGGCTTGCCACACCTCAAGACCTTCTTCCCTCTCTCTCTTGCTCAACACAACAACTCTATAACCTGAGTTATTATCCCTCCTTGAATGCTTCAGCCGATCTCCTTGACCTTACACCTGTAGATCTCCTTGACCTTGCTTGCTTCAATGCTTTTACTTGCCTTCTTGATAATTACAATACATGCCTCATGGGTCTTTAAATAGAATCCCATGGTTACAAAAATAGAAATCTAACTACAATAATTAGACACGTAACTCGTGACTTAAATTAGTCCTTTGACATGCAAACACTCGCTTCACTTAACTGACTGTTCATCAACAGCAGTTCTGGAACGCACAGGCAACCGACACCAGTCCCTACTTGCCTGGTGCTGCCGACATCAGTCGACTCTCTGCCATCACCGATTTCCTTCTCCACTGTCTCTGACCAACGTCGGTCATACTGCCGATGCCAGTTCTTCTGGTTCTTCAGCATCCTCTTCTTTGTGTCTGTAAACAGTTGAAGCTTTTAGCTCCACACCCTAACAATCTCCCACTCAGAGATAAATAGCTGCTACTGTACCTGTACCTATACACCATCTATTTTGTTCCTTTGGCTCTGTATCCCTCTTCAAAGTCACCCTTGAAGACCAACCACCACGCAAACCTATGGTTCTATACCTGTCACTTATGCCACAAGAATTTTGTTGCTCCCAAATTCTTCATGACATACTTCTGAACCAACTCTACCCTTAGCTCATAAAACTCCCTGTATATGAAACCCTGCAAAAAGTAACACAATACAGTAACATGATAATGTAGCTAATATTATCCAACCTGGTAAAGATAAAAAACAATGGTCAAACCTCCATTTCCCTACAGCTAACTCAAGACCATATACCATAGCCGTCTGTCTCACGTGTCCATCCACTCTCTTCTCTAAAATGGGAACCCATCCCTCTATCTAGTGCTTTCTTCCAGCTGACAACTCTACCAACAAATACCTGTTTGGTTCTTCTCCAAGGACTCACACTCCTCATCCATGTCAAGCTCCCATTGTTTCTAGATTCTACCTGCATTGCTTCTTCTGTCTTCCTAGTTATTGACTATCAGTAAGCAATATAAAGAAGGTGAACAATGAATATGAGGTTCACATACCTTTTCTGACCTCTATATGGGTGTTTGAGACTCCTTGACAGCTAAATGTCCACCCATCATCCGTTCTAGTGACCGATCTCGGCCATCTCCCAGTCTGCTCCCGACCAATGTCGGTTCCCTACACTGACCCTGACTGCCGACGTCGTTACCCCTAGCTGGTGCCGGTGTCCCCATGCCGACATCGGTCCTGATGACCGACATCGGACTTCTCCTGCCCGACCTACTGACCCTGCTGGTCTACACATGACCGATGTCGGTGTCTGGATGACCGACGTCGGTTCTAGGTGACCGATGTCGGTGTCTATGTGTTCGTATGAGTGATGAATTCTTCATCTGCGATCTCATCTTGGATCAGATCTCTATCCATACTGCCTTGCTCAAATTTATTTAGTGCCTGTAACTGTTCTCTGGCCTTCATCTCCTCCAAAAACACCAAGACTTCCATGTTCTTGTCAAAAGTATCAAATTTCCTTTTCCTGTAATGAACTCTATCTATGCTTTCTGAATTTGAACACATACCTTTTAAATCAAGAACTTCCATTCCCTTCTTATTCATGTGACCTAGCCTATTAGACCACATCTTCGAATCTACACCAGAAGTAGAATCAGTAATACAAGTAGATAGATAAAGAGTACCTACTTTCTTACCTCTTGCTAAAATAAGTGCTCCCTTGGTAACCTTCCAAGAGTCCGCTGTGAGGGTTATTGTGCATCCCTCGTCACCCAACCTTCTTACAGAAATCAAACTCTGCTTCAGAATTGGAACATGCATGACCTCCTTCAACACCCATGTGTTGTCAATCTACAATCTCAGCTGCACTTTCCCTTTGCCAACTATCTGACAAGGCATACCATCCCCTAAATAAAGCACTCCAAAATCTCCTTGTTCATACTCATGAAACAAATCTCTGTTTGGGGATGTATGAAAAGATGAACCAGAATCTAAAATCCATGATCTTACCTAACTATCCAAAGAAAGTATGAGAGCATCCTGTACCACAATATTTGCATCCTTTGCTTCTTCAATACCTGCATGTTGATTCTCTTTATCTCTCAACCAAAAATCCTTCTTTGTATGTCCTTTCTTTCCACAAAACCAGCAGGTAATACCTTTGGACTCGGATCTCCTTCCCAACCTTGATTTCCCTTGCTCAATCTTCTCCCTTTGCCTTCCCCTACTTTCTGCAGAGCATTCTCTGATGATTCACCTGTGCTTCTCCTGCGTATTTACTCATTCAAGATCACACTCACAACATCATCAACTTTTAAGATTTTAGAAGCAGATGCAGAATTACTTACTGCCATAACCAAACTATCCCAACTTTTAGGAAAAGAACATAAAATCAAGAGAGCCTTTACCTCATCATCAAAAATAATATTGACTAAAGCTAATTGGTTTACCAAACCATGGAAATCACTGAGATAAGTACGTACCGATCCACCTTCCTACATTTGCAAAGTAAATAGCTGCTTCATAAGATATACCTTATTAGAAGCTGAGGGCTTTTCGTATAAATTTGCCAAGGACTTTATCAACTCTTCCATTGTCTTGCATTGTGATAAGCTAGAAATCACAGATGATCCAAGGCTCAACCTTATGGAACTGAGAGCCTTCCAATCAAGAACACTCCATTCTTCATCCTTCATATCTGTGGGCTTGCATGCAACCCCACCCAACGGTAAGTACAAATCCTTCTGATACAGATAGTCCTCAATTTGCATCCTCCAGTGTTGATAATTCTTGCCGTTAAACTTCTCCATTTGTAGCTTACTTTCTTCTACCATTGCTGAACTCCCACTCAATCAGAAAACCCTGTGAATGACCTGTAATCAAAAAATAACTTGCTTCCTGCAAACCGTAGCTCTTATACCAACTGTTAGGTGACCCCTTATCCAACGGAAGCACAATTGATTACTTACTTATAAGCAATTAAACACGAAATTATACCAGAATGATAAAGTAACTAGAAACTTGAGACAGCAAAGAATTTGAGAGACAATACACACTCTTGTATTAGATATTACTAGAAGAAAATACAATAAGGAAGATGCCACTTCTCCCTCCACCTCAAAGGCTTACCACACCTCAAGACATTCTTCCCTCTCTCTCTTGCTCAACACAACAACTCTATAACCTGAGTTATTATCCCTCCTTGAATGCTTTAGCTGATCTCCTTGACCTTGCTTGCTTCAAAGCTTTTACTTGCCTTCTTGATAATTACAATACATGCCTCATGGGTCTTTAAATAGAATCCCATGGTTACAAAAATAGAAATCTAACTACAATAATTAGACACATAGCTCGTGACTTAAATTAGTCCTTTGAAATGCAAACACTCGCTTCACTTAACTGACTATTCATCAACAGCAGTTCTGGAACGCACAGGCAACCGACACCGGTCCCTACTTGCCTAGTGTTGTTGACATCGGCTGACTCTCTGTCGTCACCAGTTTTCTTTTCCACTGTCTCTGACTGACGTCGGTCATACTGTCGATGCTGGTTCTTCTGGTTCTTCAACATCCTCTTCTTTGTGTCTGCAAATAGTTGAAGCTTTTAGCTCCACACCCTAACACTACCATTTTTGAGTGTATTTACCTTCTTTTTCATGGGTGTAGTCTAATTTAAGGACAAGATCACCAACATAAAATGTGTGTATTTTAACACATTTGTTATGTTGTTTATAAATATGAACCTTGTATTGGAGATTATGTTGTAAAGAAAAAAGATGATGTTCATCAATGAGATCAAGGGCATGAAAGTGGGAATTACATAATTATTCATCAATAATGATACCATGAATTTATATATGAAGATATGAAAGCTCAACTTCCAAGGGAAGGACTGACTCAGAACCATAAACAATAGAGAATGATGTTGCCCCAATGGCAGTATGTATGCTAGTCTAATAGACTCAAAGAGTAGGATAGAGATGAATGTGCCAATCCATGTGGGTTCCATAAATTATCTTTTGGAATATTTTGTTCATAATTTTTTAGTGGCCTCAACTTGACCATTGCATTGTGGATGATAGGGTGTGGAAAATTTATGAGTGATCTTGATTTTGGCACAAAGTTGTTTGATATCCTTGTTTTTAAAATTACCACCATTGTCAGAGATGAGAGTATGAAGAACACAAAAATGGAAAATGATTTGGTTAAGAATGAATTTGGAGATGATGGTACCAAATACATTAACAAGGGGCATAGCTTCAACCCATTTGGTAAAATATTCAATAGATATGATGATAAAAACATTCTCATCTTGAGAGTGAGGTAATTTTATAATAAGATCTAATTCCCACATGGAGAATGGCTAAGGAGATTCAATAGTTTGAATCTTAGTTGGAGGTGAATGAATTATATCATTGTGAAGTTGGCAAGGAGTACACTTTTTAGCAAATCCTTTTCAAGAGTAGGCCAAAAGTAACCTATAGATAGGCATTTGTGGGCTATAGCATTTCCACTGCAATGGCCCCATGTGCTTGTTCAAGAAGAAGAGGGACCTCATATTGCATAACACAATAGAGCAAGGTACCTTAAACATTATGATAATAAAGGATATTTTATATAAGTATATATTTAAAATCTTATTTTTAAATATGAGTCTTTTCACAAGAATCTGAGTTAGGAGATAAGTTTGGTGTTCTAAGAATTAAATGATGTCTTAATACCAAGGGCTTTATCAAATGGTGATATCCTTGAAGTGGTAGATAAGTGAATCTTGTGGTTGAGTAGAAGACACAGATTTTATTATTTGTATAAGAAAAGTGGGATCAAAAATAACTTGGTGTGAATGAAAAAGAGATGTTGAAGAAGTGATAAAATCAACAATGGAATTTTTATCTCAAGGGTGGTTGAAATTTGATGATAAGTAATGATATTTTCACTTTTACATTAGTAATCACCATTGACTTGGTGGAAAATAAGATGAGAATCACCTAAGGCATGCAGGTATTGGATGTATAAATCAAGAGAAGCTCTCATACCTTAGATTAGAGCTTCATATTTGGCCATATTTTTAATGACATCAAATTTTAAGTGAAAAGTTAAAAGGATGATTTTTTCAAGAGGACTTGTAAGAATGCAACCTTCCCTAACTCCTTCAAGGAATTTAGCACCATCAAAGTGAAGGATCTAAGTATCCTCATGTAAGTCAACATTAATTCTAGGAAGCTCTTCAATAACTACTTTTGGTGTAGTAGTATCAGGGGGAATAATACACTTATCAAGATTACTTTCTTTAAGATTAGTGGTAAATATATGAAAGTAATATTTGAGAGAAATAGCTTGATTAAGACCTTCAATATAGATAATTTTATAATCTAGACGACTATCTTGAAGGTGATTTTTAGCTAACATAGGAGCTACGTCAAGTTGATCAACTATGATTTTTCCTTTGATATATTTTTAAATTATGATGTGGAGATAATATTACATAAGGAGGACCATCCATTTGCCAATTCTATCTCTAGGAAGAAAGGCTTTGTAGAAGAAGTCACTAAGGGGGCCAAAATAAATGATGACATAAGTGGTCTAGTAAAGCATGTAATGTGGAATATTTTTAGCTATGAAATATATGGTGAGGAAATCATGTTAAACTTTAGTATAATATTTCTCATAATATATGATTCCTTGACTAATGTAATAAATGACATACTCTCTTCTAGTATCATCTTGTTGGGAAAGCATGGCCCAATTGATATAGGTGTGGAAGAAGTATATAGAATCAAGGGTCGATCATTGGAAGGAGGATGAAGTATAGGTAGGTGAAGAAATGAATTTTTCATGTTATCAAATGTTTTTTGATAAGGATTCATCCATTATAAATCATTACCTTTCTTAAGAAGAAAATTGATAGAGTGAATGTGATAAACAATTTTGGGGACAAATCGTCTAATTGTCCTAATTTTTCTTAGATAAATACGAATGTATAAAATGGAATGAGGAATGGGAATATTGTTGATATCACTAATATTATTTGGGTCAACATTGATGTCATTGATAGAGACTAAGAATCCTAATTTTTTTTTAGATGTGATACCAAAGACACATTTGTAAGGATTTAGTCTAACTCGATATTTAAGAAGATGGTCAAAGATGATAGTATGATAAAAAAAGATGAGTCTTATGAATTTTAGATTTATAAATGAGATAATATACATAGGTGATGTAGGGGCATCTTGGAATGCTCATAATTGGTCTAGAGTGTGTCTTAAGAGGGTGAAAATTTGAATTTGAATTTGAATTAGTTTTCTTGCCAAAAGGTAATTTCAAATTTTCATGATGTATTTGTGGTCAAGGTGAGAAATGAAGATGTGTAATTGATAAATAGAGTTTTAATAGACATTTTATGGTCTCATAAAGGTCCTAATTTAGTTTTTAGTGTATTTATCAAGTTAGTGTGAGGTGGCAATCCACCACCCTACGTTGGATTAGGAATTGCTAGTGAAATCTTGATAAACATTCAATTATGAGTCTTGTTATAGGAGTTTTGATCATAGATAGGTAATATATAGTGTGAGAGATTGAGTTTTAGAATAATAACCTCTCATCCCATTCAAGGATAATAGAGAAATGAAGATAGAAATACAACTTATTAAAGTAAAACTGCCTATATTTTTAGATTTTTGTGTGTAATCCATTTCAATGTTGTAACAACGTATAAAGTAAATTTTGAAAGAGGAGTTCATTTTGGTAAGTAAAAACTTCATATTTAATTTGAGGTAGATAGTTGAATGGATGTAAGGAGTCTTTAAAAGAATGAATTTGATAATGATAATCCCTACGATAACAATGTGATTTGTGTGTTTAGAAATTAACTATGATTTAGGAAGGAGTTTTAATTATGTCTTGTTTTCTAAGGATTGACACATGATATGGTGAGTTAATTATTATTTATCATCATGTTTTTTTTATTCCTTTAATCATCTAATATGCCATTGTATGGAAAAAACCATATACTCTTCCAAGTTCTTGTTATATAGCCTGTTAGTACATAAAATGTGGTAAAAAGGAATCACTACGGTACTTTAAAGAATGGTTAATGGTATCAAGAGAATTAATGAGTCAGTATAATATTTTTTATTCTGTAATTGGCCTTTGAAAATAGTTTGAAATTGATAAATTTCAAATCAAATTCCATAGACTCTGTATTTTGTAAGAGAATCATGCACCATGAAGAAACATCCCACAGAGGTATGAGGATTGCTATATAATGAAAGAGAAAAAATATAGTAATGAATACATGTTTGTTTTCCTCTAAAAAATTTGAAATTTGTAGTGAAAATCTAAATATTACAAGGTTGAGTTCATTATAACCTATAAGAAGATTATTGTAAGTGAAAATTAATAAAAATGTTGATTAAAGAGTGGAGCAAAGGATTAATGGTGTGAATCAAATGATTGAGAAATTAGTGGGAAGGTTATACAGACCTATTTAAATCAATAATTTGACTTGAAACCATTAGATGTTCATTATATGCAAATAAATGCACTCTCAGGTCTGTATTGAGACATAAAAATCTTAGATTAGGGTTTTAGTGTTTGGAGCATTTTCCACTAGAAAAAAAGGCCAAAACTTGGTAATTAGGTCTATTTTATGCATGTATAAGAGATTATTATGTTTTGAGATTGGTACCCTCTATATTACATACAATATCAACTATTGGTTTGAATGAGGGCTAGATAGGCCTAATTGAGGTCTGGGATAGAGAGAAATAGGGTTTGCATAAAGGATGATGCCAAATGGAAAATTATAAAGTTTTAAGCCCCAAATGGGTCTTAGGAAATGATCTCATTATGTTTTGTAAGTTGTTATAATTACCAAACCAAGGATATTTACCCTGAAATAGGGCTAGTAGGAGAAAAGCTAAAAAAGAGCTTGTTTCAAGAAAGTGAATAGAGAGATTGAATTAGTGACTAAATCATAGGTAGGAAAGAGTGTTATTAGAGAGAAAAATGTCTTGAAAATATTTAAACCATAATTTTATTTTTATTTCACATGTAAAGCCCACTTTGGCATTGATAACTTTTGAGAGTGCCATGAATGTAAAAGTGAGTACATGAACAAAGAATGACTCAGTTTATTTGAAGGATATTTTGTTGATAGTGTAAGTTCATTTGAAACCAATATTATATCCATTATTGTATTATTTACCTAAATGGACTATGGGTAATGAGATAAAAAGAGGAAAGATGATCATGAATCAAGGTTAAAGGCAAAGTTTGTTAGAGACGTGGTTTTTTTTTTGCATAATTTGGTATCAAAGTCATATAGATGCTTAGGTAAGGTATATTTAGGTATGACCATGGTGATTATATTGAATTTTTAATGATTAATCAATAAGTTGTAGGTAAGCAAGCAAGAAGGCATATTGAGAGACATAATTGAGAAGGCTGTAGACACCGAAATCGTGTCGACTCCCCTGGTCATCCCCCGTTTTATTCTCCCTCGCCTATTTAACCCCTATCGACCACTTTCCCACTAGCCTTGACCCTGGCAGCTTGTCAAAATGAGCAAAAGGCTAAAGTTAGTCTCTGCCCCCATTCTGCATCTATCGACCACGGTTGCCACCCGACTGACGTCACCGACATCGGTCACTTCTCGACCGACGTCGGTGATCCTGCCGACGTCGGTTCTCCTTAGCACTGCATTCTTGATTTGAATGCAGGAACCGTTATTTCATTATTCGTTATCAATCCAGTTACCAATCCGTTTCCTGAATCCATTATCGAACCGTCCCTCGCCTTCATCAGCAAAACCATTCGAAACTCTTATCATTCAAACAAGACTCTGGCAATCATTCAACAAAACCAACTCTGACAATCACCCTGAACTGTTACGATCAATCAACTCCGGCATCCAACCAATTTGCATTCACTTTCTCGAGCTCTGTTTCTACTTTGATCAACTTCCACGGCACATCAACGACTTCAATCATGTCTTCAGTGTGTAATAAGTAAGTATCTTACTCTGTGCTTTTGTTTCTCTCTGGTTATTATTTGTTTATTACTACTATCACTCTATTTAGACTCAGACTACAGACCCAAGACCTTACTCCTTTCCTTTACACCTATGTTTACCATTCCAAAATATATAGTCACTCTGCCTAGATCCCTGTAAAAACCCCCTAACTCCTAAACAGACTCCCAAACCCCAAATGAACCCTCAGGCACCATTCTGCAACCTGACCAGATCCTGTCCCAACTCGACCAAATCTGACCAGACCCACCCAGACTCTTTCCAAAATTATTGCCCCAACCGATGCCGGTCATTACCCCGACCAATGCCGGCATCTTAACCGACGTCGGCACCTTCCCCTGACCGACGTCGGCACAGAGACCGACACTGGCGACTGTGCAAAATAGTTTGCTGAATATCAGGTATGCATTTTATTTTTTGTCTTTTATTTGCTTTCATTTTGTCTTTTCATTATTTCCATTTCTGTCAAATATTTCTATTTTTAAATAGTGGGTTAATATCCTTTTAGGAAGTCTTCATACTTCCCGGATCAGGCGTTTGCTTGACAACCCACCGTCTCCTCGTCTAACATTTTTTGTGTTTAGTCTCTTCTTCTTTTCAGGTGTCATTCTTCCACAGCCAAAGAGAAGAACCTTCCAACGTCTGATTTCAATGTGCACGACCATATCCAGGTATCTTCTAGCCTTGACCATCTTTTAGTTTCTTAATTTCTTCTTTGAATGTAGAAAGCGATTTAGCATAAAAACATTCTGGCACGCCTGGTGGGACCCTAGGGCCTTCCTTGGGTTCTTTCTTTCTCTCATTCATATAGGTGCATTAGGTTCCTTCCTTTTTTGCCTCTTTTGTCTCTTCTAAACGACATCATAAGCAGGACTAAAAAGAACTTTTCTTTTCTTTCTTGCACTTCTAGACTAGTCAAAACTCATATTCTTTGACTCTTTCTCCATTCGTCTTCATACGAACAAACATTTTGACTTGGACTTAAAACACTTTGCATTCATTTCTATTTGCTTGCATTTCTTAGACCACACTTAGTAATTAACAAACGCATATTGAATTAATCTAGATCACTTGATGTTACACGACCAAACCACTTACACAAAACAAACATTTTAACTTACCTGAGACAAGGCCCGACTGGGATTTCATCCCCCAGCAGATACCTTACCCGTCCCGGCGATCCTACTTGGATTTCATCACGAAGGGGAAAGCCCACTCCGTTCTCTGGCAGAACCTAATCTCTAGGGGAAGTATATTTTGGCTAAGCGGGCCCAGTTTATCACTGGACTCGTGAAATGAGGGGAGCTTGCTCCTTAGCACTAGGCCTGTACAGAACCTAACCCAGACTTCTTGAGCACCATAACTAACCTGAAACCATCCATAGACTGCTTCTTTTAGGACCCAACTCAAAAGCCAATCTTCCTCTACACACATTTTAAGGCATAAACCACTACAATCCTAATAATTTACTCCTAGGGTTTTAGGATCTGCTTGTGCTCTTCATCTTTTTAGTTCTTATCTACTTTTTTTGAGCTTGTGAGGATGTCCTTCCTTGCCTTGAATGGTTCTGACTTGTAGGCAAGCCAAGGCTCTAGTCGATCACATGAGGCATCATCCTCTTCCGTCTACTCTGCCCATAACCAGCCCTATAATGGAGTTCAACTCGGAGACTGAAAGAAATCCTACTAGACCATCCCCGACCCAAATGCCTATTATCCCAGAAGGGGACCAAGATTTTGCATGATTCTTGGACCTCAACGTCAAAGCCTTGCAACACTATCTCGCGAATAGCCAAATGCGAGACCCCTTTGGCAATCCAATGTACGGAATGCCAACCTCTCTTCTTGAAACTGTAGCTGTATCAACGACATCCGTAGTTCAACCCTTAGACACCCAGGCTATTGCCTCAACCAATGACCAGTCTTTGACCAACCATCCAAGTGTGGCCTCTCCCTCCATCATTGGGCCCACTTCCACCGGGGTTTCGGCCCCCTATCAACCTCAGCCTACTCAACCACTTTCTACCCCCTTTCAGAATTTGGTCATCTCTATTCCACCTACCCTTGCTCCTATCAACACTAGGGTGGCTACCTATCCATTGGCCCATGTTACCTCTAACCAACCTCCTGCAACAACATCAAACCTAGCCATACCTTCTACCCAACCATCCTTAGTCTCCTCCTCTATCCCTACGACTAGTCATCCGTATGTTGCACCCTTACTGGTATAATCAACTACGTCGTATACCTCTTCCAGTCTCTTTCAAGCACCTTACAATCTAGGGGGTGCTCCACCTGCCAATCTGTCAGTAGATATCATCAAAATGCTGATGGATAAGATATCCAACCTAAAGACCTCAGTTTTCGGCTCACACAATACTCTCTCATACGAACAAATTTGTAATGAGCCCATTCATCCTTCTATCCCTATCAGACCATATCCCAGCCAGTGGGAACTTCCTAAGTTTTCTCATTTTCAAAGCAAGGAAGACCCACAACAACACTTACGGGCATTTAGACATGCCTGTTACCTTATCGCCCATGATGATGTGTTGCTTTTATGCACGTTTCCTATGTCTCTCTTGGGTGCTGCGCTTGACTGGTATAGCTCCCTTGCTAGCCATTCCCTCTTCACATTCACTCAGCTAGCCCAGCTCTTCCTCGATCATTTCTCTATCAACATCACTAAGAAGGTCTCAATCACAGACCTCTATTCTATCTGCCAATTCGAGGATGAATCCATTGCTGATTTCATCACTCGATGGAGGGGCCTCATCAATCAACTATCATTTTCCTTACCCCAACCTGAGCTTATTGAACTTTTCTCCCAAGCCTGCGCCAAACATATTTCTTCCACCTTGAGGGTTCAGACCTTCCACACTTTTGATGAAGCCTTCACGATGGCTTGTAAACTTGAGTTATGTGCCGTTGAGGAGAATAAAGTCAAGTTGCTGAGCAAGAATCCCAACTCCAAAACCAATGACCCCTCTTCTAAGCCTTCCTCATCCAATCCTAAATCTAAAGCTTTAGCAAACACTGTGGTTGTTAGATCTTCCTCCTATTCACCTTCAACTAATCAGCCTGAGCCATCCACATCTATGAGTGCCACCCACCAATTTCAGCAGAGATACATACAGCGACAGTTTACTCCACTCAGAGAATCATACGTGTCTGTCTTGGAAAAACTCATCAAACAAGGGGCCCTCAATCTCCCTCAAATCTGACCGCCTCCACAATTTGATCCCTCACGCGCCATCCCTACGTGGTATAGGGAAAATGACTTCTGTAACTACCACCGTGTTAAGGGACATGACACAGGCAACTGTAAAACCCTTAAAAACATAATCCAAGACATGCTTGAAAAGGGTGACCTCATCCTCGACAATCCCAATGCACCCCCTAATCAGGGTATCGACATCTTCAAACAACCATTTCCCAATCATCCACCAACTCAAAACAATGTCCAGACCTTGATTGACAACACTCATGAACATAACATTTGAATAGTCAATACGGTCTCACCCTTCATTTCTAACCAACCTCAAGAGGTGAGTTCATCCATCATTCCATCACATGTGGATGAACCTCTTTCTCCGGTTAGTTCTCCATCAACCTCTCTCATCTTGGAGGATGCCTCAACCTTACCAGCACCACTGGTTTCACCATTTTCCTTCTTGCTGCCCATGGAGGACCCAACCTTTCCTACTCCTCGACCGCAAGTGGAGGGTACAATCATCCCTGCCCCTTACCCGCTTGAGGAGCTTCATTCTCCGATTTCTTCTCCACCCAGGGAAGAACCTGTCTCTCCTTCGTCTCCAACCAAGGATGAACCTGTCACGACTTCATCATGCCTTGGGGCCGAGACTACCACACCTTCAATCCCACAACCATCCATGTCTTCTCAAGAACCCAAACCTCATCCCACATCTTCTCAACCATTTTCCCGACTAGTGGAGAAACTCAAACTTCTCCCTTCTAGGAAAGTGGAGCATCAAGGATTGTGGGAACATCTCACAGCTCTTCAACATGCCTATGCCCTCTCATCTCATGTTGCTAATCCTCCCATGGCAGAACCTCCTAAGACTATAAACAAAAACCAGACTTCCACTTCTAGACCGTCTATATCTCAACTGACCTCATCAAAACTAAAACCTGCATCTACCCCATCTAAGCCTATCAAGTCACTTGGCGTTTGCCCTGTCTCCAACCTCACTCATCCGCAAGTGAAGGTGGACCTAGACCATACTTCAACCAATAGTAGTCTTCAACCCAAATCACAGAAGACTGCCAAACCCCAGAGGTGAATGCCTCCTCCCCCATCACCATTGCCCTCCATTTTGGGCCCTCATCCTTCGACCTTGCCCAGAGTCCTTCCCACTTCAAACTCTAATAAAAACTGGTTGCCTCCTTTGCTTCCTTTGCCCATTGCTAGTTTATCCCCTCCCAAAAGGGTGGTACCTCTCATGAAGAATGTATCGTCTCCACCTGTCACTGCACCATCAACCCAGAAGGTGGTATGGAAACCTCCTCCAACTTCGCCTAAGCAAAAGTCACCGACATCGCGTGCATCGATGAGCACGGACCCTTTAGTGGGCTCATACTCTTTGATCTTGCATCGACTTTTGCAGACTTCCAGCATAACTCTTCTACCCATCAGGCCCTTCCAACCTCTCGGGTCTAAGCCCTCCTGGTTTGACGACATGAAGATTTGCTTATACCATCGTATGCCAGGACACGATACCAAGACTTGCTGTGCCCTCAAGGCTGTCATTCACTGCTATCTGGAGAAAGACACTCTTCTCTTTGAGGATGCTCTCGACCGACCCCTGACTCCTTCTCATAACCCTCCAACCTCTTCAAACCCATCAACATCTCATCAACAGGTTACAACCCCTTTATCTCCTTCACCTCCCATCTTTGAAATCAATGCCATTCACATAACCACCAGGTCACAAAAGGACAAGGTGAAAGAAAAAGCCACCATTCCTTGGACCTACCCTTTCGTCAATCCACCTCAACCGCCCAAGCCTAAGATTTCTATCCTTGGCGCACCTCAACCCTCCTCTTCTTCTTCCTCTTCAGGACCAATCCACGACTCCATGTTGAAATAGCTTCACCAGACGCCTGTGAAGATGTCCCTTTATGACCTCATCCAAACCTCACCTCAACGTCATCAGGCCCTCATCCAAGCCCTGCAGGCAGTGGAGGTCCAACCCGAGGACCCCCAACCACTTGCTGCCCTTGTCCACTCTTTAGCCCCTCTTGCCTCCATCACATTCAGTGATTCTAAGATTCCCACATCCAACACGAAAGATTAGGATGCTGCCCTCTTCATCACTGCCTATGTTGATCGGACACGCATTAAACACGTTATGATCGATGGAGGTGCCAGCATTAATATTATCTCCACCCATGCCTTTGATCAGTTGGTTCTTCCCAAGAATTGCGTCTCCAAAATTGATGCAATCTTGTGCTCCTTTATGACACTACTGCCACGACCATTGACACAGTCATCCTTCACATTCACGTTGGTCCACGCACAGTCCTAGAGCTCTTCTACATCATCGAAAGAGAGTTTCAATACAACATGTTACTGGGCCGACCCTGGATCCGTGCCATGGCCTGTGTCCCCTCCACTCTACACCGTTGTGTGAAATTTGAGCACGACGGACAAGTCCACACCATTCTCGCTGACCCTTCACCCTTCAAAACTTGCAACACCACCTACCATCCAAATGACGTCCTCATTCCTATCAAGCCATCAATCTCGGCACCGCCTCCATCTACGAAAGCTTCGACCAATTCGTAACAGGCAGTCACCCTCACACCTCCCCTTCAAGCGACGACCACAGACCCCATGGAAGACATCTTCCAAAGACTTTCATTGGGGGAGTATCACTTACTGACCTTAGACATGTTCCAAACTCCACAAGAGTATGGACGCCTTCATCAAAACCCCATCTATGACCATCAGATTAGGATGGTCATGCCTTATGGTCCTCCTCACCTCCGAACCAACCTCATCTATGGGGGGCTTAATCAAGCTCCTACTGATGGCAATCCTCTTTCTTCACCTCAACCTTTCACATCAGACTTCTCATTTCTTGGCAACCCCACCTTTACACACACTTACCTTTATAGGTGTGCATGGAAGGGTTTTAGTTTCAGACGCTATGAGCAGGGCTCCCATCAGCCTATCAAACCGCTCAATGATGACGATGTTAAGAAACGGTATGGCCTGGGATATCATGACCCCACTCAAGACCCTATAGACCTTTGTCCTGAACCAATCATTAACCAATCTCCTCCACACTCACCTATTCCACCCCCTTCACCTATAGAGTCAGTGGTTTCCATTCCTCCTAGTTTTTTTTTTGCATAAACACCATCCGCCTGGAACCCTTGACTTATCAGCTCAATGGGGTGTCCAAGTCTCTCCCTCTCATTTTTCCCAGCATGATCGAAGATGAGTCGGCAACCATTCACACTGTCCATTGCGTTGACGATGACACCATTCTTTCTTACATGGGCGCTGACGATTCTTTCATCTAACACTCCCTCCCTTCTGAGACCCAGGTTATGTTAAATGAATCAACCATTAACATCAACCTTCCTTCTTCTGATGTTCCTTATGTCTTAAAGATTGGCCAATCTTTAGATGCTCAGGAGCAACTTGACTACACCCAATTCCTCTCCAACCATAGCAAGGCCTTTGCCTGGACTTACAGTGACATGCCTGGCATCGACCCCACCATCGTTACCCATAACATTGTCACCAAACTAGAGGTTAAGCCTGTCAGGCAAAAGCTTTGAAAGATGCATCCTTGCATTTCCCTCCTTGTCAAAGAGGAGCTTCAGTGCCTCTTTTCTGTCTCCTTCATCCAGCCCATCGATTATCCACAATGGGTCTCTAACATCATCCCAGTCACCAAGGCAACTGGGGGGATCCAGATTTGCACAGACTATCGTGACCTTAACCTAGCCTATCCCAAAGACGACTTTCCTCTTCCTAACATTGACCAGCTTGTTGATCTTACGGCTGGCCATGAGATGCTATCTCTCATGGATGGGTTTTCAAGATACAATCAAATCCTGATCGCTCTAGAAGATTAGCACAAGACCACTTTCATTACCCCATGGGGGACTTTCTGCTATTGAGTCATGCCTTTTGGCTTGAAGAACACAGGTGCCACTTATCAGCGTGTCATGACCTGCATTTTCCATGATCTCCTTCACAAAAACATGGAGGACTATGTGGATGACCTGCTCGGCAAGTCCAAGCTTCGCCGTGACCATCTGACCATTCTCAAGATCATCTTCTCTCATCTTCTTCAATACAATGTTCGTCTTAACCCCAAGAAATGTGTCTTTGGGGTCCTCTCTGGTAAACTTCTCGGCTTCATCGTTTCCTTTCGTGGCATTGAGATAGATCCCGCTAAGATTCACGCTATACTCAAAATACCACCCCCAACCAATCTCAAGTAGCTTCGCAGTTTGCAAGGGAAGCTCCAGTCCATTCGCCATTTCATCTCACAACTTTCTGAATGCTGCCAACCTTTTCATCATCTCCTTAAGAAGGACGTCTCCTTTACATGGGATAAGGACTGTCAAGAGGCTTTTGAAGCCCTTAAACACTATTTGGTCTCTCCACCAGTCCTCATTCCACCTAAAGATGACTAACCCTTCTACCTTTATATCTCAGCCACTAATCATTCATTAGGTGCCATGATCGCGCACCGAGATGAGCATCACTATGAGCAAGCGGTCTATTATATCAACTGAACACTGGTTGACTATGAAACTCGGTACACCCATATCGAGAAACTCTGTTTGGCATTAGTCTTTGCTACTACCAAGCTCTGCCACTATCTTATTAATCACAAGACCTTTGTCATCACCCACACCGACCCTCTCAAGTATATGCACTCCAAGCCATATCAGAATCAACGTATGGCTCGGTGGCTCATGCTGCTTGCTGAGTTTGATCTCGAATTCATCTAGTAGAAATCTATCAAGGGGAAAACCATCGTTGATGAACTAGCTGATACCCCTCTTCCTGACAATCAACCTTCACAGTGTGAGTTTCTTGACGAGTCTATCGCTGTGCTTTCCACCGATGACACCACCTATCAGATGACTATGTTCTTTGACGGCTCCAAATGTCAACTCGATGGGGGTGCTGGGGTCATTCTCATCCCACTCGAAGGGGAGCCCATGCCTCTATCTTTTAAGCTCAACTTTGATTGTACCAATAATATGGCCGAGTACGAGGCCTTAATTTTGGGACTTCAGACCGCCCTCTCTCTCAACATCAAGTCCATCAACATCTTCGGTGACTCGCAGCTCGTCGTCAATCAGGTCAATGGTTCATACCTCTATAAAAATGAAATTTTGCAAAGGTACAAAAACCATGCTGACATTCTCCTTGCATCTTTCGACCATTACCTCCTTCAGACTGTTCCCCGATCCATGAATAAGTTTTGTGACACCATGGCTTCTCTCGCTTCACATATCCCATCTTCCTCATCTGCATCCAGACTTTTTGTCACGATGCATCGTGCGCTGTTGCCTTCATATATCTCTCCTCACATTAATCATGTCAACACTATCGACCCTAGCCCACAAGATGCTTGGCATAAGCAACTTGTGGACTTCTTATCTTTTTTTGCCATTCCTCCCAACCTCTCTAGCAATGCATGATGAACTTTTATCAAGCGTACCGCTCGCTATACCATGCTAGGGGGTCTTTTCTATAAGCGAGGCTTCGACGGCCTCCTTCTTCGTTGTCTCACCTCCACTAAAGCATCTCAAGCCATTAAGCAAGTCCATGATGGGATTTGTGGTGGACATTTTAGTGGGAATTTGGTTGCCAAGCGCATCCTTTGTCTGGGCTATTATTGGCCTACCCTTCATCAAGACTGTAGTGACTATGTTTGGTGTTGCATCAAGTGTTAGCAGCACTCTAACTTGCTTCATCTTCCCAGCCATGCCTTACAAATTGCTCAGGATTTTTGGCCTTTTTATCAGTGGGGTTTAGATCTCATCGGTGAGATTAACCCTCATTCGTCTCTTCGTCATCAATCCATCATCACAGCCACTGAATATTTCACTAAGTGGGTGGAAGCCATTCCTCTCATCTCCACAAAAGCCAACAAGATCGTCGACTTCATCAGCACCCATATCATATGTCGTTTCGGTGTCCCTCATAAAATCATCACCGATAACGGCAAGTCCTTCAAAAACAAGACTGTCCAAAAGCTATGCGACTCATTCGGCATCAAGCTCAGTTTCTCTTTGCCTTACTACCCACAAGCAAATGGGCAAGCCAAGGCTTCCAACAAAATTCTCACCAAAATTCTCATGAAGGTGGTCAGTGACACAGGAAGGGACTGGCACATTCACATTCCCTTCGCTTTGTGGGCCTACCGCACTAGCATCTGAACCTCTATGGGTGCTACCCCTTTCTCTCTCATGTACGGAACAGAGGCTATCCTACCTCTTAAAGTACAGATCCCGTCTCTTTGCATTTCTCTACATGACATCCTTTCCAATGATGACTTTCATCAAGATCGCTTAGCTCAACTTGAGTTACTTGATGAGCTTCGTCTTGCTGCCCTTAATCATCTCCATGTCTATCAACATCGCATCAAGCGCGCCTATGACAAAAATCTGTGAGAACGAGATTTCAACATCGGAGACCTCGTCCTCAAAGAGAATCAACACGTGACCAATATGGAGTGAAGTAAACGAGGCAAGTTTGCTCCTAATTGGCTTGGACCTTTTATTATCACGCACAAGTATGGATCAGGGACTTATTGTCTGTCCTCTCTTGATGGATGACTAGAACCTGAGCCTCTTAATGCGTTGCATCTGCGACCATTTTACTACTAGTCGAGTACTCGTCCACTTGACACTTAACTTGAGCTCGTCCCTTGAGCAATCCCCATCCCTTTAGTCCTAATTCTTTTCATCCCTATTCCTCTTAACAATTCCTCTATAACCCTTTTATGATGTATGGATGCTTTGTCCTAATAAAAGGGAGCCCTTGACCTTCTATAATCTTGTCCATGACTCACATTTCTGTAAAAACAAATCAAGATGTCAAAATATCCATGGTCACCATATCAATATCCAATCAAACGATAGACTGCTCCCTCGAAGGACAACTGTACTATCATTGCTGTATTTAATAGACTACTCCCTTAAAGGATAGCTATTCAAAAGCCCTTATATTAAACAAAATTCTAGACCACTCCCTTGAAGGATGGCTATGACTACTCTGGCAATAAATATCACTATCTTATAAGCTTCCTACATTGATCAGCTTCACAACTGACCACCAAGCACAATGACATCTCTATGCAAACTTCCCGCATTGATCAGTCTGCACACAAAAAAAAAATGAGTCATGGACTTGACTTACAGTTGTCTCAAGGTCTCCTATAAAAAGAGGCAAAGTTATCTCTACTCTTAAAATGGGTTACCCTATTTCCTCCTCCTATCACCTGCTCAAGGGACTTTGAGCTCACTTTAATGTCAAAGTGATTCGATTACCGTTCTAACACAACATCTGGTCAATGACGTCATGCATGAATGGGACTCTTGGTTCTAATAACCCCTATCTATGCTATCTTTTTGGTCCTTGTCAATGAAAGAGCAATATGCCTTTCACTTCATCTATACTTTGGTCACTTTCAACTTCCTCACTTGTCACACCTAATCAACTCAACTCAACTCAACTCTCTTTTCAGGCCACTCCCATAGCCTATTCACACTAGTTTCTATGGACACCAATACACATGGAAACTATCGACCCGACACAATTTATGTTAAGCATAAACCAATACTTGCTGAAGCATAAATAGACTTCAATTCATTTTTAGCATACATCCATCACGAATATGGAAAATTGATAGGGATGAAAGACCCCTCAACCAATGTTGCAGAATACACCATCACACAATATGGAAAAGGCTGCAACATCTTTTTCCCCTCATCATTCATCTTGACCACGACCAATCTATCGACCACTCTGACCATGCCAATCATCGACCAATATTCTATTTGTCTGAACTACATTGGTCTAAGGCCCTATGACCAGGGCTATGTAGGTAGCACTCGGATGATACGCCATCATCTGGGGTTAGCTCGACCACCCTCTTTTGTTCGTCTCTCTGATGGACAAACCTTCTTTCCTCCTTTTGACCATGACCTTGCCCTCGACCAAGACCAATTCCATCCCTTTGAATCTTCCTCCCTTTTAGGGAGAACTACATTGGCCTGAGGCCCTTTCCACCGGGGCTATGTAGGCAACACTCAGTTGACATGGGGTCATCTGAGGTTAGCTCAACCACATCCTTTCGTCCATTCCTCCACCTCGACCAATGACCATGGAGATCATGCCTATCTCTTTCGACCCTGATCACTTCCAAGACGACTTTGCCTTGGTTGTTTTTTGCATGCCTGTTACCCCACGACTGGTTAGCAGAATTGTGCTCAGACTATTTTTTGGACCCTCACAAGTATAGGATCGCAAGCCGGTTGATCCGCACTATTTGTGACTTTTTCGTGTTTCTAGGAGCACTTCTTGAGCCCGGGATACCTGAAACACGATGACCCATTTGGAGCTTCAGTTTTGATTGAATAACCTGATCAGCAGATGACTAAATGCTAGGGCCCAGTTATTTCAATTTTGGCACTCCTTGACCCTTGACCTGTGACACTTTGACCTGACCATCTCGTGAAGTGGTATGCATGCAATCATGACTTTTGCAGCGTTCACCCTCACCCCTCTTTTTCATCCACTCTTTGTCAAATTAGCACCCGATTCCAGGTTCCCTTCCCTCAACTCCTACTTTGAGGGGGAATACCTCATCCATAATCGAGGCAATCCTCTTCATGTTTTTGTCTTGCAGTTCACTTGAACAACCAACAAGATGAAATTGACCTTATCCACACCTGGGGCAATCACTCTTGTTTTTGTCTTGCAGTTCGTCCAGAACAACCAACAAGATAAAAAGGAGCAAATGTAGACACCAAAATCATGTCGACTCCCCTGGTCATCCCCTGTTTTATTCTCCCTCACCTATTTAACCCCTGTCGACCACTTTCCCACTAGCCTTGACCCTGGCAGCTTGTCAAAATGAGTAAAAGGCTAAAGTTAGTCTCTGCTCCCATTCTACATCTATCGACCACGGTCGCCACCTGACTGACGTCGTCGACGTCGGTCACTTCTCGGCCGACGTCAGTGGTCTTGCAGATGTCGGTTCTCCTTAGCACTGCGTTCTCAATCCGAATGTAGGAACCGTTATTCCATTATTCATTATCAATCTAGTTACCAATCTGTTTCCTGAATCCATTATCGAATCGTCCCTCACCTTCATCAGCAAAACCATTTGAAACTCTTATCATTCAAACAAGACTCTGGCAATCATTCAACAAAACCAACTCTGACAATCACCCCAAACTGTTATGATCAATCAACTCTGACATCCAACCAATCTGCATTTGCTTTCTCAAGCTCTATTTCTACTTCGATCAACTTCTGTGGCACATCAACGACTTCAATCATGTCTTCAATGTGTAACAGGTAAGTATCTTGCTCTGTGCTTTTATTTCTCTCTGGTTATTATTTGTTTATTACTACTATCACTCTATTTAGACTCAGACTACAGACCTGAGATCTTACTCCTTTCCTTTACACCTCTATTTACCATTCCAAAATATACAGTCACTCTACCCAGATCCCTGTAAAAACCCCCTAACTCCTAAACAGACTCCCAAACCCCAAATGAACCCTCAGGCACCATTCTGCAACCTTACCAGATCCTGTCCCAACTCGACCAGATCTGACCAGACCCGCCCAGACTCTTTCCAGAACTGTTGCCCTGACCGATGTCGGTCATTACCCTGACCGACGCCAGCATCTTAACCGACGTCTGCACCTTCCCCTGTCCGACGTCGGCATAGAGACTGACACCGACGACTGTGTAGAAAAGTTCGCTGAATATCAGGTACGCATTTTATTTTTCATCTTTTATTTGCTTTCATTTTGTCTTTTCATTATTTCCATTTCTGTTAAATATTTCTATTTTTAATTAGTGGGTTGATATCCTTCTAGGAAGTCTTCGTACTTCCGAGATCAGGCGTTTGCTTGACAACCCACCATCTCCTCGTCTAACATTTTTTGTGTTTAGTCTCTTCTTCTTTGCAGGTGTCATTCCTCCACAGCGAAAGAGGAGAACCTTCCAACGTCTGATTTCGGTGCGCACGACCATATCCAGGTATCTTCTAGCCTTGACCATCTTTTAGTTTCTTAATTTCTTCTTTGAATGTAGAAAGTGATTTAGCATAGAAACAAAGGCAGTTTGAGAAAGGTATGATCTATTTTATGGCTAATTTATTGATTGGAATGTATGAATAATATAAAATAGTAAGTATTATGGTGGAAGCCTTGAATTAAGAAGATCTATTAACAAGCTCAAGAGAAAAAAGCTCATAAATAGAGCTCAAAGAAGTGAAATAGTCTAAGTGTGAAGAACAATAAGTTGAAAGGCCCAAGTGAGGTCTAAGATAAGAAGGTTTTGTTGAGGTTAACATACCCCCATTTTAGGAAATTGTGACCCTTGAGATTATTTTGAATCTTAACCATAAAAACTTGGAATGCTTTGATTATTATTTAAAATTTGAAGATTATCCACTTGATAGGATTAGGCTTACTCATTTATGGTTTTTCTTTGAGCTAGCCTAACATTGCTAATAATTGTTCTTCATATCTTTAAGATGCATGTTTCATGGAGTCTTTTTATAAATATTCATGTTCTTAAAACCTTAGCATAAACCCTTGGTTTAAATTTAAATTTGGAAGGAATATTTTTAATTTATTTTGGACTCAAGCCCCATTTTCATGTTAAGGCTTGGTCATGTTTTTTAACACAAACAAACCTTAACCTAAAAATATGCCTTGGTCCCTTTTATTTTCCCCCTTATGTTTCCTATATCTCTAACATGGTCCAATGTTATGTTCGTAGAGTCCTTTTTATTTTCTAACATGGTCCAATTTTATGTTAAGTGTCCTTTTTAATTTTACTAGCAAGACCCCTTTATATTTTCTAGCATGGTCCCTTTATTTTATATTAAGCCTAAAGTTTTAATTTTAAGGCCCCATTCATGTTTATTAACATGAGTGAGACATTAGACTTAATGCCTTAGCCTAAGTTTTATTTCCAACCTAAGCTCTGACTTAAACACTATGTTCCTTTGTAAATCCTATGACCCATGCTTCATAATAGTGTTTAATCTAAAAAAGTGAAAGAAACCCAACAAACTATGCACTTAGTCCCTCTAACCAATCATATTCAAGCATCTATATCACAATTGATGGATTTCACTTTGTCAAGACCATTGGATTAGATGAAGCAAAGACAACATTGAAAAGTTAAAATCTCCAAGAGCTCCATGGAGTGGCCACATAACACTCTTGTATTCGAGACTTAAAAGTAAAGGGTCCCCACTTATTAAATGAAACCAATGATGTGTGATTTCTCAAATCATGATTAGATTGCTCTCGCTTTATCATGTTTTTTAATTAAATAGAGTGAATTGAGTCTAAGATACTAGGAAGCCCTACAAAGCTACCATGTGGCACTCTTGCATTAGGACACAAGATTTTGATGAGTTTAAATTTGATGTTCTCACGACCATCATTTGACATCTGTGAGGATGTATTTGACGTTTGCATGATCGCCAACTTTAAGTCCACTAAACTAAGAACTACACAAGCCTAAACTTGATGTTTACATGACTATCATTTGACATCCACAAGGACATATTTTACATCCATGAGACTGTCAAAATTAAGCTAATGGATTTTTTTTCTCAAGACCAAGATATACTCCAAAATGTTGCTAAAAATCCCACAAATTGCCTTGTAGATGAATGAAATCCCTCAAAATATGTTCAAACACTTGATATATTTGAACTATAGATATTGAAATTATCTCATAATTTAAACATAAGTAGAAATGAATTTAGTTTAACTCTATATCCTAAGGTCCCCATTGCATTTGTTTGAATGTCATGAACCTTAGACTAGATACTTATACTAAGTCTTATTTTTTAAAAAAGAGGTCTTTGTGACATGAAAATTAGGCCAAATGCTCTTAACTAAAGATTTCATTGTATTTATTAATACAATTTAATCCTTATATCATTTTAAACCCTTTTTATGCATGTTCTAAGATCTCAACACAATTATTTTAGCCCAAAGTATGTGTTCTATTTATTAAACACAATGTAAAATTTGGCTTAAAATATTTGGCCATGGTCCCCTTTTTATAATCCTAGAAAACTTAGGCATAAACACTTTAACCTAAACTTTATTTCATGTTTAATAAACATAAAATAATCCTTAGCCTAAGGTATTTAAACCTAAGTCCCCACCTAAGACCTTTGATTTAAAACTTAGCATAAAATACTTTGACCTAAGTCTTTTTCATGTGTATTAATATGAAATATACTTAGGTAAAAGAATTTTATCCGAAGTTATTTTATGTCTGTGCACTAACTTAATGCTCGTGCATCTTACAAGATCTGATGGCTCATGATTTATCATGAAGGATGATCTAATGACATAAATAAATAAATGAATTTAAAATATAACTGTAAGATCATACAAGATCAACATGTGGAGGATGCATGCTCAATGTATGACTGACAAAAGTGTCAGATCTTAGAAAGCCCATGAAGACACCAAGTGGCACAATCACAAACCTCAGAACCAAACATGACTAGCCTAGATCACAATTTATGACCCATGATAATCCATGATATTAATCCAATGATGCAAAACAAAAGGGAATTTTTAAATTCTAACATCTATTTATTCAAAGGAATTTATGAAAAATGTCGTAAAATGTTCCAGATTGATGCCACATAAGCACCATGCAAGTAGAAAATGACAAAAGAAGATATCTTGTGTGCCTAAGAATAAAAATGTATAAATTCAAAGGTCCAAATCAAATTTTAATCATGTATAAGCTGAAATCCAAATGAGATACCACCATTAAAGCTTTAAAGCCCTAAACCTTGCATAAAAGTGACCCTAATCAAAACTAGTTAATTATAGTAAATCTGAAAGAAGCTTAATTGTGATTTGATCACAAAAGAGTTATCAAAGAGACCATTTACAATCCATTTGTGAATAATTTTCAAGTATAGAATCCATGGTATCTTGGAGGGAGTAATGAAGAGATGAGATAGAGTTGTACCTATCTACAAATAATAAAGGAAGAGTTTTCAAAGATATTGAGCTGGACATTATAGCCTTGAACAATGGAAACAAGAATTGGTCTTATATCTTATAGACCATAGAGGAGATGAAAGACATTACCAAAGAGGAACAAAATATTTCCACTACCAGTAAAATATACTATGACTTGGTTATATTTTAAATGATCAGACTCCATCATGTTGCTACCAAACTAGAGGTACTCCATTACATTGACATCATTGCTCCAATTTTTATATATTGTAGAATTGATAATTATTGGATCATTCATGAGGAGAGATCTAGGAGAGTTTCTTACATTTCCACACTAGCCTTTGAGAGGTATAATAAACTACCAAAACCCCATGTGGATTTACCCATAATTAAGGAATGGACTAGTAAGAATGACCTAGATACCATCCTCAGGCCATGGTTGCTCTAGGGTAACCATGTATTCTAGGAATTTGAGGGAAGAATACCAATTATCCAATTTAGGGATGGAATTAGGGTAATCATGACCCTATTAAATAGAATATTAGGAGCCCATACAACCACACATGTCAATAATAGTTGGGTGTCTTATGTCTACTTTATGGTAGAGAAATAACTCACTCTTCCAATTAGGGATATGATTAGTATCCACTTAGGGAAATATTTTAACTACCATCAAGAAGAATACTAGCAAATAATTTTTCATGATGTCCTACCTATTGGACTCCTTGCTAGCCTTTACCTAGACCCCCCACATCAAAAACTAGTCACTTGAGGGTAGATTCATAATCTCCCACCATTATTTAAAGTTACATATCTTCAAATATAGACATCACATGTAGTTCATTTATGATTGTTTATATCTTACTTTGGTAGAAGCCATCATAGGGAACTCTATGCCCAAGGTAAGCCCTCTAATTAGGAAATATGTGGAACTAATGGGAGATAAATGGATTCACCTAGATTTTAATGTAATCAAAATTGAAGGAATATTGACCCAATCCTATAGGTTATCTATCTATGTTCCCAAAAAGATATCAAAGTAGGAAATTGCATCTCAACTCCTTCATGGTGTTGATGGAGTATGCAAAGAGAAAATGAAAGGCCTCCTCCATCCCTTTCCTTTGATAATTGGAAGAATAGTTTTATAGGATTAGAAATAGGTAGACACCATGGCTAGGCACAGGGATTACTTTGTGTTTCAATTGGATGGTATAAGGTATTGGGACTTAGTAACATAGTGAAAAACCATTTGAAGATAAAATAGCAACCCTGGGCATAAAATTTATCCTTACGACACCCTCCACATTAAGGCCAATAATTTTGAAGAGGTATTGGCTAGATTCAAGAACACCAATCTCAAACTTGTGCAAAGATTGACCAATGATGAAACACCACTAGGGGACATATGGTAGATGCATCCCCTTCAATACCATTTATTGTCTAGGCCACCTTAGGAGCAATGTTAGTAGAATTAAAAAAACCCCTACCACAAATTACATAGGGTACTGGTAAAGAGAATTTTGGAAGAGAGACCTGGTGAGGGACCTTCATCCTCAACTCTCCCTCAAAGACTAACATCCCTTATTGAACACTTAGACATGATTACATTGGATATAGATGCAATAGTGGAGGATTCCCTCAAGGTCCTTGCTGAGGTATATTTCTCTAAATGAAAAAAAGAGCAGGCTAAAGAACCATAGGATCAAGTAGAGGAGGTTAAATAGGAAGATAAAGGAAAGGAAGTTACCTTGGATTTGGTCCTAGTGGCACAAACACGGAAGAGGAAATTAGAATTGATAATTATCCTTATTGGACAAAAGAGTCTAAAGTTGATTCTTACTCATCCCATAGGTGAGATAAATTTGTTTAGTGAGAAGTACCCCACTAATATATTAATCATCCCTAATTGGTTCATTTATGGAAAGATGCAAAAGATCCCTTCCTTGTCCCATTCATGGGCTCTGACCCAATCTATCAATGTGGATATGCATGAAGACATCAAGCCATGGATAAGGGCCTTGATGAAAGACAAATAAGAGAGAAGAATAGTAACCATTGTAGGGTTAAAGATAAAATAAATATATGTTGTATAAGTATCAAACAACATGAGAGTAGAGGTCCCAGAACATCCAAAATACACAGAATCATCTACTACTATGTAGTTCAATCTAGAGACAGCTAGATTAGAGAGAGTCATAATGAGAAAAGCCATGGTGGGAATTGAAGAGTTCACATTCCATAATTTTGAAACCTTTATAGTTTTAACTCTAGTTGGAGGGAAACATCCTGGTGAACTTCCCATATATGAAAAATATATTGAAAGCATATCTGAGGCTCACTAAGTTCAAGTCAAAGCTGGCATTAGAGTAATGAAACAAAGGATTCATAATTTGTAAAAGGAAAAGGAGAACTTAAAGACCCAAGCTATATTAATAGTACCTAAGGCTATAATAAATATGTTTGAATCATCATTTTTTGATATGTATGATTCCTTAAAATCAATGAAACTAAGATAAGATGCATTGAGCCAATAGAGTGAGGTGTCCAAAGGACTGATAAAAAAATGACAAGATCTAGAGCTAAAATAAGGGATATTATAAGCATATTGATTAGGAATAAGATTTCTAAGTTCAAAACCATTATCTTTTCCCACCTAAATACTATATTAGGAACAGTGGTAGATAAGATCCAAAGTTTAATTTCTTGGTCAGTAGGCTTGGATAGACTCATTAGGGATGATTAAGAGTTGATTACTTGGATTAAGAAACTACTTGGAACCATGTTGGATAATCCCACCAAAACTATAGCTTTGGGGATTATTGATGATGAATAATATAATCATAGATTCACCTTGTTGATGTAGGAAGTAAAGGGCAAAAGCTAGGGTCAATCAAGTAGTGACAATAGTAGAATTTTGGGTATGATCTTCACTACTGAAGAAAAGATTGTAGAAGCCAGAAGCATCAAAGAAGATATGGTAAGGGATGACAAAGATTTTGAGGACTTAGTTGACCAAGAAGATTTCTACCTCTTGAAGCCATCTATAGATTTGGACCTTGTCAAGGAAAAACATCAAAGGGTTATAGAGCTTCTATAAGAGCAACAAGGAGATCCTTTGACAATGGGCCCACTAATTAGTTAATATTCCTTTTTGTAAAAAAATTTTAATATTTGAAATAGGAATATTCTTTTGTAAATACATATGCTAGTCTGTTAACATATTTGCTTCTAGGTCAGTCTAGTTTTGAAAAGCAAATGTATTCTATAAATTTTTGAAGAAGGAAAGTTGTCCTTATCTTTTGTATATTTTATATCTAGTAAATGACCGATATACTACCTTATTTTTCTATAAAAGGTAGTATCACCATCTTATAAAGATAGATATTTTTTGATAAAAATTTGTATACTTGAATCAATTAATATAGTCAAGGAATTCTACAAATATTGTCCAAATTTGATGTATCAATTGTTAATATAGTTTTCTCTCAATTGTTGGTTCTAAATCTTGAATTTGAATAGTTTTTTTGAATTGTAAGTTTCCATTTATGATATAGGGTTGCTAATTTTTGCCTCTGTTTAATTAGTTGAAGGATATTGGATTTGATTCATTTCATTTGTTTTATATTTATATGTGCTTATGCTATTTGAGTTTGTTAACAAATATTTAAAGTAAAATCCAATTCTTACTTGTATGAGTTCATATTATCCTAAGAAATTTTCTTGGTATGTGGTGAGATCTAAAATTATGCTATTTTTCATCATATACTAGTTAAATTTAGGTTCAGTTATAATTGAAATTTTGTCATGATATTTGAGTCAAGGATCAACAATAACACATTCTCTTTCTACCTTACCCTTCCCTTTTGATTATTTTTTAACCAGATCACTACAGCTCAGATTTCATTATAAATATCCATTTAGTTTAATCTATAGTTTAATTTTTTATCATATTTCACTAGCATTAACATAGATGCTTCATAATTCACAAATATTAGACCATGATGGCTCCCAACCATCAATTATTATAATTTTTTTGGAACATTCATACATTACTCTATGGATATTTTACCATAGGTAACCTAAGTTGTCAAAACCTCCTACTCATGCTCTGAATTCTTGGAATTAACACTAAGAACCCTTGTGATACATTTAGAGGTATCGATAGGTTCCAAGTGTGAACCAAAGGAAATGGTCCAAGTGATACCAAAACAAGGAGAATAATGTGCCCAAGTGAGGTACTCAAGATGAAGATGAAAGGAGATGTATAAAGGAAAGTTAAAGATAGGGTAAAGTATGAAATCCACAAGGAGAATATGGTGCATGAAGACACCAAGAAGAATATTGAAATGGAGAAAGAGGTGGTAGAAATAAGGTAGTAAATGGATGAGATGCTAACCAAGATTTATTAGTTGAAAGAGTTTGTGAAACTACATCTTGGATGGGTCATGAGAAGGAAGCCAATCAAATAGTCAATCAAGCAATTAGTAGAGAAGAGAAGAAGGAAAAATATGAAGGATAATAAGGCAATCAAGCCTCATGTTTTGAAATCTAATGATATATTAGTATTTGTGAATGCAAGTTTGAGAGATAAAGATAACGAAGAGATAATTGAGCCCATTCATAGGATCAATAGATAAGAGGAAGAGGAATATGACCAAATGATGATCAAAATAAGTCAAGATGAAGAAGAGACTCAAGATAGAGTCATGATGATGGAAGCAAGATATCATGAATATGGAAGAGATATTTACTCAAGAGGATGTAAGAGAAGCCAAAGGAGAAATGGGACAACAACATAAGGAAATGTATGAGAAGGCATATTAAAGTTTGTATAAGTATTTCAAACAAGAATATGAATTTGATCCTCATCAAATATATAAATAAATGGTTAAGGAGGTTACCAAGGAAAGCATAGACTCATGGAATGCAGAGGTAGTGTCTAAGATAAGAGCATTAATGAAGGAAAGAAGTCAAAAATATGAAGGTAATCCCCAAGATGAAGTTTCAACTATTGATTTTAAGGTATAAGTATAATAAGAAGGATAAATCATGCAAGGAGAGAAGAAAGATGCATTGAAGGTTGATGCAAAGAAGGAGAATAATGCATACAAATCACATAAAGATGAATGGGAGCAAGATAAATAATCAAGTAAAGAGGGAAGTTGGAGAATGCCTCAAGGGCATGAGAAATAATATGTTTTCCTTAGTGAGTTGTTTTATTTTTTAGGTATAGCATGGAGGAAGATGGTAAGAGGCAAGACAAAGTACAAGCGTGGTAGTCAAGAGCACACACACCTATAAGACTGTTTGAAGGAAGAAGAACATGGGTCCTAAGATGTTTCTCCCCTTGGGAGTATGATTCAGGGGAATCTTAGAATGATCAAAATTAGTCTAGAGTGTGTCTTAAGAGTGTGTAAATTTGAAATTGAATATAAATTGGTTTTCCCACTAAAAGAGAATTTCAAATTTTCATGATGTATTTATCATCTAGGTGATAAATAAAGATGATTAATTGATAAATTAAGTTGTAATAGACATTTTATGGTCTCATAAAGGTCCTAAGTTGGTTTTAAGTGATTTTTTCAAGTTATTATGAGGTGGCAGCCCACCACCCTATATTGGATTAGGAGTTTCTAGTGAAATCTTGATCAAGATTCAGTTATGAGTCTTGTTGTAGGAGTTTTGATCATAGATAGGTAATATATAGTGTGAGAGAGTGAGTTTTATAAGAAGAATCTCTCATACCATTTGAGGATGATAGAGAAAATAAGATAGAAATAAAAATTATTAAATCAAGAGTACTTATATTTTTAGATTTCTATGTAATCCATTTAGATGTTGTAACAAGGTATAAAGTGAGATTTGATAGAGGAGTTTATTTTGGTGGGGAAAAACTTCATATTTAATTTGAGTTAGTTTTAATGGATGTAAGGATTCTTGAAAATAATTAATTTGATAATGATAATCTTTGTGATAACATTGTGATCTGTGTGTTTGCAAATTAACTATGATTTAGGAAGGAAATTTTGTTATGTCTTGTTTTAAGAGGATTGGCATATGCTATGGTGAGTTTATTATTGTTTATCATCATGTTTATTTCATTATTTTGATCATATAATATGCCATTGTATTGAATTTTAGTTAATTTTTATTTATCATCGTGTTTTTTTCATTCCTTTGATAATCTAATATGCCATTACATGGAAGAAACAATATACTCTACCAAGTTCATGTTACACACCCTGTTAGTACATAAAATGTGGTTAAAAATAATCACCAAGGTGATTTAAAGAATGGTTAATGGTCTTAGGAGAATGAATGAGTTAGTATAAGCTTTTTTCAGTCTATAATTGGCATTTGTAAATAGTTTGAAATTGATAAATTTCAAATTAGAGTCCACAGACTTTGTATTACTCTGTATTTTGTAAGAGAATCATGCACCATGAAGAAACATCCCATAGAGGTATGAGGATTGGTATATAATGAAATAAAATATTTATAGTAATGAATACATTTTTTTTTAATCTAACAAAGTTGACATGTGTAGTGAACCTTCAAATATTCTAAGGTTGAGTTCATTGTAACCTGTAGGAAGATGACTGTCAGTGAAAATTAATAAAATGTTGCTTAAAGAGTGGAGTAAAGGCTTAATGGTGTGAATAAAATGATTGGTAAAGTAGTGGGAAGGTTAGACATACATATTTCAATCATTAATTTGACTTGAAATCGTTATATGTTCATTATATGCAAATATATACACTCTTAGGTTTGTATTGAGACATAAAACCCCTAGATTAGGTTTTTAGCATTTGGAGGAGTTTTCACTAGCCCAAAAGGACAAAACTTAGTCATTAGGTATGTTTTACCCATGCATATTATATTATTATGGTTCAAATTTAAAACCATCTAGAATCCATACAATATCAATTGTTGGTTTGAATGAGGGTCGGATAGGCCTAATTGAGGTCTGAGATAGAAAGAGAAATAAGGTTTGCATAAAGGATGATGCCAAATGGAAAATTTTGAAGTTGTAAGCCCAAAATGGGTCCTATGAAATGGTATCATTATGTTTTTTAAGTTGGTATGATTCCCAAACCAATGAGATTTACCCTGAAATAGGGCTAGTAGGAAATAAAGCTAGAAATGAGCTTGTTTCAAGAAAGTGAACATAGAGCTTGAATTAGTGACTGAATCAAATTTAGGAAAGAGTTTTATTAGATAGAATAAGGTATTTAAATTATTTAAACCATAATTTTATTTTGATTACACATGCAAAGGCCACTTTGGCATTGATAACTTGTGAGAGTGCCTTGAAGGTAAAAGTGAGTACATGAACAAAGAACAACTAAGTTTATTTGAAGGATGTTTTGTTGATAGTTTAAGTTAATTTAAAACCAATGTAGCATGATATCATGAATCACTATAGCTATTATTATATGATTTACCCAAATGGACTATGGGGAATGAGTGAAAAATAGGAAAGAGGATCTTAAATTAAGGTTAAAGGTAGAGTTTGTTGGAGAGGTGGATTTGCTTTGCATCAATAGGGTTCAATAATTTTGTGGATAAGATCATGAAAGATATTAGTCATTGATCATTAGTAAGTGGCTCTAGAATTTTTTAGGTTGAAAGGCATTTTGACATAGAAATAGGTGCCCCATTCTATGTTGAAAGTTGTCTTATGTTGGTCCTTGAGGGTAATATGAATCTGATTGTAGATCAAGAATCCATCCATAAGAGATAAATTTTCATAACCAACTATGGAATCAATAATGTCATATATCAAAGATAAAGGGAATTTATCCTTGGGACAAGTGAGATTAAGATTGTGGAAATAAATACAAGTGTAAATAAATATAGTGACCTTTTGAATGGGAACTATGTTAGAAACCCATTCAGAATAGTCCACTAGTTTAATAAATTTAGCATCAAGAAGTTTAATGATTTCCTTATGACATAAGGTAGAAGCTTTGGGTGAAAATTTTCTTTGCTTTTGATGCATAAGTTTGGCATCGAGATATGTGATGATATTATACACCACAATGCTAAGGTCAATTTTAGGCATGTCCTCATAGGACCAAGAGAATACCTCATGATATTTATCAAAGAATAAGCTAAAATTATCATACTTGATAGGTTATAGTTCACAAGAAACTATTATTATTTAAGGACATAATGGAGTAACATATTCAATGTGAGTCATTTATTTAATAAAAATAGAATTAAAATCTTGTAAATGGTATGGTGTATTAGGTAAAGAAGAAATTGGATTAGTTTTAGGATCAATGGTAGCAATGAAGTTGTTGAAACAAGGGGTTCTAGTTTTGAAGTTCCCAAGTTTATGATCTTGCTGAGGAAGTTGAGGTTCTTAGGCATGAAGTATTTCAAGAATACATTCATCACTAGGAAAGGTAGGAAGAGGACCATAATAATCAACATCTACTTCAAGATCTAAAATTTGATTACATGGAAATCATATTTAGAATGTATCTGATAGACATTGGTGTCCTTAGAATCTAGTGTAATATTAGGAGTAGGAGGAATAGATGGATCCAAAGTGATTGGTGTGTTGTTAGTTTTTGTGATGAGGGAAGGATCTAAGATAGTGATGGAATATGTAGGTGATAGAGAAGATGTGAGAATTTTTTGATGTTTAGAAGGTGTAATTTTCTCTACCACCCAAGGAGTATCAAGAAGTAGAGAATTGGTAGGAGGTACATGATCTTTGGGATATAATTCATGATCCATGAAAATGGTATTTACATCTTGATTAAAAGCATGAATTTGAGATAAGGTTTTCTGACAATGTTAGACATCCAAGTCTCTAAATTGAGTTTGGGAAATTATGTAATTATCATTATATGTTAGATAAACTATAAATTATTGAGATTCAAGGGGAGTTTTAGAAGGTGAAATCCCAACTTTATTAAATGTACGTGGGGACATGATGAGAGGATCTTGGAATAATTTGGACACTCTAAATTCATTGTATGTGAATGTGTCTTCTAGGTAAGAAGGTTCCTAAGAATTACATGGAGGGGTAAAATTAGTGATCTCATCAATAAGAGGAATAGTACGGTCCCAAGGTAATAAAGAAGGAAGAAGCCACTATAAAATGTAGGGAGGTAGCCTGGTAATATTGAAAGCATGTTTCAAATCATTGGGTTCATCATCATTGGAATCAACAAGAGTGACTTATAAATCAAGATTGATGTTAATAAACTTAGGTAAAGGAGAACTATTGATTTTAGGAATGGTAGGAATATGATATTGAGGTTTGGTATTAAGAAGTTGAATATTTCGAAGGTTGGGATCAGCCTCATGCTTATACCACTCATCGTTATATAAAAATTTAATGCATTAGCTACCAGAAGAAGTAATAACTCTCATTCTATAAGTCCATGAGCAACTAAAGAGTATATTATAAGATAAGGGTAAACCAAGGACCATAAGCTTAGTTTTAAGGGTCTTAGGTCTAATTATTAAGGGAAGCCAAATACAACCAAGCGGATTTTGATTAGTCTTATTGAAACCAAGATAGGCAAGACAGGTTTGCTTGAGATGATCCTTTTTATAACCAAGTTGTTAGATAAGCCATAAATATGTCACATTAATACTAGAGCCTTCATCAACTAGAACTTTATAAATGATGGTAGTATTAATGGTTGTTTTAATAAAGAGTGGCAGATCGTCAGCATGAAAAATAATTTCATCATTGATCATGTACTCTTCAATAAATTTGATAGAAGTCTTGGAATAAGGACACATGATTTTAATGGTATGCACATTGGTAGGTTGAGGTTCAATACAAGGTGGTTCTTCATCTAGAGAGGATGGATCTTCAATTTCTTGTAATTTTTGCATAAAGAACTTGTAATGATAGGGGGAAGTATGAACCAAATCCATAAGTGGAATATTTTAAGGCATGGAATTAAATTCTTCAAAAAAGTTCCAATGAGATTTAGAAGAAGAACCATCATGATGTTTAGGAGGTAAGGTATATTTTGAAGGAATAGAAGTGGTTGGAGGTTCAAAAGGAGGAGATGGTTCCTCATATGCTTTTAAATGTAAATTAGTGGTTGTAGTATCTTTGAGAAGTTATTCTTCTAAATATGGCTTCTTAGGTTTCGTAATAGGATCTTTGTGGGCCAACTTGTGACAATAATTGAACTTAGCAGTGTTAACATATTGAGAATTGTTATAATATTGGCCATGGTCGACATCAATGGCACAAAAATCCTTTGTATTTTATTGATTATTAGTGGAAAAATATTTTTGGTTATTTGAGGTAGAAGCTTTAGAAACCTATCATTTTTGAGAAGCAACAATGTACTCTTGACGATGAAGGTTGACCATGGCTTCATGATTTTAGATGTGATAGAAATTTGGATGCAATCAAGGGACTAGAAAGCAATTTATGGATGGTTTGAAGACATTTAGGTTGAAAGGGATCTGTATTAGCAATGGTACTATCTTGGTATTGGGGCCTACCACCTCATTTCACACACTAAAGAGATAAGAGTGTTGGGTAATTTTCCAATATATATAATTAACCATGTGTTTATACTTGTCCAAAAAACTAATTAGGCTTCCCCCTTGGTGATGAAATCCAATTAGTTAGGCCTTGGGTCGACAATTTTTAAAATGCTTTTTAAGATTTTGTGATTTGCTAGTGTGTGCATAAAAAAGAAAAATAGTGAAACTAAATAATATATTAAAACACCACCTAATTACACTATGTGATCTATTCTAAGTATGCAAACAATAAAATGTGAAAGTGTGAGCTAATTACTAGTAATAATTGTTAATTATAACTTTGAAACATAGTATAGTGTCATTTTAGATGATAATGTATGCACATATTAAATAATATATTTGACAATGTCACTACTATTTTATGGAAGCAAAGGTCTGAAAAAGAACTACATCGATAGTGTCAACCTATTTTTCTAGATAGAAGACATAATATAGAACTACGTTGATAGGGTTGACCTAATTAACTGTATAGGGGCAGTTTTAAAGATTATAAATTATGAAAAATAGAATTGTAATGAGTAACAAAAATGATAGAGAATGATAGAAAGGAACTTTCATGGGTTGGAGGATGTAAATCAAAATGAGAACTCTATTGAAGTACCCTAATTTATACTTCCAAATTTTGCCAACTATGTTAATTGGGTTGACCTAGTTATATAGTTCTTTATTTGCTGAAAACCTTTAAAATGTACTATGTCAATAGGGTTGACCTAGTGTGTTTTATAGAAGTCTAGAAATGTACAGAATTGATAGGGTCAACCAAGTAGTCTAATATGGAAGTCTAAAAGTTTACTGTATTGATGGGGTCAACCTAGTAACCTATACCTAATGAAAAACCTACACAAATAGAACATAGTCATATTAATACGACTGTGTGTTAAACATGCACATAAAATTTAGAGCCATATCAATACTATCAACCTAATATCACAAATATAGAGAAAGAAAATGAAAAACATGAAATAAAACCTACAAGGGCTAAATTCACATCAGGTTTACTAGAATGTATGCAATCAAAAATACATAATGTCTATAAATCAATCCTAACTCAGAGAAGATACATCATACCATACACTTATAATTGGGGACACATTAGATAATTATGAACATGACCAATATGGGGATCCTCTATACCTAATTAGGGGATAGCTTACCACAATAAACCATGCTAGGGAGAGTTTTAAAGCCTCTGATCAAGCACAATCACATAATAACCCTAAATATCTCCTATTTTTTATTATCTCACTAAACTAATAATAATTAAATTAAATAAATCTAATCTAGTGATCATCAAAGCTTGTGGCACAATATGGGGCTTAGTAAACAAATAAACATGCATAGGATAATCTCAATTAAGCTATGTATGAGTAAGACCCTAATACATGGAATAAGAAGAGTAATATTATTCAAAGCCAATACTTATGCTACTTTTATCTACTAAAGGAGAGGAGCAAAGTTAGAGAATACTTCCCTGAAAGATGAACCTATCGAGACTCAATCTCTCCCTTGGCCAATGGGGCTTTGCAAGAGGTTGTTGTGGTTTGTAAGGATTGCTAAGAAATTCCAAATCATTCAAGACTTCTCCACAAGACTAGATTCTCCAAGTATAAACCCTAAGTTAAGACTCCTCAATTAGAATGGTGGAAGAGCAGATTGTAAAGAAGTGTAAGAGAATAATAACTCTTGATTTATTCCTAAATAATGATGAAATGAACTTGTATATATAGGTGGATTTAACCCTAATCCCTTCTAAAAGTTTTGGTGAATAGAGATGACCCAGTCAACCTAGTATAATTATGGACAAAAATTCACTAGGTCATAGGCTAGGTCAGCTAAGAGCTGACCTAGACCCTAAATGAATTTTACCCAAAATTGTATAGGGTTGACCCAGTTGACCTAGTATAACTAACTATCAAAAGGAACTTAAGGTAAGGAATAGAGGGATAAAAAGTGGGAAAATATTGGAAGAATGTGAAAAAGAGGAGTACTAGCTTAGGGAATGGTTTTCAAGAGCTGGTTGGATTGCTAATAAGTAGAAATAAGGGGAAACAATCTTGCAAAGCACCAATGGTCTACCCACCCCTTTCTCGATGTAGCCCTTAGGATGTAAACTTAAAGAGATTAAGTATTGATAGGTTCTTACAATATAGAAAGCATTAGTAATTTATAAGTTTGAAAATATTATGTGTATACGCTATGTCGACCATTTCTTCATTTCTACCTTGATTGGTCCTTTGCTACATACTCAACCACCCCCAATGATACTAAATTGTCTCACTACTACGTAGTCAACCTCCTTGATTTATATTTATTTTCAAAATAAGTCAATAGGGCTGAATTTCTTCTTAGTTTACAATGACTTTTCATCCATTTACCATAAATTCCTTTGGCATTTATTGGTTTGATCCTTTCCTACCTAGTACCCTGTTCTACCCCTAGTTTACCTAAAAAAATCCTAGGGTCATTTTCAATATCTACATTTTACTTAGCATCTATTCTTATGAATCTAGCTTAATTTTAATTAAAATTACTCAAAATTTTGAAATTAATGCATCACTTACCTAAGTTGCACTCGCTGTAATCACTAGGCATCCTCCACCTAGTAGTTGATGTCTCCTCACCATGGTTACTCTCTAGGTTTAACTGGGTCTCTCAAAGCAATATTTTATCAAAATAGTAAAAATAAAAAATGAATTAATTTTCACCCTATTTATATTTACTATTCAAAAATATTTACATGTCAATTATTTACAATCAAATTCTATTTTTACCATAACTTTTTTTCTAATACCTATTTTTTTGAACCAAAAGATGTTCTAAAATCCTGATGTCATAGAGAATATTTACAGGTATTACATATATATTTTGAAAATATTTTGATTTTTTGCTTATTTTAAAGGTTTACCTAATGTTTCCTACATTGGACACCTTCACAATTCTATTATTTCCTTCATTTTATACATCACTAAGGTAAGTAAAGGTATGTATTTTTCAATTTTATCATTTCATTTATCTTATTCATTAAAATACTACAATTTATTTAACTCAGTGTTGTGTGTTGCTATGTTCTTTTATCAAATCACCATCTCACATTATAACTGCATGACACATGATGATCTTAGAGCAGGGCATATGTATACATAGAATATTTTTAAACTTTATCAATTATTGATGTTTTTTCTCTTACAAGAACCTGTCAAGCCTCAATCTCTCTGAGTGCATACATTAAAGGGTGAATTGGGAAAGGGGTGGGCAGACCATTATTTCTTCACAAGATTATTGTCTCCTATATCACCACTTGAAACCAATATAAACATCTTCTATACATTCCTATAATCTTTGACAGCTCCCTTACACACTCCTCCAAGAAATTCCCCACCTCAAATAACCCCTACCTAAGCCAAAACCTATGTTTTGACTTTTACCAAATAAATTCAGCATGGGCTAACCCTATACTTAAAATATATGAGCATGTTATGATATTATATTGGCCTTGGTGGACTAGTTCAAGACCTAACTTATTTATTAATTTAAATATATAAGATCGATTGGGCTGACTCTATCAATGAAAATTTCAAAAGTTTTTAGGGTTAGATCCAACTATATAAACACATCCTTTTCACCATTTTCATTATAGAGATATAATAATTAATCATTATTTTCACATCTACTTATCCACTATTCTATTTGAAGAGCCATTGCTTAGGATTTCTAAAATACACTTGGAGGTACAAATATTATATTGTGGATAATTCTTTTAGATGCATATGAGAAGTCATATATCCTAGAGCTAAACTATATTTCTTATCCTTATAAACCATAATAACCTCTTATGAAGCACCTTAGCTAAAGGGGATATTGAGGCACAATAGGTTCATCTTCAAAGGTAAGTATTCCTAACTCTTACTCATTTTTATTAAAGTAGATAGATTTACATTTTTTAGCTTATATGCTTCTCTCTCCATGCATTAGGATTATCTATACATTGAATTGAGTACATTTATTCTATGCATGTTTAATTTTATGTTTATTACCCCTATATTATGCCACATGCTTTGGTGAGCACTAGGTTAGACTTTGATTTACTTTGTCATTTACTTATGGATAAGAAAACATAGGACCTAGATAGGGTTATCACATGGTGATGCATGAATAGAGGATTTATAACCCTCTCTAGTGATATTATTGTGGTAATATACCCCTTAATTAGGTCTAGAGGATCCATATTGGTCATGACCCTGATTGTCTAGATGTACCAACAAGAAGAAGGGATAGTGTGATTTATTTTTTTGAGCTAGGATTGATTTGTATATCAACTTCACTTTCCCTTGTATATATGACCTAAAGGTTGTGCATGATAAAAGAGTGATCACCTATCACTTAGATAAGTATGGAAATAAGTTCACCCTCAGTCCATTAAAGGTAAAATAAGAGAACTATAATAAGATTATTTGCATGAAAGTGATTATGATATAAGGAAAATAAATATTGAAGGTGGTGGAAGAATATGAGGCATGTTTTATGATAATGCAAAAATAGTTACAAAAAATGTGAAGGAATCAAGAAAGGAAAGGATGAACTACTTCTACATGAAATGAAAGACTTATTAAATGAGTTATTTAGAGTGACCTAATATAATGATTACCATTGGTACATAATATAAGTCATCACAAGGACTTGATACCATCAACTAGTTTTTCACATAATTTAGCTTATATGATGACACCTCAGGAGAATTAGGAGGTGTAAATATATGTGCACAAGTTAGTGGATCAAGGTTTGATCATGGAAAGTTTGATCTCATGCAAAATACATGGATTATTAGAAATAAAAAAAGAGGATAGTGGAGCATGTGCACATATTCAAGGGTCATAAACAAGAGAATGATAAAGTACATATTTATATTGTTGTGCATGAATGAATTTATAGACTGCTTGAGTGAAGTAAGGTACTTCTCCAAAATTGATCTAAATATTGGATATCATCAGATCAAGATAAGGGAAGAATATGAATGGAAGACATATTTTAATATGATGGAAGGAATATATAAAGGGATAGTAATTACATTTTGTTTTAAAAGCATGTAAAGTAAATTCATTAAGTTGATGAATGGAGTATTGGAAAGTATGTCATCATGTTCCTGGATGATATTATGGTGTTCAATAATAAAAGGAAGGAACACCTAACACATATGTGGAATGTGTTGAAAATGTTGGGAAAATATAAATTTTTGATAAATGTGAATAAATTCTTCTTTATGAAGATAGAGTTAGTGTGATTTTTTTTGATATCCCAAGAATAGATTAAGATGGATCTAATGAAGTGTTTGAAATAGTGGAATGGTATTTACCTAGGTGTGTATTTGAGGCATAAATTTTTCTTGGTCTCATAAGATTCCATAGGAATTTTAGGTTATGCACAACAATCATAGAGGTTCTCAGAGGAGTTTTCAATCAATTTTCATCAATGGAAGAAGCTAGACGTAGCTTCCAACAATTAAATAAGATAGTGACCAAATAGCTAGTGCTAGCATTTCTAGATTTCAATAAGGTATTTTGAGTGAACTATGATGCAAGTGACATAATGATAGGGGAAGTTTTAGGCCAAGAAGGAAGACCAATCACATACTTGAGTGATAAATTAAATGATTCAAAACACAAGTATTTGGTCTATGACCAAATTATCCATGTTATTGTGCAAGCATTACTTGTTATTGAGGGAATTTATGATATAAATAAACCAAAAAGAGTTACCATATATCAATATCCAATGGAATTTGAACCAATGACACATTAATTAGTTTTATTTCCTACATATCTTCACTTTTATGTTGAAGCATTAGAGAAGGAAATCCAATAAGGTTGTTCGTACGCTTAGTGGAAGATCACTATTATTGAGTGAGATGAGAGTGAAGATCATGGGATTTGATTCCTTAAAGGAACTATGTGCTTAAGATGGATATTTGGATGACGCATGGAGAGAATTATCAAAATAAACACACATAGATATAATGTTGTGGTTGGGTTACCAAATACAAGAGGAAATGTTTTTCAAGGCAATATAGTTATGCATACCTAGAGGATTAATTCATGAAATAGTGATAAGGGAGAAACACAATGGAGGATTGGTTAGATATTTTTATTAAAAAAAAATGGCATAATTGGTATAGGATGTGTGAGAATGCAAAGTTTCCAAATGGAAAAGGAAAAGAGTCACAACACATGGTTGCATCAACCATTGCTTATTTTAGAAAACCATTAGATGACATAAGCATGAATTTTGTGTTAGGATTTCTAAGAACTTAAATTGGAAATTATTTCATGTTGTTATGGTGTATATATTATCAAAGATGGTGCATTTTTCACATTCAAGAATACTAGTGATGTGATGAACATATCTAGTTTATTATTTTGTGAGATGGTGAGGCTGAATTTTAGTTTGGTATACCATCCACAAATATATGAAATAATTAAAGTATTTAATTGGAGACTTTGAAATATTCTCAAGATTTTATTTGGAAATATTCCTAATAAGTGGGATATGGTGTTGCCATAAGCAAAATTCTCTATAACAAATTGGTGAATATAAGCACTAGGAAACATATTTCTAAGTAGTGAATGAGACTATCCCTAAAGGATTGAAAATTTTATAGACACCATGGAATCACATGAGATAATAATAAAATAATAATAATAATAATAATAATAATAATAATAATAATAATAATAATAATATGTTGACTATACGCATGAGTTAAGTCAAGAATTAAGATTAATGATAGAGGAGAACAACATGTGATATAAGAAGAGCAAAAATGAAGGACACAAATAAAGGACTTCGAAGTAGGATACTTAGTTTTGTCACATTTGTTCACGGGACACTTTAAAAAAGGTAAATATAATAATATGAAGATGAGTAAGATAGGACCATGTAATATATTTCACAAATTTTCAACCAAAACATATGAAATTATGTTTTTTAAAGGGACTATACATTTTTCCCATTTTCAGCGTGGAAAACTTGTATGATTTCCATGAGGGGAAAGTAGATGGAGAAATAGGGGAAGTAAAAGCACAAAAATAAGAGTATAAGGCATATATACTAGAGAAATATAAGGAAGAGATAAAGGGCATATTGGACTCCAAATAAATAATAAGGATGTGTGGGAAAGAGTACAAGCAATACCAAATAAAATGGAAGAATTGTGCTATAGAATATGTAACATGGTTGAATCTCACATAGATTGGTCAGTATGGCCATACCCTTGAAGATTTAAACTTATGATTTAGATATCACATTTTTTTTACCTATGGTGTATTATACACAATCATTCTAGGTGTAAAGGTATTATTTCATCACTGAGGACTTTCCAAGTCGTATTTTACAACAAAGGGTGCATACAAGAAAAACATAAGGCATGTAGGAATGAGTTTTGTTATGCCAAAATGTTAATTAAGGTAAAAAACATGCAAAGAGATTTAGTTCACACATGAAAGGAATAAATATCTTTGGTTTTAATGTGAGGAATCAAACTAGTGTGAAGGAAGTACACCAAAGCATAGTCAATTCACACAAAAGAGCAGGGCACATAGGCACCAAAGGAAAATAGACATGGAGGAAACTCTCAAAATAAAGGGCATAAAGATGAATAGTGTGAAATAGAATTTTATAAGAATATACCTAGTTTTACCTTAATCCATGAATAACTATGCCAACCCTCCTTAAATACTATTCAAAATCATGAAGTATGAATCAACAAAAATGGTGTAAATTAGGAATGGAGGAAATATCTACCCACGGATATACTCTAACATGCAATTGAGATTTATATGGCACATACTTTTAGTATCCTATATGTCTATGAATGTACCTTTTAATATTAAAAATTAGGAGCATTGATTTTAGTACCACATTAACTAAAGGTTTCTAGTGGTTCCATGAAAACGATGCCATAGAATTTAGGATGCACATTAGTTAGTGGAAATTTTGCTTGAGTTGTTTTTTACATAGGCACTTTGATGATTCTATAAATGGATGCATTGGGTTTATAATAATTATATAACTTAGACTCTAGGATAGACTTTGTCAAGTTATAAACAATAAAGAGGGTGAACTCTGGAGGAAAATTAATGCTTGTAAGCTTGAGCATTGTATATGCATCCATATCCTAGCAAGCATATATTTTATGCTTGGGAGAACTTGTGTAATCATTTCCTTATTAATATTAAAAATTATTTATTTCCAATATTTTTTTATGTATGTGAATTAGCTATGTGGTTAAGGCATCCTTTTACTGGGACCCCTGACCATGAATGCACCACTATAACATTATATCTTTACAATATGTAAGTGACCAATAACCAAACACAAAATTTTTAACCACACTAATAAATTATAAAAATGAGTTGTACCCATGTACTTTTCCTTTTTTATATATATTGCAACAACTTCCTACCTTTTGGTCATCTAACACACCACTCCACCAAATAATTTAAACACAAAATCACTTGTAGATATTATTCAATTAAGATCTCCAGCACAATCATAATCCTTAAATATTTGTAGATTCAAATTTTTATTTTGACCAAGTCTTCTTTTATATAAAATAGAATAATTTGAAGTGTCATGCAAATATCTTAATATTATTTTCATAGAAGTCCAATTTTCCTTCTTAAGGATAGATATAAATCTCTTTATGACTCTTGGTAAATTTAGGTCTAGTGTTTACCATTAAATACATCAGGATTCAAATAACACTTAATTAGATAACCTGATACATGGAAAAAATTTCCTCTTATGTCTTGGAACACTATTTAATAGATAACTTTTGACTAACATGAAATAGAGTAATGACATGTTTAGTTTCTTATGTATTAAATTTATACAATATCATATAAACATAATTTCTTTGATTTAACCAAAAATTCATGTTTATAAAATCCCTTTTAATCTCCATGCCTAATATAAAAAAATTAACACCTAATTATTTCATATAAAACTAAGATGATAATTGAGATTTAAAAAAAAATGATTTTCTTGTTATTACCAATAATTAACATTTCATCCACATAAAAAATGATAAAAAATCAATCACCTTCCTATTTTTTACCCCTATTTTTTAAAATTAAGAAATGTAATTATGTTAAAAATTATAAAACTAGAGTTTATAAGAATGCTAAAGATGTACAATAAATAATAATTATAATTTTGACAATTTACTAAATACAAAAAACTACTATTTTTGGAAAACACTAAGAAGGAAATTACTTATCTCAAATGTATATTTATATTGACTATTATGAATTTTTGAAAGAGTAAATTAGTAAAATATGTGACTGTATAAGCTCAATATTAGGAACACCATTTTGAAACTACTTCTGGACAAGGCCATTGTAAGTTAACAAAAGCGCATGCCACTCAAGTTCATTGATCACATACTTGTCCTAGTTGATTTTTCTTAATGAATGACATGAAATGATAAAAAAAATATATAATAAATAAAAATCAGCATGATAATCAAAAAATAATTTTATACATGACCACTACATGATGACTAGAATGTAGGCCACTCCATTTTATTGATTGCAGACTTGACCTAGTTGATTGTGACAAAAATTATATTGTTTCACCTTATTTACCTATGTGTGATGATTAATATGATATATTTCAATTTAATTTGTGTTTCTATAATTCATTGTTTGATTTATTTTGTCTTTGAAACCCTAAGGGCACTTTTGATAGTTTAAAAACCTATAAAAAATGGGGAGTGTAATGGGTTGAGTTGACATCGGTTACCCTCTTGATGATTTATTATTGCCTATGTATCCAATACCCAAGGAGATAAATTGAGCCCATGTATTTCTCCCACCTAGAGTGATGTGCAATTATGCTCCTTGATTATGTGTTTAAGATAGAAATATGAGTTTGATACTTGACAAAGATAGCTCTTGACTTTATTTAAGGTTCTCTTGACTTGAATTATGGTTGCCCCTTGTGAGTGATTTTTAATTTGGAAGGAATAAGGCATATTTTATCAATGTGTATTAGTGTAAAATATTGAATAAAGTGAATATAAAATGGTCTAATGAATGACCTTTGATGTGTATTTATAGGTAAACATTTTTACAATTTCCTTTTGCTAACCATATGAAAAGTGTGGGAAGACCCAAAATATTGATTTATAATTTATAAATTAGTCTTCATTTGGTGTGGGATGTGGCCGATGTAAGTGGATAGGAATTATGTAACACTCATATCCACTTAACACATACCTGTATTGAAATATTAGGGATAATTTTCCTGAGCTAGATATAGTCTTAAGTTGATATTAAGTAGTTTAAGAATTTGAATTTGAAAGTTCTATGTAGCAATGACATCAAATAAATGGTCAAATCCCCATATAGATAAAAGACTTAGAGTAATGGAGAATAAGAGTCATGTATTTAAGCACAATTATGAAATTTAGTATGTGATAAGAATTATAGGTAAACATTTTTACAATTTCCTTTTGCTAACCATATGAAAAGTGTGGGAAGACCCAAAATATTGATTTATAATTTATAAATTAGTCTTTATTTGGTGTGGGATGTGGCCAATGTAAGTGGATAGGAATTATGTAACATTCATATCCACTTAACACATACTTGTATTGAAATATTAGGGATAATTTTACTGAGCTAGATATAGTCTTAATGTGATATTAAGTAGTTTAAGCATTTAAATTTGAAAGTTATATGTAGAAATGACATCAAATAAAGGGTCAAACCCCCATATAGATAAAAGGATTAGAGTAATGGAGAATAAGAGTCATGTATTTAAGCACAATTATGAAATTTAGTATGTGATAAGAATTATAGGTAAACATTTTTACAATTTCTTTTTGCTAACCATATGAAAAGTGTGGGAAGACCCAAAATATTGATTTATAATTTATAAATTAGTCTTTATTTTGTGTGGGATGTGGCCGATGTAAGTGGATAGGAATTATGTAACACTCATATCCACTTAACACATACCTGTTAGGGATAATTTTCCTAAGCTAGATATAGTCTTAAGGTGATATTAAGTAGTTTAAGCATTTGAATTTGAAAGTTCTATGTAGCAATGACATCAAACAAAGGGTCAAACCCCCATATAGATAAAAGGATTAGAGTAATGCAGAATAAGAGTCATGTATTTAAGCACAATTATGAAATTTAGTATGTGATAAGAATTATAGGTAAACATTTTTACAATTTCCTTTTGCTAACCATATGAAAAGTGTGGGAAGACCCAAAATATTGATTTATAATTTATAAATTAGTCTTTATTTGGTGTGGGATGTGGCTGATGTAAGTGGATAGGAATTATGTAACACTCATATCCACTTAACACATACCTGTATTGAAATATTAGGGATAATTTTCCTGAGCTAGATATAGTCTTAAGGTGATATTAAGTAGTTTAAGCATTTGAATTTGAAAGTTCTATGTAGAAATGACATCAAACAAAGGGTCAAACCCCCATATAGATAAAAGGATTAGAGTAACGGAGAATAAGAGTCATGTATTTAAGCACAATTATGAAATTTAGTATGTGATAAGAATTAACTTTGCCAAGTAGCTATGACTAAATTTAGGTGTCTACATTTTCCTCCCCCCATATTATAGTAATACAATTTCTAGAGTAAATGAGAAATAATTGAACCTAAGTGTGTAAAACACACTTTGTCTTTGATAGGATAATCTAATTGTGTAGGGAACTCAAATTTATCAAAACTTGCAATAAAATATGTAGTCATTTATCCATTTTGAAATTTGATAAAGTTGAACGTCAAGATTTAAAAATTAAAAAAAAAGAGAATTGAAGGAGTACACTTTCATATGGGTGAAACAAAATTTCCATGTGACCTATAAATGTTGATGGAGAAATGTGACCCATTATTTAATCACTTGGAGAATTTGAACTAATACAAAATTGAGAGATCAAGTCTAAATTTTGAATAACTAATCAATTTGTTTAGTTGGAAAGATGAAATATTCCAACTCTCATGAATGGAGAATAACACTCAATTTACCAATCCAAAAATATGGAACCACTATGAGTTCTATAAAAGTGATGCTAAGGCCATTGAATGTTACTAGACTTGAACATAAATCACACAAAATAGAATATGAAACCACATAATGGGTTTACTAAAAGTAGTGCCATAGATATTGAGCATCATTGAAATGCAATGTAAATTACCTACAACATATCAAATTAAACCACTGGATATGGATCTATATTGTATTTTCATGATTTAAAGAGAATGAAGATTAATAATTCTCCCATAATGACTATTTGATTTGAAATTAATATTTTTCCTTTTTAAATTTTCATATTTAAACTTCAAAAATGTGCGTGAATAAGTATTATGCCCCTTTTTAAATTTGAACTTTTAAATTTGAAACTTTGGTTAAGCATGATCATTAATAAGTACCATTACCCCTACATCTTACGCCAAGTGATATAGAATTCCATGCACATATATGCTCAATTTTAATTTTATTTTCAACCTAGAACTTTGATCTTGTTCCTATTTTTCATATTCTTGTGCCTATTCAAGTGTGTATGATTTTGTACTTTAATTTTTTGAAAATCAAGTTCATATACATGTCATATGCCCCCATAATTTATATCAATGTTCCAATATTTGTCATATATTTTATTTTTGAACCTATTTTATTATTTGAAAATATATAATTTTTATTTTTGAAAGTTTTACTTTGTCCCAAATATGATTTGCATGTTCATAGAGCTTTAGATCTTTAAGAAAGCCCACTGTGATACCCCTTTTGAGATGAGGGATGTATCTTGAAATTAATTCATATAAAAATAAGATTTTATTGTATCATGAGATAAATATATAATAATGTATTATTATGTCAAAATGTGGAGAGTATGTCATTATAAAAGTATAATTGTCATTGAAAAATGCATGTAACATATTGAGTGTGAGACAAAAAAGTGGCATGTATAGATATATTTAGTAATGAAGTATACATTAAAGTAACCATATTTAAAGTAGACTAAATAATAAAACTACATGATATGTATCATGGAACCATTAATAAATCTTAGAAATAACATAAGGACAACACATAATATCATGCAATGTCATACAATAAAGCCAAGGGTTGTATACAAGGGACATGTTCAAATGCTACAAAGTAAATTATTAAAAAAATAAGGTCTAGGGAAAAAATAAATTGACATGTTCAAATGTCACACATACCAAACAAATATCTTATATAGATGTTCAATAAATTTTCACACAAAGGCCATGGGACACATAGAATAAGCAAGAAAAGTCTAGCCTATTATATAAGAAATTATAAAATATCAAAAGAGCATTGAACAAGTGAAACTAGTATAATCCATTCATATGTATCAATGACATTTTATAGAAAAGTATCATAGTCATGTAGCATAATGTAAAATATGATTAATTATCAAGTCACTTATAGGATATGTAGGTCAACATTGTATTTAAGGTCATAGATAGATGTAACCTATTATAATGTAACCTTTAGAATTTATGTTTCTCCAACATAAGCATGGTCATTGGATAGAAGGGAATCTAACATCTAGGAATTGATGTATAATGCATGTCTTACATCACCTCATTTATCCAATGAAATTCATGTGTCCTTGGAAATAATGTCATCTACAAAAATATGTGATAAATAACATATGAAAAGAAGTAACTATCAACTCTTGCCATGTTTAGGTCATGATTTTTTAGTTTTTGAGAATATTTTGAATGTTTTTGAATTTTTGACATTTTTTTTTGGATATATTTGAATTTGTGAAAATATAAAGTTTTAAAAAATATAATAAATAAGAGGGATCTAAATAATCCACAACATGTGTTTAGGTATAGTGTGCACTGGATGTGATAACATGGCAATGTGGAGAAAGTGAAAACAAGCAATATGCCTCCATAGTATTTATGAATCACAACAATGTGGCTCAATATCTTATGTGGTGATGAAAATTCATTCCCTTAGTGGTAAATAATTAATGTGTGCTCATATAATATTTAAAAATAAGAGTGTGTAATCATGTAAGCTCAAATGAAATCCAAAGTATGTGTAGATAGTAAATATGCAAGAATGAGCAAACAACATGTAGTAAAAGATGTGCATATGTTTAAATTAGGATAAATAATCAAAAATAAAGATCCAAGTTAATTAAATTCAAGGGATAGATTAAATTTATATGTAAGCACATATGAATACATGTATGTCAAAATAAAATAATAGAATGGATGAACAATCTAAGACATTATATACAATGGATTAAATTTCTACCAAATCATGAGTTCATCGATGGGATGACTTTGTGTATATATCTTATCATCAATAAAATCATAAAAATATTATACATAATCGTAATCATAATTATAATCATCCTCTTTTTCCTAGAATTATGATAGTCCACTCTTATCATCTTCTGCATTTGTGTATCTAAAACTAATTGCACCATATTCTTGTATTGACATTTTTGATTTAGTTTTATTTTAAAAAAATGTATCATTTGTCTTTTATGTGATTATATTATTTATCATTGCTTGAATATTTTTTTTTTAAAATTTTTGAAAGAGGGTTTTTTTTACGAGGACCCAAACCTAATACAAGAGTCAATAAAATAGGTCATAAAATCCAAAGTAGAATATTCGGGTTTGCCAGTCAAAAACCAATAAACAACTACCTATAATAGATACACAAAAAATAGAAAAAAAAAATAGCCAATAAATAACCAAGATAGTCCAAAATCCCACCAAGGGATTCATTCTAAGTGTCCACCATATTCTTTAGAACCCCTTTCATATGTTCCATACCATTTATTTCCGTGTTTCCTTCTTTATTTTTCACAATACATTTGGATTTTGTACAGGGTTTGCTAAAACCCAAATCTTATTACCTCATCTTGAGTAACTACCTGATTCCATCCATGATTTAAAGATAATTTTCATCAATATCCTTATTAAAGTACACCAAAATAACAATATTCTTCTTGATCAACAAATTATCCTTCTCAAGATTAATATATTTTTCCTCCAAATTCTTCATTTATATAATCACACCTTGAGATAATATTTGTGACATAAATCATCACATTCCAATTTTAATATTTATATTTATGTTCCTTCATAAACCACCTAAGAATTTCCTTATGTTGTTTTAATTCTCCCAAAATTGAATTCATCTTACATTGATTATTGAATTCATCTACTACTTTATGAAACTCATCCACTATTTTATTTTACCTTTTGAGATCTCTAAATTTCCCCTATTTTTATCCTTATAAATATAATATTTAAATAACCATAGATGTAAAACAACTTCCTCCATTTTATCATCAAAATAAACCACTTTATCCTCAATTTTATCCAAGCCTTTACTAATCATAGATCCTATCTTTTTATTTTGTTTTCCAAGACTTGTGATTTAAACTAGTTTTGGATACTTCACCTTACCCACACTTATAAAAATACTTATTTTATCCAAACTAACTAGTTATTTGTATTAAACAAATTGATCCTTAGGGAAAATCCTAAATTCATACACTTAGAATAACAATACATTAGGAAAATAAGTACCTGATGAAGAAGAAAGGTCCTTTTGCCTGACTGCATGTCTACCACAAAGATTTTTATAAACATCACAATATAAAGTGGAAATATAATACAAACATGATGCCTAGAATATTTTAATAACATAAAATTAAAAGCATGAACAAGTGTGTACCTTCCTTCCAACATGATAAACTTCATGATTTTCTTGGCCACTTCTTTATAAGGATGAGGGAGAGCATCCTATAGGAATCCTCCCTAAAAATCAATAAGATCTTCATCAATGATAAAAAACTTATCCTTCTCTTTCTTATTATCTTTAAAATATTTAAACCCATCCATTTTGATGCATGTAACAAAAGCAATTATCTATTATTGTAGGATTTTTACTGGTTTTGGTTTTACCTACATGGTTGTTAGTCAGCTTGATTAAGGTTGTTAAAGTCATTAGGGTAAATAAACCTAATCTATTTTAATTTTCAATTGGTTATTACCTTTATGGTGACCTGATATCTCACTATATAATGTACCTATTTTGTATTTTTTGGCTAATTGACCAATGAACTATTATGAATCTCACTTTTGTTTTGCATCTTAGTCTCACCTACTCCTAGGGTTTTTGTGTAATCTATGATGTTCAAATATCTTGGAGTGATCTGAAATTGTATCCTATCTCTTATCTCATGTCTATTTTACCATTTTCTAAAATCTTTGGTGAGATCTTTCTTGCATGCATTCTGTTGGGTTGCTTGTTTTTTTAATTTTTCATAGCTCTAGTGGGATTTCATAAAAAATTATGCAAACTATACATATGAAGTATCCTATTTCAAAATGAAGATCACCATCAGATCCATAAGATGACAAAACCCTATAACTAACTAAAAACATGACCTAGATTCATGATAACCATTTTCAACCATTTTAAAGGGTTTTGAGTTTTTCTAGTGGTTTCACACATTTTTATACAACACGATTCTCAAACTAAGAAATAATTTCTCATTTTTTTAGTTTTTTCAAGTTATAAAATGGGTATTTGCTAATTTTTTTTATATCTACAAAAAAATCTACCTTTTTGGGAGGTTTCTTCAACTTGGCAAGATTTCTCACAGATAATTTTTGATAGTTACAGGAGTCAATTAACTTTCACCCCTACTCAATCACATGGTAGAATCCATGACCCTTGTTTGTAATTCTATTAGAACCTGATGCCACTTCCAACAATCTTGTCATAACCTGACAATCCTACTAGCATGCCTATTAGAACCCACTAACCCTACTATTATGACTATTAAAATTCTATGACCCTACAAACATGCTTGTCAAAACTTGATGACCCTATTAGCACACCTATTAGAACATAATGACCTTGATATCTTTCCCAATGCAACCTGACAATAATGAAAAAAGCCTCATGGATTCTGACTACCCCTTTTACACATTAAGATGTCTAATAGGTTGTCAAATTTAACCATGTCGAAAGTGTTAGTATTCATCTTAAATTTGAATCCATTTTTGGATGATGTCACTCTAAAATCAATCAAAATATAGAGGGGGGGATCACCCATAAAATTTATTATCCCCTATTCATATGTAAAATAAGTCCTTAGTTAATTCCAACCCAAAAGTGATTAAATTTTACTCCAAAGGGCCTTAAGTTTTTTTAAGGAAATTGATTCACAATTTTTTCAATATTTTTCTGCAAGGGCACTCAAGTTTTTTTTGGAAGTTGATTCAAAAATATTTTCCACCACTATTTCCACACAAATTTTCCATATGATATTGAATTTTTAAGTAGTTATAACTTTTTATTGGTAAATCATATTTGAGTGCCATCTTATTCAAAAGTTCTTGTATTTTCATGATCTACACATTGGTGGTATTCTTGGGTCTAATATAGCTCTTTTAAAACCAACTATTGCACACTCTTGGATGCATTATTGGTTGATCCTAATTTTACTCCATTTCTCTCACACTTATGCACATATTACTCAAGATGATTCTCGATTGTGTCTGACATATATACAAGAATTATAGTATTTGTAAATTTTGGGGGGTTAGTTTGATAGTTATAAGGGGGTACTGTGTGATGATTTGAATTTATTTTTCAACATTTCTTCTTTACCTTATACATATTTTCATTCTACACTTAGGATTCAAGTCTAATAAGTCTACTCACACCTTTTAATTATCATGAATGTAAATCATTTTGATATCCAAGGGTTACCATCAAATTATAATGGGCATTAAGACTGAACCTTCCAAAAGTAAAATAAAAATTCAAATGGTTTAACCATAGTGATTAAGTTCATGGACTATTGTGTCTTTTATTCTCTCCTAATCTACTATTTCACATAGAATCTACCAAAATACATACTCAAGTGTGGACCAATTTGGGAACACTCTTTGGGAAGTAAGATGTGATGAGAGGCCATGAGCTAGAGAATGAGCTCATTAGTTTGAGCCTAGATGACTATGAAATGTACAATACTTATTCACCAAACTAAGATGCACGAGGATGTAATTGAAAGAATATGTAATTGACAATAAATATGAATAACTTGTTATGTTGATACTATCCAAACTGGGTCTATAGTATTATGTATTTGTGTCCACTTTCCATGCCATAAAAAGTGCTCTTGGATCTAGATGGAAGATTCCTTCTTTACATACCTTTATTGTTGACTTAATTTAGGATCAAGATAGGTTGATACTGATGGGCATAGTTAAGTCTTCAAAATCTCATGCACTTTTTGCTAAGAAAGAGAAGGCTTCAAACAACAAAGAGAAAAAATAAAACAAAAAAGATCAAGACCTTCTATACATACCTTTGTTGTTGACTTAATTTAGGAGCAAGATAGGTTGATATTGATGGGCATAGTTAAGTCTTCAAAATCTCATGCACTTTTTTCTAAGAAAGAGAAGGCTTCAAACAACAAAGAGAACAAACAAAACAAAAAAGATCAAGAGAAGGATGTAAATCCTCCCACATACAAATCAAACAATGAGACATCTTATTCCAATGTTAAGCCTAAGAAATATAAGATCAAATATGGGTTTTAATTAGGAAAGCATGATGAAAGAAAATGTTTAAAGAATTAGATTCACCAACTAACTAAGATGCTTGAGAAACACAACATTAACGTACCTGATTCTACCAATCAAAGTTCATCAACCCATTAATCCTATAAGGAAAATAACCATGGTAAAGAATAGGCAAATGATAATAGTAAGGGGAAATCAAAGGGAAAGGATATTATTACTATTGTACCTCTAATTCCTACATGGGTCATTAAATCTAGTGCTTTTCATCACATAACCTCTTCATAGGTAGAGTTTAGTTCCTTAGAACCATGTGACATGTCTTCTATACAAATGAGTGATGACACTTATAAAAAGGTTCTCAGGAGTAGGTCTATTGAAGTGCATGGTGTAATATTCAATAATTTTCTAAGTGTTCCCTCACTTTCAACTATATCTTATCAGTTTACTAGATCACTCACCATGGTCTAGGCATGTCAGTTGAGTTCACTTCAAATTCAGTATATGTTAGAGAGATACACAATGATACTATATTGATAGTGGGAATATTTTATCTTAAAACTTGAATATATAACTTCACAAACTTTTATTTTGACTCTCCTTTAGATTTTTATAATTTGGACTCACCTAAACTTGATGACACTTTTGAGCCTAAGCTCACTTATAATATTGATAACTCTTTTTTTAGCATAGATGACTACCAAAATGATGGGCACACCTCCACCATATCTTTATCACCTTCTTAATGTTGAAGAATTATTTCTTGATCAACTTACCTATGGTTTTCTTCAGACATTATAGGGTGTAGTTATATTTATCTATGACACATTAGATATTGGTTATTCTATTCCATAGTTTTAGGGTATTTTGTAGTATTTCTTAGCCTCTTCTCCTACTACACCTTCATTAATTAGAGTAGTTGGATCTCTTACATTACATGAGGAGAAAAATTCCTTGTATAATAATAAAAATTTATTTGAATATCTATCAGGGACTTAGTAGACACATTCACTACATCTACTTCTGATCCATAGTCACTTCTAGGAACTCCATTGTAGGATATAGGATGGTTACAAGCAATTATAGATTCTAGTGGGGATTTTTATCCCTCTTCTCTAATTTTCTCTCTTTTTGGGTAGGAGTTTTGTCCTATGGGTTTTATCCTTTTCTCTACTTTATTGGAGTTAAATTATGCTTGGGGACCTCATTAGTCCTCGTTGTTAAGACCCAATTCTTCTACCCACCTAAGCTACACTTTAAGGGGGTATTAATGTAGGATTTTCCTACTATCAATTTTAACTATATGGTTATTAGTTAAATTGGTTAGGATTATTAAGGTTATTATGGGAAATACAATTAATGTGTTTTCTAATTTTGAGTTGAGTTGTTACCTTTATGGTGACCTAATATCTCACTATACAATGTACCTCCTTTGTACTTTTTGGCTAATCAACTAGTGCACTATTATGAAGCTCAATTTTAATTTTCATATTTATCTCACCTACTCCTAAGGTTTTTGTACAATATGTGACATTTAAAAATCTTAGAGTGATCTAACATGATCTCCTCAAAAACTTCTATGCAAACACTATGCATCTTAATCAATATCGTATTCCAATTCTTAGAAAATTTGATCGTAACATGTGGGTTATAACTTTGTATTTTATGGATGAAATTGGTTAATCCTCCTTCATGTAATAACTCCAAAAATTATATATTATTCTCCAAGATGTATGCAAAATAAGGATCCACCATAAATAAATCCCCTCCCATTTTAGCTTAGAATTTGGCTAGACTAACCAGTTTGGACATTTTTTCAACTCTGTAATCACCCCAACTGTAGTTATCAACAATGAATTAAAGTACCCTAAAAATATTCTCAAAAAATCCTCTATGATAAAAATTTAAAGGAATAAATATAATCATGAATTGACCATATTGACCACCCCTTGTCCTATGAGTAGTCTTATGGTCATCAAAATCTACATGATTATTTTGTAAGGCTATGATTTAACATTTTAGGGTTTTATAATGAAAATATTATGTTAATATTAAAGGGATAAGATGTGTAAATTAGATAAATAATATGCAATAATTAATTACTAATTTTTTATGAACTTTGACCATGTTTTAATTTATAAAAATAACAATAAATAGGATTAAATAAAGACTTATCTAAAAATGACCATCATAGATGATCTAGGTTCTAAAATTTGAGATCTAAGTAGTAGTTTATGTTGTTAATAGGATTCATGTGTTCTACTCACTGGATAGTAGCACCTAGTATGGAAAGTAGTGTCATATGTATGTGGTGTCCTTAATGTGGCACTCATGTCCCATTTGTAGCACTATTCCTATTTTTAGGAGCACCTGCACCCATGTTTATATGTCCTATTATTGTATGACCAAAACTTAGAGCTTTGTGTTGTGCCTAGAAAACTTGATTTAATGTATAGACCCTAGTCCTCCTTGTAAATGGAATGAGCAAATATTTTTTGTGTGTTAGTAGGATGGACTGGACATCCTCAACACCCCATTATGTAGAGTGTTGAGAAGTGTTGTCATTGATGTCAAGTTTGATGTCATTGATGGCAGGTTGATGTCATTGATATCAAGGTGCATCTAGTGAAGATGCATGGTGAGTAGTCTTTCAGGTATGATCTTGTATGCTTGATGTGATAAGGAAGCCATATGACAAGAGAGAATTGGAAGTAAACCTAATATATATATATATATATATATATATATATATATATATATATATATATATATATTGAGATAAAATTTGAATGAAACCTAATGATTCTTCTATTGATTGATGTCAAGGTTCAGGTCAAGTGATCATTAAAGCATGCTTGAGTACTAGTTCTTATGTACTTGAGAAGCCTAGTCTAGACCCTATGAGAAGGTGTGCATAGTGAATTTTGGTGAAGTAAGTAAGCAAAAGATTATGAGAGGTTATTTGTAATTGTTTGATCATTCAAGAGAAGTTTAGATACTTTTATAAGTGTTTCAATTTTAGTTGTCAAGTTACAAGTACTTAAGAAGCCTTGTCATGGCACTATTCATAACATGAAAAGACATGATAAGAAGGTATGAGTATGATGGCTTGGTGAGATGAGTGAACACAAACATGAGTGGTTTTATAAGGTTACTTGTGCATGTATGTAAAGCATTGGATCACTCATGATAATCTTAGGGTTGGATTATAGAGGTAGGACCTACAGATCAAATTTGTAACTAGACCACTTCTAGACCCTACCTGGACTAATGAGGCATCATGATATATTGTCAAGACATATGAAGTATTTATTGTTATGCTTGAGAATGTGAGAGTTTTATTGAGTATGTGATTGAGATGTAGATCACATGTAAAGAGACATGAAGGTCATTTTCAAGGCCTAATGTGGTTTGTAAGTCAAAGTCTAAGAGAACAAAGAGAGAGAATATGGCCTAATGAGGTATGAGGTTATGTTTCCAAGAAAAGTATGGAAATTTGAGTGTTTTAATAGGTATTATATGTTTTTTAAATCATTTTCACAAATTTTAAAGTCATGGTTTGCAATAAAAGGCATGAAAAGTGGTTTTAAGGTTTCTGAAATGCATAGAATGAGGGGTTCTCTACCTGAGAAGATTTTTCTTGTGATCATTAGCTCATAAAACCTCTACACGATAAAATAATATATTCATGGTAGATTGGGAAGGATCATATCTAAAATTTCTAGGCATTAGTTTTTGGAATGAGGGGATATGATTTATGAATAATTGTTAACAATAGAAGCGTGTTTAAACCCTCTTAGAACACTAATAAGGACCCAATGTTAAATATTTTTCTCAAAAAACTGCATAATGTTCTCAAATGACTATAAAAACTATTGGATCTTGTATTAAAATCTCCTAGGTAAATCTAGGTGTGATTGAGTTGTTAGGTGTGTCAGTAGACCCTATAAAAAAGTGCTAGTTTCTTAGAGATTTGTTGTAGCAATCAGAGTTGACCAAGTCAAAGTATGAAAATAATTGTATGGATAATTTTGAGATTTTTATTTTATTACCATGTGTTTTTATGAATATTTTCTATCCCTTAGGTGTGCTAAATCAATCATCTAAGTTAGCCAATCTCTAACAAGCCTAATGGTGGAAACAATGAAAAAACCTAAATAGACATGAGAAGAGGTTTAATAATGTTTTTTCATGGAATAGGTATGAAAAAAAGTACATGGAAATTATTTTCAATAATTTTAAGACATTATATTTTTTGGTATAAATTTTGGAGGTCAGAGGTTATAGTGAAAAAGTTGCTCACAAGTTGACTTATCTAGCTCAAAGAGGTCTATGTACAATGAGGTTATGAGATTGGTCTATAATACTAATATTGACATTTTAAAATGTTATATTTATATCTACTAATGGTATAATAATCTCATATTATCATCTTCATGCATCATAATATATTTAGATTATCTACACAAGTGTTGAAGGTCATTATCACCATGACTGTCCTTGAAGGTAAATTGGCAGTTCTAGGTAAGCAAGTTAAAGTGATGAGTTTGAGGCTCTATGCCATGATTTTATGTATATAAATCATATGGTTTTTAGTTTTTTGACTTTAAATTATTACTCATACTTTTATAAATATTTTAAGTTAGGATAAGAGGTTCAAATGTTGAAGCCAAAATGGATTGTCTAGTTCTTGGTTGACTGTGTGTAGTGAGATCAAAAGATTGGTATGCAAGACCAATATTTGACATTAAAACTTGTGGTTTTTATATTTTATATTAATTAATATGTGTTTTAAAGGATATTTTTAAAGTATAAATGGTCATTATAAGTGTTCTTTTATATGTTTAATATCAAGTTGTTCATGATTGGGTTTTGGAGTGTTATGGTAGTTCTTAGTGGGCTATTTGCAAAGAAGGGCTTGAGTCCTTTTACCATAAGTTGTGAACTATAAATAATATGTTGATTTAAATAATTTAATATATTTATTTTATATTTATTTTATTTCCATTATTATTATATAATTTATGCTTAATTTTTAGTAGTTGAACGTAGACTTTTTGTAGATTCACAAGCCTAATTGTGAATAGTGTTAATGGCATGCTTCAAGTGATGTTTGGAGATAAAATGTGTCATGTAAATAATATGAGATTATTAATGTTATATTTTATTTTAATATTAAATTTAATTTACATGTGTGGTGTTTTTCTAAGGAGATCAAAGGGTAACGTATGCTAATGAAGGCCTAATTAAATTAGGTCTCATCAAGGCCTAAAAGAGGTTTTGTTATTTTATGTCATGGATGACCCATTGTAATGATTTATAAATGTATGAAACATGTTATAATATATATTTAAAATATAATTCAAGTGTTAAAATGTATATGTCCAATGAAGAGATATATGAGCAAGAGGCTTGTATATATATAAAGTAGTTTTATGCCTATTGGAGATAGTAGTGTGTAAGAGAATAAAATATATATTATTGAGAATAATGATGTATTATATACCATAATATAAGTGTATATAATCTATTATTAATATTATATATATATTTTTTATATGAAAATCAAGCTCATATGACCTAATCAGCCTTGAAGATACCCAAGTAAGCGAAGAGGCCTAGAAGGTAGTTTTGATAAGGATAAGAGTGTGAAGAGTTGAATGGTGGTCATCATTATTTAATTGAGAAATAAGGTATTATAAATGTGATAAAATAAATTATATCTTTTATTTATTGCTAAGTCATCTAGGGGGTTAGTACCTCTATGCAAGTTGGTTCTTGCTAAAGCCTAGCTAGGTTGGTACTTAGCTAGTTGGGGTTGGTGCTTCACTAAATTTGGTGTTTGTATTATAGGACTGAATTAAATTTAGATATATTAATTTTTTTTCTTCTCCTTGAGGGTTTCCCATATATTTTATGTATTCATGTGTTTCATACTTATGTGGATAGGTGCTTATGATTGCTAGATATATGTGCTTGATTGAATGGTTTATGATTATTTGAGTGAAATTGATAAGAAAGGTTTTAAATAATAATTCACCCCACACCCCTCTAAGTCATTTTTATTCCAAAATTTGGTATAAAATTAGGTCCCTTGAATTAGGCATAACAATCTAAAGAATATCCTAGAATCAAGGATGGCTAGTCATCAAGCTCAAGGTGGTTTATCTAATAGTAAGGATCCATTATTCAATGAAACTAATTATAAATTTTGGAGAATAAAAATGAGGACATATATAATGTCAATGGTCCATGACATATGACAATAATTTATGGATGGACACACTCCACCTCCTACACCACCAATTGATGCAGTAGGCAAGAAGGAAAGTGAGAGCAATTTCAAGGCAATGAATGCCATTCTATGTGGACTATTAGAGGTATATTTTGTGAAGGTGATGCACTATTTCATACAAAGAGATATGGGATAAATTAAATAGTATCTATGAATGAAACACCAAGATGAATAAGGCCATGTTGCAGACCCATCCAAGATTAATTTAAAGTTTGAAGATGAATGAAGATGAAACCATTTCATCCTACCTATTGAGGGTTGATGAAGTGGTCAATGTAATTATAGGATTAGGACAATAAATTTAAGAGTCTAAAATTTTTTATAAGGTATTGATATCACTAACTCCTCAGTTTAATTCTAAGGTGTCTTTAGTAGAAGAGATGCAAGTTTTGGATAAGCTGGATATAGATGGGCTTCATGGCATCTTGATTGCCTATGATATGAGAACAAATGAAATAAGACCTCAAAAGAAGTAATAATCATTCAAATATGATAATAATTCAAGAACCAAGAAGGTCAGGGATGAGGAATGCTTAGATGTTGATGTTGATTAACTAATAGCCATGTTTGCTAGGAATTTGAGATTTAAATCTAGTAAGTACAAGGGTAAGTTTCCTTTCAAATGATTCAAATGTGGTAAGATTGGTCAATTTTCATCTAAGTTTCCTAACAAGGATAAGACTGAGCATGGTGAAGAATATGATGAGAATCATGGAGATGAGAAGGCCTGTAAGCTTGAAAAAAGTAAGAAATATTTCAAAAAGTATGAAGGTAAAAAAGGGTCATTCAAGAACAAGAGAAGATTCTATACCAAAGAATATAATAACTCATCTGATGTAAGTGACACAATCACATTTGAGAGTGATGATGACAATAATGAACATGACCATGAAAATAATGAAACCTTATTCATGGATATATAAATAGATAATGAGGGTTGATCAAATAGGAAAGGCCTTATGGCTGATGAAGAATCATATGAAGAAGAAGCTAAAGTAAAATTTGAGGCATAATTAGTGAGTCATCTAGAGGATTTAAAGTTTAAAATAAGGAATAATCATAAAATTAAGATCATTAGTTAAAGACTATGAAGATTATAATGGTTTGTTTGAGGAGAGAATAACACATCTAAGGAGTATGATGAGATCATCAATCAGATTGAAGCACAAATGGATATAGTCATTGTAAGCCTAAAATCTAAAAAGGAAGAATGCACTAGGTATGGAAATGAAGTGGAATCCTTTAAATTTGAGTTGGATCAAACAACTAGAAAGATTAAGACCTATGAGAGATTTGAAAAGAAAATTGAGGATCTAGATGACATATTGAGTAGTCAAAATTATGCAAGTGATAAGATAGGTATTGGTTTCAAAGAAGACCAAAATGAGGTAGCTCAAGTCAAGGAGAAGTCTAATAAAGACAATAAGGTCAAAATTAAAAGACTAATTAGATAGCCTAATGCTATGAGGTATGTTAATTCATTCAATGGTTACTATTATACATGAAATTAGTTTCATCATAGAGAAAGAGAGTGTCGAAAATTCTCTAAAAATGAATATACATAGAATTATCAGTTAAATAGTATGATTGAGATTATTTTCTATAATTGTCATAATGTGTGACACATTAAAATATTCTATCCTAATATAGTTATAAGGACATCAAGTCAAAATAAGAGTTGTGAAGCCTCTAGAGTGTAAGAGAGAAGGCAAATGAATGTGTGGAGACCAAAGCTAATAAAGGTGAGTCATGATCAGTCAACAAGCCCAGGTGGACTGCTTGCTATGGTATAACATACTTTAAATGTGAAATCTAGTTAGGAATGTCTATTATTAGATCATATTTTTAATCAAAAATTTGATGAAGATTTCAAGCCTAAGAGGATCCTAAAGGATATTCAATCTTATGAGAGCATGGAGATATAGGAATCGCCTAAGTTTGTGTTGTTATAGTGCCCTATGAAATAAATGACTCCATTAAGATTCATGGAGACAATATTTAGTTAGCAAAAGCATTATGGATTCTTGATTTTAAGGGGAGTTATTTAGATTTTTCATAAACTCCAAGTGTATTTTATGACAAGAATATGGTGGCCTAGTTTGTAATCAAATATTTGTGTCATAGCAGTCATGCCAAGGACAAGGTCAGTGGTCTTAAGATCTAATTTCATTTGAATAAGGTATGTATGGAGTAAGGGGGAGCATGTTATAGTAATGAATTTATTTTTTGTGTTAAGCTTATATTTCAATAAAGTGTGATTCCAGATGGTAGTTTATGGAAGACCCTTTGTCATTAACGTCAAAGGGGGAGAAAGTTCAAGAAGGGAGATTGATCAGATTGGGGAGATGAGAGTGATCAAATTAAATAAGTTTTTGTCATCAATGACAAAGGGGGAGATTTTTGAGAAGTTTTATGATTATTTCAAGGTTAATGTCATTGATGTCATTGATTTCAAGGTGCATTTGGTGAAGATACATGGTGAGTAGTCTTTGAGGTATGAGCTTGTATGCTTGATGTAATAAGGAATCCATGTGACAAGAGATAATTTGAAGGAAACCTAATGTCTCTCTATTGAGAGATAATTTTAAGGAAAAATAATGATTCTTCTATTAGTTTGTGTCAAGGTTTAGGTTAAGTGAGCATTAAAGCATGTTTGAGTACTGGTTCTTGAGTACTTAAGAATCCTAGTCTAGACCCTGTGAGAAAATGTGCATAGTGAATTGTGGTGAAATAAACACAAGCTTGTAAGAGTTTTTTTGGAATTTTGTGATCATGAAAGAGAATTTTATATTATTTTAGAAGTGTTTTAAGGTTAGTTGTCAAGTTTCAATTACTTAAGAAGCATTATCATGGCACTAGTCATAACATGAAGAAACCTTATAAGAAGGTATGAGTATGATGGATTGGTGAGATGACTAAACATAGGCATGAGTGGTTGTATTAGGTTTATTTATATTATATGTAAATCATTAGATCATTCATGAGAATATCAGGGTGAGCTTACAGGGGTAGGACCTATAGATCAAGTCTACAACTATACCACTTCTAGACCCTCCCTAGCCTAATGAGGCATCATGATTTATTATCAAGACATATGAAGGATGTATGTTTGTGATTTATCATATGATAGGTTTATTTAGTATGTGAGTGATGTGGATAGCACATGGAAAGAGGCATGAAGGTCAGTTTTAAGGCCTAATCTGGTTTGCAGGTCAAAGTCTAAGAGAATAAAGAAAGTATGGCCTAATGAGGTATGAGGTTTTTATTTCAAATTAAATTATGGATAGGAAAGTTTTTTTATAGTTATGATATGTTTTTAAAGCATTTTCATATATTTTTAAGTCTTGGTTTGTAATAAAAAACATGGAAAGTGGTTTTGAGGTTTCTCGAGTGCATATAATGAAGGGTTCTCTACCTAAGAAGGTTTTTATTGTGATCATTATATCATAAAAACTATACATGTGAACCTAATATATTAATGGTATATTAATAATGATACCAACTCAAATTTATAGGAATTATTTTTTGGATTAAGGGGCTATGCTTTATGAATAATCGTTAATAATGGAAGTGTGTTTAAACCCTCTTAGAACCCTAATAAGGACCTAATGTTGAATATGTTTCTAAAAATAGACAAAAATGGTATAAAATTACTATAAAAACTATGTAATATTGTATTCATATCTCCTAGGAACCTCTGAGTCTGATTGAGTTATCAGGTGTGTGAGTAGACCCTACAGGAAAGTGCTAGTTTCTCAGAGATATATTGTAGCAATCAAAGTTGATAAATTAAAAGTATGAAAATCATTGTATGGATAATGTTTATAATTTTATTTTATGACCATGTTGGGTTATAACTATGTAATATTGTATTCATATCTCCTAGGCACCTCTGAGTGTGATTGAGTTATCAGGGGTGTGAGTAGACCCTACAGGAAAGTGCTAGTTTCTCAGAGATATATTGTAGCAATCAGAGTTGATAAATTAAAAGTATTAAAATCATTGTATGGATAATTTTTATAATTTTATTTTATGACCATGGTGGTTTATATATAGGTTATATCCCTTAGGTGTGGTAAATCAGTCATCCAAGTTAGCCAGTCACTAACAGAACTAATAGTGGAAATAATGAAAAAACCTAGGAAATGGTGAGAAGAGGTTTAGGAATGTGTTTTAAATGAATTGGTATGAAAAAAATTGCATTAAAATGTTTTTAAATACTTTTAATAAATTATAATGTTTAGTATAATTTTTGGAGGTCAGAGGTTATAGTGAAAAAGTTGCTCACAAGTTGACTTGTCTAACTCAGTGAGGTTTGTGTATAGTGAGGTTATGAGATTGGTATATAAGAAAAATATTACCATTTTACCATATTATTTTTCTATATATTAATGGTATAATTATATCATAGGATCATATACATTCATCATAATTTATTTAAATTATCTACACAAGTGTTGAAGGTAAACTAGCAGTTCTGAGTAAGAAAGTTACAGTGATGAGTTTGCGGCTCTATGCCATGAGTTAATGTATCTAATGAATATGGTGTTTATTTTTGTGATTTTATATTAATTATAATACTTTTTAAAATATTTTAATTTAAGATAAGAGGTTGAAATTTTGAAGCCAAAATAGCTTGTCTAGTTCTTGGTTGACTGTGTGTAGTGAGATCAAAAGATTGGTCTGTAAGACCAATATTTGACATTAAACATTGTAGTTTTTATATTTTATATTAGTATATAGGTGTAAAATTATATTTTTAAAGTATAATTGGTCATAATAAGTGTTCTTTTAGATGCTGAAGATCAAGTTATTCATGACTGGGTTTGTGAGTATTCTGGCAGTTCTGAGTGGACTATTTGCAGAGAAAGGTTTGTGTCATTTTTCCCTGAGTTGTGAAGTCTAAATAATATGGTTATGTCATTGAGGTAATATATATATATATATATATATATATATATATATTTATATTTGTTTTATTTACATGATTTATTATCTAATTTATACTTATTCTTAAGTATTTCAAGATAGATTTTTTGTAGGTTCATAGGCCTAATTGTGAATAGTGTTAATGGTGTGATTCAAGTGGTAGTTGGAGATAAAATGTGTCGTGGACCTAATATTAGATTATTGATGGTATATTTTAATGGAATATTAAGTTTTACTATTTTGTGTGGTGTTTTAAAGTTTTCTGAGGAGATTAAAGGATAACGTATGCTAATGAAGGCCTAATTGAATTAGGTCTCCTTAAGGCCTAAAAGAGGATTTGGTATTGTATGTCATGGATGACCTATTGTAATGATTTATAAATGTTATAAGACATATTTAAATTATAATTATAGTGTGAAAATTTATATATTATACCAATATATATATATATATATATATATATATGATCAAGAGGCTTGTATATATACAAAGTAGTTTTAGGCCTATTGGAGATAGTAGTTTGTAAGAAAATAAAATATATATTGTTGAGTAGAAGGAGGTATTGTCAAACATCATAGGATTTTATATAATATGTGATGAATATTTTATATAAATTATGTGTATTAAAATCAAGTTCATATGACCTAATCAATCTTGAAGAGACCTAAGTAAGTGAAGAGGCCTAGAAGGCAATTTTGAGAAGGATAAGAGTGTGAAGAGCTGAAAAGGTGGTCATCATCAGTTGGTTGAGAAACAAGATGATTTGAAGGTGATCAAATAAATCAAGTGGCTAATTTGGTTCTAAGTCATTTAAGTTTTGGTGCCTCCTTGCAAGTTGGTGCTTGCTAAATCCTAGTTGGGTTGGTGTGTAGCTAATTGGGGTTGGTTTTACATGTGAAATTGGTGCTTCACTAAATTTGGTGTTTATCTTCTAATACCATAGTATATTTTCAAATATTAACGGGTTTTATTCCCATTGAGGGTTTCCAACATATGTTATGTATTCATGTGTTTCATACTTATGTGGATAGGTGCTTATGTTTTCTAGATATATGTGCTTGATTAAATAGTTCATGATTGTTTAATTGAAATTGATAAAAAAAGGTTTTAAAGATTGATTCACACCCCCCCCCCCCCCCGCTCTTAGTCATTTTTATTCAAACATGGAGAGTTACCTAAATACCAATACTCTAAAGAGGGATCAAGATTAATGTAGTTCTCCCATATATTGATTGATATATGTGCAAGTGAATGCTAGAATGAGAGTGGGCTTGGATTCCTTAAATGTGCTTGATTTTTAAAATGCTTGAAAATTTGGCTTAGGTTTGTTATAGATGGTGGTATATAGAAATTAGGATATAAAAGGGATCAAATACTTTAAATTTTCCAACTTTGTCTTTAGTTTGAATAGATTTTGTATCTATTTTCCATCTAGTGAATAGAGGTGGATTAGACTTGTATTTATAGGGTTCTATTGCTTGTATGGATAAGAAAATGAGATTAAGCTAATTTTAGGATGGGTACACATTTTAAAAGGTATCTATTTGGAAGAGCTAGTGCTAAGGATAGTAGTTCCCAGTTGGGGACACTAGCATCATGTGGCTATAGTGTCCCAAATGTGGTGTTAATGTCCTCTTTGTAGACTATTGATAAAGATGGATTGAGATCTGGGATGATAGTTTTGAGAGTATTGACTAGATATAGGTGACTATGGTCTACTTAATGATTTTAAAAGTAAGTCTAATGCTCAAGGAGAGGTTTATGGCTATCTTAGGGATAGGTTAACTCAAGCGACACTTTTAACATATAATTACCACTTTTAGGTAAGTACATGATCTATAATATCTAGACTTAAACATAATGTGCTTACAAATTAAGCTTCCTAACTACCTCATCTTTATAAAAATGCAAAATTATTCCCATTTTTGCCCCTTTAAATGGTCCTTATAGCTCTAAAGGTGTGGCTCCCTATGAATATTTTGAAGAATAACATCGTATAAATTTTCCTTTCTAATCCACCTACTAAATATTTTGAGATAACACTCCCAAATTTTAAAACCAATCCACAATTTTCTTCCCTTCCCTATACACATGTTGAATATGAGCCTTATAAAAATAATTGATAATATTATGGTCCTCCTCCATCATATTTTTAATGGACCAATTTTCTTCATTCTTTTTTGAAATAAAATTAATGATATTTATAGAGTATATTTATATTAAAAGTTGTTTAAAACCAACTCCTTCAGCCAATTATAAACCCGAAAGTGATGCCAAAGATTCAGCCCAATGATTAGTTTGTATTCCCATGTTTCTTGAATAAGATGCTACTACCTATCACTATTATCTTTGAGAATGTCCTCCCCCCACCAAAAAATCTTGGATTTCCTTTGGAGGCACCATAAAAATTCAATTTGACCCATCTTAGTGATGGGACACACCATTTCACACTTTTACTTAATTGTATTCTAGTATCTAATCAAGATTTACCATCATAATTTAGATGCCAATTCTTTGCAATCCTTAGCTCCATTTCATTAAATTCATCCTTTTTACTTAAATTATCTTGAAAATTTTAGTCAATAAATATATAACTATATTGACTATGATCTTGCTCTATCTCTTATAATTTCTAAAACTTTTTGTGATTTCCTTCCAAATACCATATAAGATATGGGGTAATGATAATTTACAATATTTTTAAATATATTTATTCTTAAAATGGGATTTCCAATAGTTCTATAGTTTAATTATAGAAAAATGTTGAACCAAAGATATCTATAAAATTTCCATAATACATCCCCACACTTTAAAGGCCAAAGATATATTTTCATTTTTCTACTCTTTCTCTAAAGTTGTTCTATATTTTGAAATAGAAATGACCCTGACTTTGTGATCAAATGTAATGTGACATTTATTTTTATCGATTAGTTACCCTATTCAATTGACATGATACTCCAAGAATAAAATTTTATGGACTTAGAGGAGAAATAATGTTAAATATAAGATGACACTATTTTGAATCAAACATTGCTTTTATCTCGATTGATCCCACACATGTTGCAGATGCAATAGTATAATCTATGTGTTTAAGGTGATATCCAAGAGATAAAATAAATGATATATTACAAAAAATTATTTCCTAATAATCCATAATCTTGACATTGGTATATTGATTGTAGTCTATGTGAGTAATGATAGTGAAATGTTATTGATATGAAGAAGGGCTTGTAATTGCTTCCTTTAGAACCAAATAAGCCTTATTTGGTTTGTCTTGATTCTCATTTTTATTTGTGAAAAAACATTTATTGAGGATTATTTATTTCTTATCTTAAATTCGTTTTTAATTCTTCTCTTTTAGTGCTTACTCATTATGTAACTTTTCTTGTTATAACTTGCAAAAACTTTTCTACATATTGAGAAAAACTTCCCTATTCTCTCCAAATTCAAGATCACTCACAAGGAACAACCATAAGCTAATTCAATATCCTTATAATTATCAAGTCAAGAAATATAATTTTCAAGTGTCTAATCCATTTTCTAGCTGCACACATATAGTCAAAAGAGCATAATTAACATTCACTTTAGTTGGGAGAACTATGTGGGATTCATTCCCCTCATTGAATTATTGTATATGTAGGTAGTGATCAATCATCAAGGGGGTGATCGAGATCAAATAAACCAATCACACTCACCTCTTTTTTACAAGTTTTCAATCATTCAAAGTGATCTTAGGGTTTTAAAGGTAATATATTTAATATAAAGATTTTTATATGACACATTTCATATTGTAATATCTCATATTGCTTAGCAGGCACATGCATAATAGGTAGAACTATAATTTTTATGATAGTTAATTGAGAAAAGTCTATTTCCAACATAATAAAACTCATTATGCTAAAATCCACTTATAATAGTCACATCTACGAATATTCTTTACTTTTGTATTGGATAAGTCATTTGTAAATTTTTGATTTCATTATCTTTTCTAGTAGGTCAATTATCAAGGTCAACTTAGAAAAGTCTCTACTCAATAGAATCATATGAAATGTTATAAAATCCACATACAATAGACTTGTATAAATTTTTTTTTCTAATTTTTCTCCTAATTTTGAACCTGCATAGTCATATTTCTCACTAATTTCCTCTTTTAGATAGATAGAATATCTGACAAAAATTTGTGTAAAAATTATGTATATTCCTTCTTTATGTTTACTAAAACCCATAATTTTCCATAGTTATAAATTTGTTAAAATTAGAATTTATCGATTATAGTACATATTTAGCATTTTGGTACTACCTAGTTTTACACCTATAATTACAAATACAATTTATTGTGTTTTATCAAAAATATTGTAAAACATATTGGTGAACAAAATAATTTATTTACAATCATTTTATTTCTATTTTCATTTTTCATTATTTTTTGCATTTTTATTTTTCTTCCTATAAAACGTGTTCCAATAGTTTTAAAATAGGATCTATATTTCTAGGAAAAGTGGTCATATATTTTACTTGAGCCATAATAGGAGGGATAATTCCCCATTACTCAAGTAATTAGACAACACTATATATATATATATATATATAGCTCATGGTAAATCAGAAACACCTCGATTCTATTTTTCATCCATATGAAACCTTCAACTGTTTATTATTATAATGCATTATTAAATGATTACCCCAAGAAATTACTCTCAACGTACCTTATATTCAAGATGGTGTGCTTAATGGAATGGTGAAATCCTCCATAGTGTGTTCACCATTTTATAATTGGGATCAATATATCTAAGAGCCTAAAAATTAAACACACACTTGTCTAGATACACTTATTTTCCATTTTATTTTACACATTTGAGTGACACTCAATAAGTTAATCTATTTTATTCCTCTAAGGCATGGCACTAGATTAAGTGGAATCCATATAAATAATATTCAGGTTCCTTCGACCTATTCTACAATGGATTATATATGTATTTTTGATGAATATGATAAAATAAATATTCAACACTATGTATAAGCATAGTTAAGTATTATTTTTTGTAAAATTAAATATGACTTGGGAACATAAACAATTATATAGCCAAAATTTTATAAGCATACTACACACCCTATTTGTAGACTTATCATGAATATTGAATTTAATGCTAACTTGGAGAAAGTGGAGGAAGTTAATGAAAAAATATTAACTGAATATCTTAAATCCAACCCACATGATACTGATGCATTACTATACATTACAAGGGATGAAATTTTTTTTTGGCTAAATCTTCTACTTCCATTTTAGGTGTTGTAACTCCCACTTTGATTCTATTCCTATATCAACACTTACATTTACATATGTGCCAATATCTCTAGATATGGGGGCATCACATGGTTTACAATAGATTAATATGCCTATTGTTATAAGGACATCATATACACCTCCCTTAATCACTACACAAGGTCCATCACCAACTCCACCTAATGCATGCTCTCTTGATAGAATTGTTATAGCCTTGTATGCTAAAGAGTTACAATTAAATCAAGGTGTATCTAAAGATACTCATTCTATGGAATTACATGCTTTGCTCCATAATCCTTTAGCGCTTGAGATAACATCATACCTATTACTAACAAGGTTTATATCTATTAAGATACAAATCTATGAAGATAAAGGTGATCCTTAGAAACATAATTGATCATTCCAAGTAGCATACTTGGATTATGATTAAAATACAAAAATACTCACTAAAATATTTCCAAGAATCCTCAAATATTATATTCCATGATGGTTCTATGATCTTCCACTTCAATCAATTAATGCATTCAACCTTTTGAAAAATCAATTTTTTGCACACTTATCTATCAACATTGGTGAAAATTTATCCTATGTGAAAATTATTAAACTCAAGATAGGGTCAAATGATCCAATCATTAAATCTATTCTTTGGTATAACACGATGTTGGATAAGATTAAAAACTCTATGACTACCAATTACTTATAAGATATATTCACACAAATGTTTCTAGCATAATTTCACGAGTCTGTCATGTTCAACAAATTTAAATATTTTGATGAGTTATGCCATACAATTAAAGAAAGATAAGTCAATATCAGAGCTCTAAACAATCTAAAATAAGCACCAAGAGTCCCATCTACTTTAAATATAAAGTTTCAAAACAAACCAAACTATAAGGTAAAATATAAAAAAGACAAGAATGAAGCAAAATTAAAAGTCCATGTAGTATAAAAACCAACTAAAAATCTTAAATTGGAAGCTCTAACTAAGACATAATTTAATAGGTACCAAAACCTCTTCATATATTGTTACAAAAAATACTTGATTGTAATTTCGTATCTCTACTTCCACCATTTGAGCTTGATTTGAAAAAGCCTCAACCTAAGAGTAAGATACAATATTTTATTGATGATAATACTGTTGATATAAGTAACCCCATAGAGGAAGATAAACCACAAAAAATGACAATGCACATCTAAAAATTCTCATTAATCCTTTTTCCAAATCATGCTACAATAAAAAAATATAGACAATTCATAAGTACATCATGCTTACAATGTACATTCTCCTCCTCAATCAAACAAGCATCCAATAGACATAATTATTGGTGTATTTACACACACATTATCATGATGTCTCATAATAAAGTTTGATGATAGTGAAATAAATTATTATGACTAAGATAGATATGTGTGTTTTATTAGAGCATACATCAACAAGTAACCCACACAATGTCATTATTAACATTGGGTCAAATGAAAATGAATCTACAATGACACTTCTTCATAGTCTTGGATACACAGAGTAAGATTTATAAGTTACATAAATAGTAATAAAATAATTTAATGGTCATACACAAAAAACTCTGAGACATATAGTACTACCTCTGTAATTTAGTTTGGAAATAATTGAAACTTCATTTCTAGTTTTACCAAGCACAAAGGTCTTTAATATGATATTTAGATGCCCTTAGATATAGAAGATCTATGATGTACCATCTACATTGCATAGATTCCTTAAATACATACATTGTAATCAAGTGGTCAAGTTTTAAGGCATTCAATAGGAGTACCCTCTACAATCAGTGGTAACTCCTCCTCTTTCACCACCACCATAATAGTTGGTTATGTTACCTACTCAAGAGCATAGTGTAAAGATAGTTATTGCACCCATTCAAGAATATAATACAAATATAGTTGATCCTATTAAAAAAATAATATAGAATCAATTTTTCCACCTATGTAGAATATTTATCTTCACTCAGTTCAAAGGAAATTGATACACCATCCTAAATATAAATCTTCATATCAAATAGTTACTCAAGATTCAAACAAATCTAAATCTCTTATAATGTGTCCTAAGGAAACACCTCAAATATTTCAATGTGTTCCATAGTAAACATAGGCAATGATACTTTATCCTACCATAAAATAGACTTCACAAAGTCCTACATGTTCTCAAGTTACACATGCAACAAAAAATTTTATAAACAATGATTAAGATAGTTACATTACAACACATGATGCCTTTTTAAATTTAGATACATCTACAAGTAGCACTTTTCATCCATTAAAATTCACTCTTCAACTCTATGACACAATCATGCACTATAGTACAACCATTGATGAGATCATAGTTTTGATTCCCATATATATATAAAAATCAAATCTTGTAAAAATCCAAAAACATTCAAAATATTTTTCAAAAAATAAAAAATTATGACTCGATAATGACAAATGTTTATAGTTTACCTATTTACATATGTTCTTTATCACATATTTGGTAGTTAATATATTTTTTTTCAAGCACACATGCATTTCATGAGGTATTTGAATGTGATGCAGACATACATTATTCATGGACTCTTAGATGTTGGATTCCCTTCTACTCAGTGGTCATGTTTATTCTAGGTGAGTCTAATTCTAAAAGCTACATTATAATAGGTTATATATATTTATGAACTCAAATGCCATGTTGACCTTTATATATTATAAATTTCATGTTACTTAATAATAATTTACAATGTCTATGCTACTTTTTAATATGACATTGATACATATGAATGAAATATACTAGTTTTTACTTATTTTATCTCCTAATATGTTATTTACATTCTTTAATAATAGGATAGACATTCCATGCTTATTGTGTGTGGCCCTTGGCCCTTGTGTGAAAAATGTTTCAAAATATATATGAGATCTTTGCTTGGTATGTGTGATATATTAACATGTTCATTGCTTGTGGCCCTTGGCCTTATGTGTGCAATATTTTCTTATGTGACATTTGAATATGTCCATTTTAAGTATCCCTTGTCATTATTAGATGAAATTGCATGAAATTATGTGGTGTATTTGTTGTGCTTGTTGATTTTGATTAGTTGTGCCATGATACATATTATGCACTTTTACTACATATTCTACTTCAAAGATGGTTGCTTTACTACATGATTCATTGTTAAATTTATCTTGACATAACACTTGTCTGACTTAAATTAAATATGTTACATAGATACTTCAATGAAAATTGTATTTATATGATAACATGTTATCCACATGTTAAAATAATACTATGTGATATAATTAGCTCCTCTTTTGAGATGAGGGACTTGCAAGCTACATCCATCATATCAAAAGGGTGGCATCATAGTGGGCTTGTCTTAGAGCTCCAAGTATCCATGAGCAAAACAAAATTATATATGGGATAAATTATATGGTTAAAAGATAAAAAATACATGTTTTCAAATATTCAAGCAATGCAAAATCAGATTTTATAACAAATAATAGGTTTTTAAAGATTTGAAGAGATTAAAAAATAATATACATGAAAAATATTGGCACATTGATACAAATTATGTGGGAATATGACATTAATATTAACTCAATTTTCAAAAACTCAAAGTATATAATCATATAAACTTTAATGCATATGCATGGGCATGTGCAAAATAGTTAACAAGATAAAAGCTATAGGTTGAAAATACATTTATAATTGAGCATATATGTGCATAAAATTCTATATCATTTTGGCACAATTCAGGGGTTGTGATACTCATTCATGCTCATGATTATTCAAAGTTTCAAAGTTAAAGTTACCAAGTTTAAAAATCTAAAGATGCAATATCAAAGGCAGAGCTACAAGTAATGCATTCATGATGGGGTCATGAATATTCTTCATTCTATTTTGATCATGAAAATAAAATATAGATCCATCCATATCGATGTGATTAAATTTTTTTTTTGGTGATGTATGTTCAATTATTGTGATGCTCAATGACCTTGGAAGTAATTTTAAATAACCTATTTTGGTTCATCTTTTCAACTTAAGATCGTGATTACTTATTCAAAATTGGAAATTGATTACTCTCAATTATCTATTGGTTCAAATCATCCAAATGCCTTATAAACAAGGCATGGTTCTCCATCATTATTTACATGTTATAGGGAAATTTGGTTTTACCTATATACAAGTGTACTCCTTCCTTGATTTCTTTTAAATTTTTCATTTTTCAAAGTTCAACTTGTTTTAAATTTTCAAAATAGACCAATGACTATGTCATGTGTTGTTTCAAGGTTTGATAAATTTTAGTGTCTTACACAAATAAATTAAATGCTCAAATATAAAGTGTGTTGTATACACTCATGTTCAATTATTTCTCTTTTAATATATAAGTACATTATTAGAATAAAGGACAGGGGGGAATGTAGACACATAAATCTGGTCACAAGTACTTGACAATATTAGTTAGTGACATATTACAAACCACATTAATTATGCCCAATTACATTAATATTATTCACCATTCCTTTAATCCTTTTATCTATATGCAGGTTTGACCCTTTTCTTTCCATCATTACTACACAAAAAATTTAATGTCAAATACTCAACCTACTTAAAATCACCCTAGACTATCTTCATCTTAGGATAAATGTCCTTGATCTTTCTATACAAATATATTCTAAGTGTAAATGATCATTGTTTGTTCTTGTCCACTTGGGTCAGTTGCCTCTCATGTCAAATAAGGGCTAGTTTCCAAAATTCAAATCATTAGGAAATTGCCTAAAGTTTCACCTGTAATACATATCAAGAGTCATTAATTTCAACCACTTTCCATACACTTGGGTTAATCATACATACTTATGAACATTAAGTAAATATTCCCTATTCTCTCTAAATTAAAGATCACTCACAAGGAGCAACCATAAGACAAGTCAAGAGCCTTCTAAATAAATTCAATAGCTATCATTGTCAAGTATATAATAAATTTTATAGCTACATACATATAGTCAATGGAGAAAATTTTCACATTCACTCTAGGCGGGATAGCTTTGTGGGATTCATTTCCATCCTTATAATAAGGGACACATAGGCAATTGTCAATCATCAAGGGGGTGATTGAGGTAGACTAAACCCATTACAATCCCCTCTTTTTTTATGTTTTCAAGATATCAATGTGACCTTGGGATTTTAAATGTGAGAAAATAAATACAATGATTTATACATGGCATATTCTAGATCACAATATATTAAATTTCTCATTAGACATAGGCACAATAGGTATAATAATATATTTTTATCATAGTCAATTGGGATAAGTCCTTAGTTAATAAAATTAAATGCATTTCACTCCAATCTTCTTATAGTGGGTGTATTCAATAATATTATCTACTTCCTTCTTAGATAAGTCATTTCCATAATTTTTCTTTCTCTATCTTTTCATATTAGCTAGTCATCAAGGCCAACTAAGACAAGTTTGTAGTTAATGAACTTAAATTCATTGCTCTATAGTCCACTTGGAATAAACTTATTTATATTAAGTTTATGTTTCTACTCCTAATTTTTAACTTGCATAGTCATATCTTTACCATCTTGACATTCTTTAGTTTTACACCTATGATTATAAATATAATTTATTGTGTTTTATCAAAAATAGGATAAAATAAACACTTATTCTCCTTTTGTGCACTTTTTGAATCACTAGTTGTAGATATATCCTATTTTGGCTTCCAATTTTGAGATGAAGTTATTTTAGGCAAAAAATATCTAGATGGAGCTATAGATATATGATTAACAATGGCATGTTATAGTTTAGCTGTATATGTGATCTTATTTTTAAGTATTGTGATCCTTGAACTGGAATATTTATTTTTCTTTTGAAACTATTTTATTGACTTTATAATAAATACTATATGATCTTGAAGGGATTCACACACAAAATCCTTAGGTACTTATGTTTGAATATGCATAAAAACACCATAAAGAGGATGTGTGTCAAGTGGAGGGGGTTGAGGAAGGATATGTTGGCTACCTTCATTTTGAGCTATAAGTTAGGTCACTTGGGAGTCCATAGATATATAAGATGTATTATTATTGATTAGAATATTTATTTTATTGTGCATGCATGAGATAGGATGACCTTCAAATATATTATTTTTCTTAATATAATAGGACTAAAATAGGGTTAATCAAATAAAACTTATGATACTTGGATGGTTGGTTAAGGACCTATGAATTATATATATATATAATAGAGGGTAAACTATAACTCATATGTCAAGAGAAAAGAGTTCCAAATACTAAGCCTATGACATAACAATGTATCTCTTAATATACCTAAGAGCTTAGTTTCCAAAATTCAAATAATTATTTTGGGTCTTCCTACACTTTTCATAAGGTCAAATAAATGAAATTGCCTAAAGTTTAACTTGTAATACATATAAAAAGTCATCCATTTCAACCAATTTCCATTAACTTAGGTAAAACATACATACTTGTGCACATTAATCAGATATTCCCTATTATATCCAAATTGAAGATCATTCACAAGGAGAAACCATAAGCTAAGTTAAGATCCTTATAAATCAATTCAAGAGATATCATTGTCAAGTATATACAAAATTTTATAGTTACATACATATAGTTAAAGGAGAAAATTTTCACATTCACTCTAGGTGGGATAACTTTATGGGATTGATTTCCATCCATGGAGTACTGGACATGTAGATAGTGGCCATCAAAGGGGTGATTGAGGTCAAATAAACCCATTAAAATCCCCTCTTTTTTATATGTTTTCAAGTTATCAAAGTGACTTTAGGGTTTTAAAGGTGAGAGCAGAGATACAATGATTTCTACATGGAAAATTCTATATCAAAATATCTCAAATTTCTTAGTAGACATAGGCACAATAGGCACAACTATTTTTTATCACATTCAATTAGGATAAGTCTGTAGTTAACAAAATTAAATGCATTGTACTCCAATACACTTAAAATGGTCACATTCATGAATATTATCTACTTCCTTCTTATATAAGTGATTTCCATAATTTGTCTTTCTCTATCTTTTCCTATCAGTCAATCATCAAGGTCAACTAGGACATGTTTGTAGATAATGGAATTAAATGAATTGTAATATAGTACACTTAAAATATACCTATCTAGATTGTGTTTATGTTTCTACTCTTGATTTTAAACCTACACAGTCATATTTATCATTAATTTCCAGTTTCAAACAGTTAAAATAGTCATATAAATATGTTTGTAAGCTAAGTATATTTCATATTTAATAATTTTTAAAAATTAGAATTTGTTGATTATAGTAAATCTTTAGCATCCTGATATTCTTTAGTTTTAAATCTATAATTAAAAATAAAATTTATTGTGTTTTATGAAAAATAGGATAATACAAACTCTTATTCTCCTTTTGTGCACTTTTTGAATCACTAGTTGTAGTTATATCTTATTTTGGTTTCTAATTTTGAGATGAAGCCAATTTAGGCATAAAAATATTTGTATGGAGATATAGATATATGATTAGCACTGACATGCTCTATATTCTTTGTATATGTGATCTTATTTTTACGTGTTGTGATCTTTGAACTAGAATATTTATTTTGTTTTTGTAACTATTCTATTGACTTTGTCATAGTGACTATATGATCTTGAAGGGATTCACAATCACAATCCTTAGATACTTATGATTGAATATTCATAAAAAAACCATCAAGAGGATGTGTGTGAAGTGGAGGGAGTTAAGGAAGGATCTGTTGGTTACCTTCATTTTGAGCTATAAAGTAAGTCACTTGGGGTTCCATAGACATAAAAGATGTATTATTATTGATTGAAATATTTAATTTATTATGTATCCACAGGATAAGGTGAATTTAAACTATCTTTTTTATCTCATTAAAATAGTACTTTAATAGGGTTAATCAAATAAAAATTTTAATAATTGAATGGTTATGTAAGGACCTATGAATTTTGTAGATATAGTAGAGGGTGATTGTTATCTACTAGACTTGCACCCTCGTGAAGTTAGTTTTAAGCCTTCACAGTCTGAAGTAATATGGAAATAATCCTAGATTATGGGTATCCTAATAGATGGATTAAATATATATATTTGAAGGGCTATTTCCCCTTGATGTATCAGTTAGGCTCTCTAATCTAGACTACTAGCTTGCTAGAGAAAAGGGAAGAAGATAAACTAAAAAGAAACCTATCTAACTACGGTGATACACCAAAATGTGTCCTCCAATTATCTAATATGAACTAATAAGGCTGAATAAATACATGGACCTGATTTCACTTCTCAAATGAAAGTATCTAAACATCAATGTTTGACATAGAGGCTTAGCTTGATGAATGATCTAATGAAATTGATCAATAGGTATCTCAAAGACACTAAGGAAAGATTGTAATTGCCATACATATAAGAATGTTTAATTACATTATGCAACCTATATAGATGATCTAACACCTAAAGTAAATAAGAGAGGACAAAATGAAAGGAAGCATTCATTATCACTATCATTCATCAACAAACCATGAACATACACTAGTCACAAACATTAAGGAGGTATGAATCCAGTCTTATTAATTATAAAGAGGCAAGGAAAAGTGTTTTATAATCATGTCCTTGCCACAAATCAAGTTAAGGATTCTTGTTTTAAATGTCAAAAATAGGCTTACATATAGAGAAAATAAGAAAGGAGAGAGAGAGAGAGAGAGACACAAAGTAAAATCCTAAAAACTAGGAAATGTCACATCCACTAGTGTCTTGTCCAAATCCAACATAGCACTTCCTTGATTATATATTTTATAATTTTTCAAAAGTGGCATAGATTTTTAAATTAGACTTGTCTTGAAGGTTTTAAGAAGTCATTAACATTCATTTCTAGTCTTTAACCCATACAATCTCCTAGGTCTTTGCTTGCCTACCCCTATATGATTTGTGAAAAAGTCACCTCCTTGAAAATAGACTATAAAGGCTTAGTCAAGTCTTCATTGAATTCCTCCAATTTTTCATGATTTATTCCATCTTAATGATAATATTATCATACTTCTTCAATTGCTTTGACTTTGGCCTCTTTGACTAGGTGTTTCAATTTATTTCCTTCTTTTCTTAGTTTTGAAAGTAGATAAAAGAAGGTGAATATGAGGTGTGTATATGAATACCTGATATAATGTGCACATTAATCCAAATGAATGTTGGAACTCCTCTTTGGCTAGGGAGGATAACCTACAAATCCCAACAAACTAGAAGGGGATTTTTTAGATGGGTTGAGTTGATTGCCTAGTGTATGCCAGATCTAAGAATCACAAGGCTTTCTAGGAGGATATCAATCCACTTTTAAGATAATTAAGTCAAAAATGATATAATAAATATACTTACATTCAAATTATAAGAAATTAAATATAATATAAAATAAATAATGTACCTATTTGATAGAAGATACAACATGGCAGGTCAATACCAAGCATAAGTAGGTCATGGTTAGGTCCAGAGGCTCTGAGCAGGGTCTATAGACAAGTCAAGAATAGAAAAAATAATTTGATTAGGTGAAAGGGGGATAAAATAACAATATATTATTTTCTCTGACAGTGACCACCTATAGTGAGGGTGATCAGTGATGGTTGGGTTTGACCAATGATGATTAGGTAACCGATGACAGTTACAACAACTAGTGATGGGTGCCTATAAGTACCTATGGAGAATTAAAATGGAGATAAAGATGAGGTAAATAAGGGGTATAAGGTGAGATATAGATACTTTGGGTAAGGAAGGGTGTGCATATATATTGCTTAAGATAGAAAAATTAAATGATAGAAGAAAGTACTAAAACAAATGGATGATACTTGTGTGATGCAATGTGAATGATAGTTGAAAAATAGAAGAATGTTGGGTGGAAAAATAATACTTAAACATTCAAAGGTAATGTGGATAGATTTTTATGATGTTAAATACCTACATAAATAAAAAAAGAGACCAGATATAAATTTTAGATCTTCATCTCTTTCAAGAGCCTTACATTTATAGCATAAAACTGCTAAGGAGAGAGAGAGAGAGAGAGAGAGTGTTGTGAAGTTGGGTCAAGATAAATATATCATTTCAAGGGAAATAAAGATATAAGGTGTGAATGGGAAAGTTTCTATTTTTCCCTTGCAATCTCACCCATAACTAGATGTACTTTTAGTTTTGTAGGATTGAGGACCTAATTATCGATGGTTAAGGGTAACCATCGATGGTTAAGGGTAACCATCGATGGTTAGTCAACCATCGATGGTCAACCCATACGTGAAAAAGGGTTAAAATGGGTCAAAAAAGGGGATGTTTTGAAAGGTATCTAGGTGTGTATAAAATGTGTTTAAGGGTGAGTAAACTAGGCAAATAGTTAACTAAGGGTTGAGAATAGGTCCTAGGTGATGTGACATCAAAAATTGGTCGAGGGGACATTTTTTAGTGTCTACATTTTGACCCTTTTTATTTTGTAGATTTTAGGTCAATAATCCATAAAATAAAAATGATATTTCAACTCGTTAAGGTCTAGTTATCTTGAGTATGGGAGGAAGGTATTCCCCCCCCCAAACTAGGAGCCAATGAGGCAAAGGTTGAATTGGGTTAGGGTTTGATAAAAGGAATAAGGAAGGTCATGAGGTTGGTCATTTGAGATGTAAATAAGTATAAAAAATTCAACTAATTTTTATAGTCATGAGCACACAAAGATAAATATTTCCATATTGGTAAAAATGAGGTTGGGGTCTAGGATTAATGATAAGGTAATTGATCCCCAATGTTGGGCATAACTGATTGGGTCACACTTGTCATGGGTCCTATAAAAGGGTGATGTTTACTTAGGTATCTAGGGTTAGAAGTGATCTCAAGAAAAACACAATAGGTTAGGTCACACATGAGGTGGTGCATAATGTAAAATGTTAACATGGAAAAATTTGTCAAGGTGCTCAGCATGACCAAAATAATGTTATTTGTAAGGTGCACAAAGTTGGTGCCATCATTGAGGTAGGAGAAGGTAAATGGGTTGGGAGATTAGGTGGGTAAGGGGTGGTCAAGTTAACTCCTAATGCACTAGGTAAGAGGATGTTGCCTACATAGTCCCTTGGATAGTGGATCCAGCATAGACTTCAGGCCTAATGTAGTTCTTGGTTATGGGGGAGAAGGTCACTCCCTAATAAGTTAATATGGGATAAGGAATGGGTTGACCCAAGGGGATGTGGTGCTATAATGTAGTTTAAGTAAATAAGGTGGATAAAATTGGGTAAAAAATAAGGTGAACCCCAACTAATAATGGTTAGGGCTAACTAGTGACAGTTTGGTGATCACCAATGGTTGGGGTGGGATGTAATTGATGATGGTTAGGGTAAACCATTGATGGTTGGCCAACCATAAATATTTGGGGTAAAAACCCTAAAACTATGACAAAAATTCAAAAAGATAAACATTTGTCTTCATATGCAACTTGACATTTGGCAATTTATGGTGTCTGAGTGAATAGGATGAGGGAGTGCATAGAAGTGGGGTGAGCTATTGAGGTGTCTTGATAGTATTGGTGAGTGAGATTGTGATTGAGTGGATTCGAGATGGATTCAGGAGGTGTTGGTGGACAAGTGGTTGGGTATAGATTGAGGTGGTGCCATTGGTCATGAAATGTGGTAGGTAATGTCTTAAATTTAGAATTTAAGTGAAATTTATGAATTAAGGTTGAAAAACATAACTATGGATATGAAATTAGGAATTATGAGGTATGCCTAGGGCTAAGGCTTGTAATGGTTGTGGGTTGTTAAGAGGATAAGTTATTGAGGGGAATGATTGGGAAAGAGTTAAGGATAAATTTTTGAAGGGTGTAGAGATTAGAAAAAGGGTTTAGAGGAGGAGGTTAGGGGGTCGAGACTTGCCACCGATGGTGACATAGCAGTGACCATTAATGGTTTGAGCCAATTGGTGATGGTTAACCTTGGGGGAAAGTAACCCCAAGGGAACCATCGATGGTTGGGGAGCTCTGTCAAAGGTTGATGGGGGTAGGGGTGGTGAGTTGGGTTGGGATAGGAGGTAGGTTGGGATCAATTGGAAGTGGGTTGATACTATTTGGGTTGTAGATGGGTGGAGGAGGATTTTGGGTTGGGGTAGGAGTTTAGTTGGTTGGGTTGGGGTGAGATTTTTATGGAAATGAAAGTTTTCATAGGATATAAAGGGTGAAGGTGGCATAGGAATAATTAATAGGGGTGTAAAGACACAATAAGTGTTCAAAGGGCAAGTTGATGGATGAACCCATATTTAGTATAGAAGTGGGTTGGATAATATATAGGAAGTGTTAGAGATAGGTCAATTACCTAATTTGTGATATGTTTATTATTGTAGGTGCATAATCAGATCCAACTACAAGATCAAGTTCTTGATATTTTCATAGAGGTGAGGGATACCATATCTATGAATGACTAAAGACACATGGAGGTAGTGGGTTTTGGAGTGATGCACCACTACCAGCATTTGCCTAAAGATGTCATGATGATAGTTGCCTTCATTGAGAGATGGGACTTGATGACTAACACTTTTTGGTTATCAATATGGGAGATGAGCATCCTTTTAGAGGATGTACATCATATTACACATTTACCCATCTATGAAGATCTTATCTACCATATAGAGGAGGATGAGATAGATGAGTGTATAGAGATCCTATAAAGAGATGATGGAATTGATGCATAGTTTCATTTGAGAGGCTTTAGTATTAGGCCTCTATATCAGAGGGCTCCTAGAGATAGGCATTTGTTGATGATGTTATAGTTGGTGGTTACCTATTACACATTTCTAGATTTAGTGGGAGGGAGATTCCATGGTGTTTTGTTAGGGGTGTTGCTGGAGTTGGTCCTAGATGGCACTATTTTTGGATGGGCATAGGTTCTAAAGGTGTAGATATATAGAGAGATATGGGGGTTTAGGTCATATAAGCATTATGGCATCAGTGTTGGATGTGTTCTTCACTATTGGGTGTATGATCATATATGGGTACTGAGATCCTTGGGCCTTCTAATATAGGGATACCAACTGACAAATTATGTAGTTAGCTTTTACCAATGGAGGAGAGATGGAGCCAGATAGGTGTGGGTGGTGTTATTAGGGACATTGATTGGTTCAAAGGAGCCTTGGAGAGCTTAGTCATTGGTGACATAGTCTAGAGGCCATATCAAACTTGGCTAGTATGGGTTGGTTGCAAATTCCACACCCTATCTTTACAAAGCTGGAGATGGACCTATGGGAGGTAGGATGGGGAGACAGAGTTCATCCCCTTTGAGTTAGTGTGGCATCAATTTGGGTTATTTCAGGGTATCCCTTATGATTCTATGTGATACAAGAGGGAAGATGTAGAGTTTTATCTACTAGAGCCATAGGTAGTTGAGGAGGAGCTAGTTTTTAAGGAGCTTCCCCTGAGGGATGGAAATGATGTAGGGTACACAACTGACTATCCTACCTAGTTTCAAGGGAGGTACATAGCCATTGATTTTAGTGTCAAAGATGGGAATCAATAGTCAATGGATGTTGACCTGATATAATTAACAACACAGGGGGATCTACAAGTAGTAGTGGTATTGGTAGTAGTATAATATTAGATTACTATGTTACAGGGGTAGATTATCACTCTTTAGGGATAGATTTCCACTCTTCAAGGTCAATTAGGGGGAGTGATAGTATAGAGATATTAGGCTCAAGCACAAGTCACCATTTTATAAGGTTAGGTGGCCACTTTACAAGGTAGGTGGCTAGTTTATAGTAGGATCATGTAAGGACCTTGCTTGGTTTGGTGGCATAAGAGAGAGACTCTCTATAGTGGATAGGTGGGGTAGTGGTGGCACCACCATGTTTTGTGACACAAGCTAGGTATCTATAAACTATACAAGAATTATGCTACTATGAGAGCATTATGTTAGCATAATGTCTTAATGAGCTGAGGTGGGGAGAGTATCATATGGGTTTATTAGGTGGTGTATTGATTGTGACCTCAAGTCAGTGGGCTATGGTAACATGTCTACTGATAGGGCCTCCACTAGGGATAGGTGTGGTTGGGACCAGTAGCAGTAGTGTAGGTGCTCCTGGGTCATGATGATGTATATGTATTTTGATATTTTTGATATTGACCTACATGCTAAGATGTGAGATGTATATGTGAGTGATGGATATGTATCATTTTGTACTATGATATATATATATATATATATATATATATATATATATATATATTGATTTTTATTATGATGATGATGCTTATATGATAATGTGATGAGTTGATTATGATTTGATGTTTATTCAAGTTGAGGTCTTGATTATGATATTATTTCATTGATGGTATTGGGTATGATGTTATTTATAGATGATGATGTTTTGATGATTTAATCAAAATGTAATTTTTTATGTTCATTTTGATTTTATGGTTTATGAACTATATAGATGATCAAGTTATGCTATGCTATGTTATTATTAGCTATGTTGTTTACACATGATGTTAATTTTGCTGAGGTGAATTTTGTTGACATATGTTTGGGGTAAAATGTTAAATAAAATGTGATGTTTGGTTAATGATCAAAATGTTAAATAAAATGTGATGTTTGGTTAATGGATATGAGGATATGGGTTTGGCATAGGTAAGGGAAACATTTACATATACATGTTTGGATAATACAAGGAGCATGGTGTGTTTTGCTAGTGAGAACCTAACAATAAGAATCCATATATGGATTAAGTTAGTGAACACAAACCCATCAAATGTTTCATAAGAGTGTGTTCTATTAAGAAAATATGCATCTTGACCACTTTGTACCAAGTAAGCTCATAGTCCCTTAGGTGTGATTAGGATGTGGATGGTAGGTAAGGGTGTAAATGTTGGATTGGAGTCATTGGATTTTCCATAGGTGACCAAAGAAATTTAGTAGACAAATCTATTCCTTTTGTATGTTTGATTATAAGGGGTATACTGATCAATATGAGAAATCTACTCATGCCATATATAAGAGCCAATTATGGCTTGATTGAGATAAATAGGTAGATTGACCAATACGAGAAGTATACAAATGGAAAATATAAGAGTTGATTATGGCTTACTTATTGATTTTGATTATTGTCATTGATTTAAAGTTTTTGAAGTTGATTGATGTAGGAAGATTCTAATGAATATTGTTTAGCCATCCTTCAAGGGAGTGATCTAAGATTTTATTGTGCATAGTTTTCCTTCAAGGGAGCAGTCTATTTTTAAGCATCTTTTGATTTGATGGGGTAACTATCCTTTGAGGGAGAAATCACAATTTATTTGGATATATAGATATGTTTTAAACTAAAATTAGACATGGACAAGTCTAGTCAGGGTTGAAAGGTCTACCCATGTAGAATAAATACCTAAGCACAAAAGGTTCATTAAAGGAAGGGGTTTTTAGAAACAATTGACCATGGGATTCCATATATTGAAAGATGAAAAGTATCCATGAGAACCATGCTATGGGTAGAGTTGGGGTACCCATACTTAGGATCAGGATATGATTGTGATGCAAGAATCACATGGTTCTATATAATAAATTGATCCCAAAAGGGGTAGAAAGGAAATGAGGTAGAATAAGGTTAATGATCCAATGTGATGAGCTTAAGTCAGCCACATAAGTGGGTTTAATTCCTTTTTTAATAATGAAAGAGATACACAAGTGAAGCATTAATGGGTTCTGGTTATGACTTACCCTCAAGAGAGGACAAGCCATAAGCACCTGATCCATACTTATGGGTTATAATGTAAGGTTATAACTAGTTACAAACAAACTTACCCTTTTTGGTCTTCTCCATGTTAGTGACATGATAGTTTTCCTTGAGGATGAGCTATATAATGTTGAACTCTCACTCTTTCAAATGATTGTTGTAAGCATGGGTAATATGTTATTGATAGATACGAAGATGGTTAAGGGTAGCAAGGTTATGTTCATCAAGTAACTCAAGGCATGTGAGGTATTCTTGATGATAATCCTCTTTAGAAATGATATCATGTAAGGAAATATGAAGAGAGGGAATTTGGACTTCAAGAGGTAAGACGGCTTCTATGCCAAAGACCAAGGAAAAAGGTGTAGCCCCTATCACAATATGAATACTAGTACGATAGGCCCATAAAATAAATGGGATGTGTATGTGCCAATCCTTACCTGAAACACTAACTAACATAGTGAGATTTTTGATGAGTGTTTTGTTAGAGAACTAAGCCTAGACATTAGCTTATGGATGATAAGGCAAAAAATCACTGAGCTTGATGCTAAAAGTGTCACAAAGAGCTTAAACTTTCTTATTTTTGAATGATTTACTGTTATCAATGATAATTTATGAGGGAGACCAAAATGATAGATGATGTGGTGATTGATGAAATCAATGATTTTTTTAGCTTTGATTGAGATAAGGGGGATGGCTTCCACCCATTTAGTGAAATATTTAGTAGTAGTGATGATGTATTGATTTTGTTGAGATGAATGAGGATTGATTTCTCTAATGAGGACAAGACCCCATTATAAAAATGGCCAATAGTCAATTGATACTTGAAGGCCATGATAGGTGTGTGATGTAAGTTAGCATGTTGTTGGAATTTAACACACTTTTTGACATAGTCACAATAATCTTGATTGAGGGTGGGCCAATAGTAGCCAAGGTGTAGGATTATTTTAATGATAGTGAGGCCACTAAAATGTCCCCCACCAACCCCATAATGAGTTTGCTTAATGGTATGGAAATTTCATGACTACGAAGGCAATAAAAGAGGAGACCATCAAAGTCTCATTTGTAAAGAATGACCCCTAGAATGATGTAGTGAGAGGTACCTTGTATGAAATATTTATGATCATTTATTGAAAGATAAAAAGGGAGGACATCGACGTTAAGGTAGTTAAAGATTTGATTATTGAAAATGTCTACAAGAAGCATTTATATTTGATAAATGGTAGGAAGATCAGATTTGAGATAAGATGGTGTGACAAAGCCATGGATGGTGACAAATAGTTTAGACTTAGTAGGTTGAGATAGAATTTGGGATGCAAGGGAAGCCATTATGTTTGTAAATTTGTTGGTAGAATGAGGGATTGATTGGATAGTGTAGTGGTCAAATGATGCTAAAAGTATATCGACAAGTTGTTTGTACTTCAAAAGGATATCATTTTTTCATTAATAGGCTCTTGTGACTTAGTTGATAATGAGTTGAGAGTCTCTAATGATGCTAATTATTTTGAATCCCAGAGCTAGAGTAGTTTGGAGATCGATGACCAAGGCTTCATATTTGGATATATTGTTAGTTCATTAAAAATTGAGTATGAAAGAAAGGGGAAGAGGTTCCCCATTAAGGGGGATGAGGATTATGCTAGCACCCCAATAATTTTGACATTTAGAACCATCAAAATACATAGTCATTTGATAGGTGGGTTCTCCCAAAGAAAGAGTGGCTATAGACTTGTCTGAAAAGGCAAGATGGAGAGTTTGATTATTAAGAAGAGGATCTTTAGCTAGTTGGTATACAATCACCTATCCCTTAATGGATTTTTATGGAAGAAACTCAAGTTCACAATCAGCTAAAAACATGAGCCACTTAGCCATACGTTGGTTAAGATATGGCTTAGAGTGCATGTACTTAAAGGGGTTAGTGTTATTAACGATGTAATTTTTATGGTTAAGATGATAATGATGAAGTTTAGAGTCTATGAAAACTAATTCAATCCAAAGTTTTTTAGAATGGGTGTATCAAGTTTTATAGTCAATGAGGGTGTGGTTGATGTAATAAATAGCTTGCTCCTTATGTTGGTCATCACAATGAATGAGCATGTCTCCTAAGGAATGATCAATGGTAGATATATATAAATAAAAAGGCTGATCTTCCTTTGGGGGAATAAGGACTTGTGGAGAGAGAAGATACTCCTTGATTGCATCAAAGGCTTATTGACATTCTTTGGTCCATTTAAAGGCGGTATTTTGCTTAAGGAGGTGGTGAAAAGGCTGATAATGATCAGATAGCTGAGAGATAAAGTGATAGATTGACTAAATTTTACCTTACAAGATACGAGTTATTTTAGGTTAGTAGGAGGAGGCATTTCAAAAATGGATCAGACTTTTGTGGGGTTTATTTCTATTCCATGAGGGAAATAATAAAGCCCAGAAGTTTTCTTGATAAGACCTCAAAGATGCATTTCTTTGGGTTAAGCTTGACATGATAATGGATAAGTCTTTCAAATATTATAGAAAAAATAATGAGGTGTTCTTGATGGTACTTAGATTTACCAAGTAGATCATCAACATAGTCCTCAAGTATTTTATGAATGAGGTCATGAAAGATATAGGTCATGGCCCACTAATAGGTATCCCTTGCATTCTTTAGGCCAAAAGGCATGACATGATAGCAAAAAATTCCCCATGGGGTGATGAAGGATGTCTTATATGGATCTTGAAGGTGATCATGATTTGGTTGTATCTTGAAAAACCATCCATAAGGGATAACATTTCATGGCCAGTAGTAAGATCAATAATTTGCTCTATGTTAGGTAGGGTAAAGTCATCTTTAGGGAATGTAAGGTTAAGATCATGGAAATCCACACAAAGGTAGAGTCCCTCAGTGGGTTTGGTAAGAAGAATGATATTGGAGACCCATTATGGGTAGTCAATGGGTTGAATGAAGTTGATGGATAGAAGGTCTTAAAGGTATTCTTTGATGAGAAGAGATATGTGAGGGTGCATATGATGAAGCTTTTTCCAAAATGGCTTAACTTCAGGATGGGTAATGATGTTATGAAGAGTGATGGAAGGGTCTATGCCAGGCATCTCTTGATAAGACCAAGAAAATGTTATGTTATGGTCATAGAGAAAAGATTGATAGTCTCATTGTTCCTTTAGGGTTAAGGATTGGCCAATCTTGATGATATGAGGGTCCTCCTAAGTTCCCAAATTAACATCGATGGTTGATTCATTTAGCATTGTTTGGTTTTTAGGAGGAAGTTCCTTTTGAAGAGAATATTCCCCCACACCTAGATAGGTAAGGATAGAATTATCATCCTATCATTGGATGGTATTAATGGTGGGTGAGTCATGTGGAATCATTTTGGGGTAGATGAGAGGAATGGTTTTGGTTTGTCCCCCCCCCCCATTGATAAGTTGGGGGACCCAAAGTGACAATGTTGATAAAAAAATTAGGTGGGATGATGTCAATGTCATCAAATTAGAAAGATGGGGTTGGTGAGGGTAGAAGTTCTTCAAATTAGAATAGTGGGGTCAAAGATAGAGATTCATCAAATTGGAAAAGTGGGGTTGGTGAGGGTAGAGGCTCATCAAATTGGAAAAGTGGGGTTGGTGAGGGTAGAGGTTCTTCAAATTTAAAAAGTGGGGTTGGTGAGGGTAAAGGTTCTTTAGTAGTGGTGAGAATTGGTTTTGGTGATGTGGGCTCTTCTAACGGATTATACCTTAGGCCAAAAAAATCATGAGGTTTTTGAGTTTTGATGACAAGAATTTCATGAGATCCTTGTTCATAGAGGACAAAAACAAACCCCTTCCAAGCACATCAATGAAGGTATGTTTGGGCAAAGGTCAGGTTGCTAAGATAATAAAAATTGGAAGTGAATATCTAGATGTATGGCATGATGGTGGGAACAAGGAGTGGTTTATCAAGTCCCCATAAAAAAAATATGTTTTATTATTTGGAAAGCCAAAGGGGACAAGGGTATCAATATTGGGATCATAAAATGGATCATTTTGAAGGTTTCTAAATTTTTTTAGAGAAGGGAAAGCATCCACGGCTAAAAGTTGGTATTCCCCCAACATGAGACACTAAAATGTGGATTGCAAGGGGTGTTTGACCAGGATTTGAGATGAAATGATGGTTAGACTAGTAGATGCTTCATCATTGTTAAAGATATAAGTTTGGGTGGGTTGGGTTGATGTAGAAGTTTAGCTAGAGGTTGATTGTGAAGTGGCTAAAGGTGGAATAAGAATGTCATTGGGCTGATATGTCATATTACAAGAAGAAAAGGGACTCAAATCAACTTTGATTGTAATGACCTATCCCTCATGTTCAAAATTGACATATCGGTGAAGGGTAAAAGGAATGCAACCCATAGTGTGGATCCAAGGGTGATCAAGTAACACATTATATTGAAACTCACCCTCTATGACATAAAATAGTTTAAGAATAGTTCAAGGCCCTAAATAGATGTGGAGAAAAACTATTCCTAGAGTGGTAGCCAAGGTATTGTTGAATGATCAGATAACTACCAAGCTTTTAGACATAATGTTTTTAGGTATTTGGCGTTAATCATAGGCATAGGAGGAAATGATATTGATACTCGCTCCCCCATCAATCATGACTCTTTTAACACATGTCTAATTGATGGATGCAATGATGAAAAGAGGGGGATCATGGTCTTCATTATGATATGGTAGAATATTTTATTCTTGAAAGGTGACCATGGTGACATATTGGATGGCTCCAATAAAAGATGCAAGAGGTTGAAGGTCATATGGTTGAACCTGTATAGAATGTAGTGCTTCAAATAAATCTTGATGGTGTTGGGGTGAGGTGATAATTAAGTCATAAAGACTCATTTTGATTGGTGTTTGGTGAAGTTATTTTAACACTAAGCATTGGATGATGGAGATGCATTAGAAGAAGAAGGAGCTCCTAAAATGGATATTTTTGGCTTGGATGGTTGTGAGCGTGAAAGTGAAAGTGTAGTTATCTGGGTTTGGTTGTTGGTTGAGGAGTTAAAGGGTAGGACCATAGAATGGTTTCCTTGGCCTTACCTTTTTAATTTTATTGGATGGTTTTACCCTTATCCTTTTATTGGGCTCAAGATTGAGTCACCATATGAATGGTATGGATAAGGGCACTGGTTGCTTGCTTCAGTTCCTCCACTTCACTCCTTAGCAGGAGTAGAGAAGTTGATGATTGGTAGGTAGATTGGATAGGTAGTAAAATGGGAAAGGGGATTAAATAAGGTTCATATAATAGATCATCTTCCTCTAAAAGGCCATGAACTATTGAGTAGAGAGCTTTATAGTTCTCTGTATCATGTCTAGGGGTATTATGGCAAAGATAAATCAAATTGTCATTGAGCCAAGTTAGCTTTTGCTAAGTGGGGTCAAAAGGATTGATTGGTGGTAAGATAATGGTAAAAGCTTGAAATAGTCTTTGTAAAATGGTTGTGTATGATTCCAATAAATATCTTGAAGGTGGTGGAGTTTGGACCTTGGGTGTAGGGATCCTATGGGGTAAAGATTTTTTGATAGGAGGTATGGCTAGTGGAGTGAGTTTGGTTGGTAGTTTAGAAATATCTGGCTTAGTTCTAATTGTTTTAGATATTAGCGGCATAGATGATGAGGGTTTAATATATGGGGAAGTAGATGGAGAAAGGTTGGTAAGGAATGATGGTGAACTAGAGGATTGGGTTGTTATAGGTGGAGAAATGGGAGATGGTTTCTTGGAGGAAGAATAGGTAATAAGAATGGTGGAGGGATGTGTTCTTGAAATAGAAGGTAAAGGTGAAGGAGTTGGTATAGACTTAAATTGAGGTTGTGGCCTAGGTAACCCTTCCTTCTTAATGGGTTTAATTATATTTGGCTTTAGTTGGGTTAATATGGTTAAGTCCAATTGCAAAGGAGGGTAAGCAGGATTAGGTGTGTGAAGGACCCCTAAATTTTTGATTGGCTTGATAAGAGAGGCATATGGTGACTTGATAATTTTAGGTGGGGGTAATTGGGATTGTTCCTTGGTGACTTTAGGAGGGGTAGTTGGTGGATTTGTAATAATAGGCTTGCGACTAGACTCAAATGAAGTGGAAGTTTTAGTTTTATTTTGATATGGGAGTCCAAGCCAATGCCAAAATGTGGATCTATCAAAGTTAGGTTAGGAGGTAAATTCCAAAGTTTGAACTAGTCAAGAAAAGGGTTTATAAATGGGTTTTCTTCCTTGATCATTAGTTTCTAAGTGCAAGCCCTTTAGAAAAGGAGTGGTTTCAGTGTTTCTATCTTGGGTGGAAGGTTCCAAATGTGATGATTAGGTAGATGAGGGTATAGTCTCTTTGGCAATAGTTCTAAGGGAGGTATAGATGGTTCTACAATAAGAGAGGTAGGGGTAGTGGTTTCAAGCAGAAGGATAGGTATAGTTTCCTCCTTGGTTTAGTTTCCCAAAGAAGTAGGTGACTATTCTTTTTGGATTGGAGGAGTGGGTGTAATGGTCAATGGAATGGTTATCTCCTTGGGTATTTATAGCATAGGAGGGGTAGATAGAACAATGGTTTCATCTATAAAAAATAAAGAGGTAGTTAATTCCTCCATTGGGTTTTTTGAAGGAATGGATGGTGGGTTGGTTTCCTCTATTTGGGTGATGAGGTAATGACTTCTTTAATAGTGGGCACATTATTGATGACATTAATTATATGTACCTTGTGTTAACTAGAGGATTTGGGTTGAATTTCATGATTTTGGGTTAAAGGTGAATAATTCGGGAAAGGTTTTTGGAACATATTAAGGGATTGATTGGAAGGAGCATTTGGATTATCAAACACAAGCTCCCCTTTATCAATTAGGTCTTAGATAATGCTTTTAAAGGTATTGCATTTATCATCTAATGATAATCACAATGAACATTCTCAATGTACCACCTGGGAAGGGGATGAGAAGTATGGAATTATTGAGGAGGCTTAATGGGTGAAAGTTGTATTATATTGGCCTTAAGTAATTTATCCAAAACTAATGCATAGGATTCCCCAATTTGGGTAAATGGTTTTGAAGGAGCCTAGTTTTGGGTATGGTTTTGGTGATTGGAATGATTGTTGGTTCGAGGTGCTTGGTTGACAATTAGAGATAGTGTGGTTTTGAGAATAACCAAGTGTGATGATGCTTTTACTTTAGAATTGGTTGGGTCTGTGGTCTTCATGGAGGATGATTCAGTGGATTTGAAACTAGAATTTTTATTTTGAAGCTTCAACTTCCCCTCTCAATAGCATGGTTTTCTAATTTTCATGCCATGGTGAATGCTTCATCAAAGGTCCTAAATGTTTAGACCTAGAGAGTTGGAGAAATGTGTTTGGCACACCCCTGAGAGAATAATTTGATTAATTTGGGTTGGGGTAACGGGAAGGTGAGTTGATTAATGAGGCCCCTTCATCTAGTAACAAAATCAACAATGGATTCATCTTCAAATTTTTTGATGGAGTATAAGTTAGTAATGGAAACCTTTTTAGATATGTTTACAGAAAAGTGTTTCAAAAAGGTTTGTGCCAATTGAGAGAAAGAAAATATAGAATGAGTGGGAAGGGTACTATACCAATCAAGGGTGGCCCTAGATAATGACATGGGAAAGGTTTAGAGGAGAAGGGCATCATCATAATCAATCAAGTAGCAAGCATGATGGAACACTCTTAGGTGTTTTTGAGGATCCTCCTTACCTTGGAATTTGGAAAATTTAGGCAATTCTCTTTGAGAAGGCTAAGCATGAGTGGGCATAGAGGGGTGGATAAGCTCATTAAAAATTTAGTCATAAGACAAAATATTGGTTGAGGTGGAGATGGATGATTTCAAACTATTCATTTTATCCATTAACATTTTGATTAGATCAGGTTGAGGTTGAGAAGCCACATAATTGAGGGGTAAATTCTATTAAGGTTGACTTTTAGCTATGTATGAATAGGTGGTAGATGGTGCTGAAGAAGCCACATTTTGATAGGGAGTGGTAAGGGGTTGAGATGGTGGCACATAAGAGATAATTGGTATAAAAGGTTGGGTGGAGGGTGGTATGTACCCTTGTGGGTTAGGGACATACTAGTAAGTTACCATAGGCACTTATTGAGAAAAGGATGTGGCAGGTATGGTTGAGGTAGGAGGAAGTTGGGAAGGTTGGGGTTGGGTATTTACCATAGTGATGATTGGGGGAAGGTTCTGAGGTATGGAGAGCAATAGGTTTTGAAGAGAAACTATGGACAAGGGATTGGTTGCAACCAAAGGGAAGATAAAAGCCAGAGTGGAAGATAATGCCATGATAGATGGGGTGTAGGTGACTAATGGCAGGATTTAACCTACATGGGGTGTGACAAGAGGTGTTTGGTTGGGATATGGAAGGTTGGTTTGAGTTTGGGTGGATGGGTTGTTGGAATAGGCATGGGTCAATGGTTAGGTTGAAGTGATACCTACCATAAGGTGGGATAGCATGCCAAGAGAAGGATCGAAAGAAAAAACTGAAGCAGGGGGGTACAATGAGGTAAGGTGTTGAGGTAATGTTATAAAGTAACTAGATTATTGTCAAGAAAGGTAGTAAAGTTTAGATATTATTTAGATATGATTAAGATTTTGGAAGGAGAAGGTGGTGGAGGAGAATGGTGAGGTGAAGCATGACGATATTTGTTAATATTTAAGGTATAATCCATGGATGAAGAATAAGGTGGTGGTTGGTTGTTTTAGTTTCTCACTTGTTGTCTAGTTAAAACCATATGAAAAAATAGGGAATGTTATTGTGACACTCACACCTCAAACATATATCAAACCCAAAATAAATTCAAAGCAATCAATACATACACCAAGAAGTGCATTTTAACCTTAGGATTATTTTTAAATTTCTTTTGGCTTATGCCTTAAAGAGTGTGATAAGGGAGGTTGGCTTGCAAAATGGGTACAAAAGAGGAAGTCTATGGATGGTTTCAGGTTGTTTAGGTACTTAGAAGGAAGATATATGTTGAACTTCAATACGTGGCTTGGTGTTGGGGCTTACCCTCTCACTTCACAATAATTTAATGATAAGGGTGTCTGATGCTTAGCCAAGATATACTATGTCTAAAGTTTATACTCAAATAGAGAGCTAAGTTGGTTCTCCTTTTGATGGTGAAATCCAAGTGGGATAGTCGGGAGGGGGTAAGGTTGCTTCCAGGTAATGAAATCCTGATCGGTCCTTATCTCAAGTATTATTTTGATGTGTGAATTATTTTATGGTTTGGTTTTGTGTGTGATAACAAGTGCGAATGCTAAGATAAGATTACTTTGCCTCCTAGGTTACTAGATGAACTAAAATAAGCAAGCAATCAATGAATGAAAATGGTTAATTTTTAAGTCCAAAAATAAATGATTTTGTTTGATGAGCAAAAAATTAAGGAAGAAAGGGAAATAGGGTCCCACCAGGTGTTCTAAAATGTTTCAATTTATTTCCTTCATTTATTAGTTTTGAAAGTAGATAAAATAAAGTGAATATGAGGTGTGTAGATGAATATTTGGTATAATTCATGTGTTGATCCAGATGAATGTGGGAACTCCTCTTTGGATAGGGAGGATAAACTACAAATCATAATACACTAGAAGGGGATTTTTTAGATGGTGGGTTGAGTGGGTTGCCTAGAGTATGCTAGATCCAAGAAGCACAAGGATTTTTAGGAGTTTGTCAATCCACTTTTAAGACAATTAAGTCAAAAATGATATAAAAAATATACTTACATTCAAATGATAAGAAAGTAAATATGTAAGAAAATAAATAATGTACCCGTTTGATAGAAGATATGTCATAGTGGGTCAATACCATGCATAAGTAGGTCATGGTTAGGTTTAGAGGGTCTGAGTAGGGTTTGTAGATAGGTCAGGAACAGAAACAAGAATTTGATTGGGTGAAAGGGGGAGAAAATAACAATCTATTATTTTCTTTGGTAGTGACTACCGATTATTAGGGTGATCATTGATGGTTAGGTAATCGATGATGGTTACTATGACCAATTATGGTTATTGTGACCAAAAATGGTTTCAACAACTAGCAATGGTTGCCTATGGGTACCTGTGGAGAATTAAAAAGGAGCTAAATATGAGATAACTAAGGGTTAGAAGGTGAGATATGGATACTATGGGTAAGGAAGGGTGTGCATATATACTACTCAAGATAGAAAACTCAAATGATAGAAGAAAGTAATAAAACAAGTGGATGATACATGTGTGTTGTAATGTGAATGATAGTTGAAAACCAAAAGAAATTTGGGTGTCACAATACTAATTAAACCTTCAAAGGTCATGTAGACAAAGTTTTGGGATGATTAATACCTAAAAAAATAAAAAAAGAGAGCTTTGATGCAAATTTTGGATCCTCGTCTCTTCCAAGAGCCTTGCATTTATAACACAAAACTTATAATTAAGGATATATATATATATATATATATATATATATATATATATATATAGAGAGAGAGAGAGAGAGAGAGAGAGAGTTGCTAAGTTGGGTCAGGATAAAGATGCCATTTTAGGGAAAAGAAAGCTATGGGGTGTGCATGGGAATTTTTTTATTTTTCCCTTGAAATCTCACCCTAAACTGGATGTGATTTTATTTTTGTAGGAGTGAGGACCTAACCATTGATGGTTAAGGGTAACCATTGACTATTAGTCAACCGTCAACGGTCGACTCCTACGTGCAAAAGGGTTAAAATGGGTCAAAGGAGGGGATGTTTTAAAAGGTAGATAGTTGTGTAAAAAAGGTTTTTAATGGTGATTTAACTAGATAAATAGTTAACTAAGGGTTGATAATAGGTCCAATGTGATGTGACATCAAAAATTGGTCAAGGGGACATTTTTGAGTGTCTACACTAGGCATTTGAGGGAATTAAAGTATTGTTAGGAGTGTTTGAGACCTTTTCAACATTTTAATCCTTATTTACATTAAACCTATAAATTTTTCATACTTTATTGGGCATATGAGACAAATAGACATCAATAAATCTTTTTAAGATATTCTATGCATCAAATTGGTGATTTAATCACTTGACTCCTCAAGCAAAGAAGCGTAGGAGAGAGAAAATTAGGTTTTAATTTAAATAAAAAAATATAGATGGCTTATAAAAATAAATTAAGACCTAGAAAATTAACTTAGATCCATGATAACCTCCAAAAAATGCCATTTTGTTCTATTTGCTTGCTTTTTCACTCATTCCTTGTAGCCCTAAAACTGGTAAAGCTCCAAATACAAGTGGAAGTATCTCTTTTCTATCATTTCTCTCTCTAATTAGGCCTAGAAAGATAATTTTGGGCCAAATGACCACCCACACGTTTGAAACATAAAAAAGTGTTTTATTAAATTTACCTGGCCTAATACCATCCTACATGACAAATATAAAGTTATGGGATGTTATGTAGATGGGCAAACCATGAAATGGCCATTAGCAAACCTATATGCTTTTGTGTGTTTGAGGGATTTTTTGATATATTTTTCATGAAACTTGTAAGTATTGGTGATTGATAATGACCTTATTATATATTTATAACCATTACACAACTCATTACTTGATATTGAAGACTCATATTACACTCTTAGGCCTTTATCATTGATTCGTGGCTTGCAAAACTGAGTTCTCTCACCTTTTGAGCTAATGGGTAACTTGTAGGGACTGTTTAACAACTTTTAAGACCTATAAAAGAGTTTGGATGATTATTAAACCTATATAAATTACCCATAAATATCTTAAAATGGTTTTGAGATCACTCCACATTTTATACCCTCATAAACAAGCTTTAAATTATATATTTTGTCTTGTACCATATGGTATTGTACCTACACATGTGAACAAACACTTAAAAGTGAAGCTTAGGATATTTGTGTGTCCTTATGATAATTTGGACATCAAATAATATAATTTTAAGTTATTATAAATCATATATTCTCCATCAGGTTAGTTGTAGGGTTTAAGTGGTTAAAGTTCTTAACAATGGTTCATAAAAGATAGGGGTCTATTCTAAAAAGTAATGCCAAGACTTTATAACAGGAGTACCCCTATAACAATGGTATTTAGTTACCTTGAATATCCTCATGAAATTTTTGAGCAAACAAAATGACCTATTTGATCTTTTTCTCAAACAAAACAAGGTTATTTGCCTTCTAGCTTATTGTTCATGAAGTTGTGAGACTAAAGGGATGAACCAATGTCATGTATTTGAATAATGGGACCCCCTCCAACACCTGTAGCAACTTAAATTCATCGTTCAACTCATTAAACAAGATATAAAATCTATAAATTTACCTCTCAGCTAGGGTGACTATGCATAAAGGTTGAGAAAGGTTATTTTGGGTCTTAAATCCTCTAAACACACTTTACTAGTAAACAAAACTCTTAACAACCTTTAAAAGATCTATGAAATTATTTATCATGACCCTCCATAAGCACTAACTTTCAAAAGGGTCCAAAACCTTTAAGTCTCACCCTTGAGGGTTTTTATGCAAATAGTGTATGTTGATCCTAGAGGTCTATAAATTTAGTTTCTCTCCTTATCTCATGATCATAAATTTTTAAGGTCTTCATTGATTCATCTACACTCTTATTCAATATGATACTTCTAAATTTTAATAAGAAACATGTTCTCTTCACACTTTTTTTGTGAGTGGGTCAATAAGTCCCTAAAAGATTATGTTACTTTGGGTTGAGACATGTTCTTTGTGAATATGATCTTCATCAAGTTCTAATGAAAATGGATTACATTCTTTGAGATTATCTCACCTTATCTAACCTCATCTCATCATAATCACTCATCACCATCACATCCAAACCCCTGTCCACATTCTCATTTATGTCCTTGATTGTCTGTAGGTCTATACTAGTTTTAGGTGTGTATTGACTGCTCCTTAGATTATATGCAAGAATTAGATGACTAAAAAAAGACCTTAAATATGTCTATGACATAAATTCAGAGTCTCTTAACATTATGTGAAAATACATTAAGCTCCTCTCCTCTTCCATTGACATAAGACTTCTCATTCATTGTGCATAGGCTGATTGTGTTATTTACCTTATTAACTATAGGTTCAATAGGCATGTGTATGCTATTTGAGAGATTTATTATTTGAAAGGTTATTTATGACTTTATATCTAACTCTAAAATATTATATTAAAACTAATTGATCATTGAAGTTTGAACTCTCACTACTACATTCTTTCATCTTATTATCCTTAGAACTTAGTTAGGCTTACAAGCTGGCTATAGGTGTCTATTTTGGAGTTTTTAGGCTTGATGGAATAATTTAAAATAATTAATACCATTTAATATATCTTAAAATTGTCCTACTTCACCTCTTACCACCTTATCAATATGTTACAACTCAACTTCCTCCTCTTGTCTACTCATATCCTCATGTGATAACATGTAGCCCACCTAATGACTATGAATTTTATACTTCAACAGTTAATTTGATTTCACTTCACTTTGATAACCTCCTTTTGGTATAAATGGATAACATTAAATTCACTCTCCATACTCAAATCATCTATCATATCCATTTTATGCAACCTCTTGCTCTTGGAGACACATCCATCTTTGCATAGAAAACTTGATTGTGCTTAAAATATATGGTTGTAGGTGTCTGTTTGTCCTTTAATATAGGTGTATAAAACCATTTCAATTAACTTATGATCCAAATCCATCAAAATATCATCATGTATATCATTTATTTCCTAATTAAAAATACCACTTTTCAATACTTCTCTCTACAACATGATACTTTCTTGAAATAGCCCTATTTGGATGATTGTTGTAGATACACATTTTACCCACTATATGGAATGTAGATGAATATATGACATGGTTGGTAACATGATAAACATGATGCTAAAAACACTAAATTAAAATAACTTACCTTGCCTCTACTTGAATAATAATTCAAAGAGCTTGATTAACAAGGAAATCAACATATGATTTTACCTTAATAACCACTAAAATACCTTAATCTTTGTTAAATAGTGCGTTAAGGTCTTCTTTTATGATTATGGATTGTACCTTGGTGACCTTTAGTTCATTATATTATCCTTATTTCATGATATAACACCCATTACTATCCATCTAACATCTTCATAACACATTCTTAAGGGCACATAGTCTCTTAGAGGTCTCTCAAGTTGGTAATATAGTAGTACACAGTATTGATTGTGTTATTTAGGAATTTGAGTCTCCAAATAGATATTTTTTTCTAATAGTGTTTGTTGATGGCATAAAATTGTGCTAGATCCTAGCCAATCAATAATGGGAAGTTTCAAGCTGTGGGACAATGCGGCTTGAAAACAACCTCCAGATTTTAAAGAAGCTGGTCTCTTCTTTTGTAACGGGTGTTGGGGAAAAGGGATAGGAGACTTAAATAGAAATACAAAATGCAGGAATTGAAACCTAACTATGGTGATGCACCTAAGAGTGATCCTAATCCTAACCTGAGCATAGTGAAACTATTATGTGATTCTATTACATTTAAGAGCATACAGGTGCATGATCAATGTAAAAGATTGGAATAACAGAAATAGAGGCTCACAACAAGGGAGTCTTTTGCTGAGATACAAGAATTGTCAACAAAGGCATAGTGTCTAATATTCTTAATGGAATCCTCCACTCACATTAGAGGCATAGAAGTCATGCACAGTTATGTAGAACTTTAGACTCCAAAAAATGGAACAAAAGCAAATGACATTTACAACCACCACACTAGAAAATATACATCATAGACTACCTTGCAAATAGCACAAATAACATCAACCACAGCATGGAGCTCAAATTTCCTTAATTCATTTAGCCACATAAAGGGCATAGAAACATGCATGATCACATAAAATTTATGACCCAAGAAAATTGAGACAAGAGCTAAATATATTATTGGTCAAAATTACAAAAGTTTGAACTATGAGAATCTCCCCCCTTTCAGATTTTATAGTCCTGCTTATATAGATTCAGATGTCTCCCTATATCATCACCGTCTTTCCCACCTGAAATTCAAATTCTATCACCTACTGGGCTGCACACCTGTCTATTCCATCTTAAACTCTGAGGGGACAAACAATCAACTCATTCAATGCTTTGTGGGCTCCATAAAACTACCCGATCACTGTTCCATCTACTTGAATTAACTCCGGCCAATTTTCCCTCCATTTTGATTTAATAGATAGATGAACACTCTATTCTATTAGATACAAGGGAGGACACTTAGCTGATTCATAAAATTTTCCCTTTATGGTCTAGGAGGCACCGGAGGATGAAACTTGGCACCTTCCCCTTGACTCATCGAAGACACGCGGCTCTCTCCGCTTCCCTTGTAGTAACACTAGGGGCACATATAGGATTTTTACGGATGGAGACATTTGGCAACTTCCACCAATTTTAAAGTAACACCCAGGACCCACCAAAATTTTATATTTGGAAATAGAGCTTGACGATGATTCTCTCGAGCGTTGACATGTGGGGGCTTCCGCTGCTTCGAGGAAGATAAGAGGCATCTTCCACTACTTCTATGGATGGAGTAGAGGGGGACCCAGAGAGTGACATTTGGCAGCATCTGCTACTTTGTGGCACTTTAAGCAAAATGACACCTTTATGCATTGGATGAAAGCGTTGGACTCTCATATTCCCAGACGTTGACACATGGTGTGTTCCGCTCGACTGCTACTGGGTACGTGGCATAGTCCATGGTCTTTCCAAAAGTTACAAAAGGGGCCTCAGAGGGTGACAGCTAGCTTACTTTATTTTGGAAGGTGACACTTGACGGCTTCTACTTGAATGTGATACATAGGTCAATGAATGAAAGAAACAAAAAAGGGGGGAAAAGGTCTCACAGCCAAAGGACAACACTTGGCAACTTCCGTTGCATTCTGACACTTAGTCCAAACAAACCGGCCCTCTACATCATAATTTCACAGCTTCGCCCAAAGAATCAAAATTTTAGCGCTTAAATCAAAGAATAAATTAAATACAATGTAGAGTAAAATTACTCTACAATTATTGGCGACTACCAGGACTTTTGGGCTTGCTAAAAAAGAACCCGATTCTCACTGTGTGGCCACATGCTCAAAGAACACTTATTTAAAAGAATAGAGTAAGAAATAAAAAATGGGAAAATAGAGCAGAAGACTACTATATACAGTTAACCAGGCATATTTGTCTCCTTCCTAGATCAAAAGGAAAACTTTTGAAGTCCCCTTCTTGGCAAGAAGACTTACAGTGGTAGACAAGTGGCTAAAAGAAATAGAGATTTGGTGACTCGCTCCTCTTGCATGTCACCTTGCTTGGCTAGTATTTGCATGAATCAGAATCGAACATGCTCCCAACATATGTATACTCTGATGGTCCTTGGAAGCCTACCAAACATGGGTCCCTTGTAACAGTGCTCTTTATCAAGAAATCAGTGGCTACTGGATTATCACCATTAGCCATTTGATATGCATAATCTCCTTCTGCCCAATGCTTGAGCTCCATTGTATGATCATCCTTCATGGTGACTTTGCCCTCTTGAAATGATAACTCTGAAGGCTCACATCCCCTCTGCATACTAATTTGAATCTCAAGGCTTTCTTCATCATCTGAAAATAGATCATAGCCTTCTTGAAGAATATCGCCTCCCATCTTAATGACTTGGCCTAGGAAGTGTCCATGCTCCTCCATATCTTCTTGCAGAGTGAGGAAGAAATTAGAAATGATCTCCTCCTCATCAGAAGTTAAAGAAAAAGCTTGCATCTTATCCTCTTGCTCATCAAAAGGAGAGTCTATGGTGATCTCCTCCTCTGTACTGATGAAATCCTCTTGACTAGCCATGAATCGAACGCACTCTTCTACAAAGTTTTTAGCTGCTTCATCATCCTCTTCAGTCCAACTTAGAGACTCATCATCATGCTGAAAGATCTGGGGAGTGGTATAAGAATTTTCTTCTAAAGCAGGCTCATAAGAATTTTCATGGAAGTGAGGAGCCTTTCGAGGAATGGTGGGGGAGAGTTGAGGAAGAAGTGAGGGTCCGGGATCATCCTGACTTGCTGCTGACATGGGCTCTACATTATTGGGGAATTGACCTTGACAATTTTAACCTTGCCCATGAATAGGGGTGGCATATGCCTGATCTGGAATTTTTGGTGGTGGATATGAAGTTTGGTAGATTTGATAAGGCCGGTTCTCATGAACGCCTAGCCTCTCTTCTATAAATGCAATCAATCCACACACATCTAACATTTCGTATGTAAGCTCTTGCCAATATGCCCTTTCAATGGGATCCCACTCACTTTTGATCAGATTTATTGCCTCCCTCACTTGATAGATGACCTGACAAGGAATTTCTTGACCACATCCCCTTCTGCTACAAGCTCTAACACATATTTTTGAAATCCCAGCAATGCTTTTTTGAAAGTGAAAATAAGGTTAAGCTCAACATGGGATGAGACATATTGGGGGGACTGGGCATAAGACTGATGTGGCTCATAACAATATGCATCCTCATTACTCGACATGATTCTAGGAGAAGCTTGTTCTCGATAAAACATATTTGAAGGAGAATAAGACTTATAGCTATGAGTTATAGAGTTATACATACCAAAGGGATTTCTTGATGATACTGCTTGATTGGTTGGTGATTCAGAGTCATTGTTGGTGTCAATAAAAACCTCCAAAGGTAGATTGGCTGAAGAATACACCAAAATTATTCAACTCCTTGAAAGATTGGTCCCACCGGGCATGCCAAAAACTATTGACAGTGTAAAATTGTGCTAGATCCTAGCCAATAAACAATGGGAAGTTTCAAGCTGTGGGACAATGTGGCTTGAAAAAAACCTCCAGATTTTAAAGAAGTTGGTCTCTTCTTTTGTAATGGGTGTTGGGGAAAAGGGATAGGAGACTTAAATAGAAATGCAAAATGCAGGAATTGAAACCTAACTATGGTGATGCACCTGAGAGTGATCCTAATCCTAACCTGAGCACAGTGAAACTATTATGTGATTCTATTACATTTAAGAGCAGACATGTGCATGATCAATGTAAAAGATTGGAATAACAGAAATAGAGGCTCACAACAGGGGAGTATTTTGCTGAGATATAGGAATTGTCAACAAATGCATAGTGTCCAATCTTCTTAATGGAATCCTCCACTCACATCAGAGGTACAGAAGTCACGCATAGTTATGTAGAACTTCAGACTCTAGAAAATGGAACATAAGCAAATGACATTTCCAACCACCGCACTAGAAAATTTACAGCATAGACTACCTTGAAAATAGCACAGATAAAATCAACCACGGGATGGAGCTCAAATTTCCTTAATTCATTAAGCCACATAAAGGGCACAGAAACATGCACGATCACATAAACTTTATTACCCAAGAAAATTGAGACAAGAGCTAAAGATATTATTGGTCAAAATTACAAGAAGTCTAAACTATGAGAATCTCCCCCCTTTCAGATTTTACAGTCTTGCCTATATAGATTCAGATGTCTCCCTATATCATCGTCGTCTTTCCCACCTAAAATTAAAATTCTATCACCTACTAGGCCGCACACCTGTCTATTCCATCTTAAACTCTAAGGGGACAAACAGTCGATTCATTAAATGCTTTGGGGGCTCCATAAAACTACCCGATCACTATTCCATCTACTTGAATTAACTCTAGCCAAATTTCCCTCCATTTTGCTTTAACAGATAGACGGACACTTTGTTCTATTAGATATGAGGGAGGACACTTAGCCGATTCATAAAATTTTGCCTTTATGGTCTAGGAGGCATCGGAGGATGACACTTGGCACCTTCCGCCTGATTCATTGAAGACACGTGGCTCTCTCTGCTTCCCTTGTAGTAACACTAGGGGCACATATAGGATTTTTATGGATGGAGACATTTGGCAGCTTTTATCAATTTTGAAGTACACCTGGGACCCACCATAATTTTATATTTGGCAATAGAGATTGACGATGATTCTCTCAGGTGTTGACATGTGGGGGCTTCCACTGCTTCGAGGAAGATAAGAGGCATCTTATTCTACTTCTATGGATGGAGTAGAGGGGGACCCAGAGAATGACATTTGGCAGCATCCACTACTTTGTGGTACTTTAAGCAAAATGATGCCTTTACACATTAGATGAAAGTGTTGGACTCTCATCTTCCTAGACGTCGACACATGGTGCATTTTGCTTGACTGCTACTGGGTACGTGGCATAGTCTACGGTCTTTCCAAAAGTTAAAAAAGGGGCCTCAGATGGCGACATCTGGCTTACTTTATTTTAGAAGGCGACGCTTGGTGGCTTCCACTTGAATGTGATACATAGGTCAATGAATGAAAGAAACAAAAAAGGGGGGGAAAGGTCCCACAGTTGAAGGATGATACTTGGCAACTTCCACTACAGTCTGACACTTAGTCCAAACAAACCGGCCCTCTGCATTAAGACTTCACGGCTTCACCCGAAGAATCAAAATTGCAGCACTTGAATCAAAGAATAAATTAAATACAACGTAGAGTAAAATTACTCTACAGTGTCATTATTCATATTTAAGACTCTTATGATCATTTTATAAACAATATCATAATATCAAAACAAACTTCTATTACTTTTTGACTCCTCATAGCTCCTATCATTTGCCATTTTGACCTCAATGTGCTCATTGAAATCCATAGGAGAAATCTTAAACAATCAATTTTATGAGTGATCTCTTAAGTCCTAAGAGATTATGGCTTTTAAGAAATCACATGAAATTTATAATTGATATGAATTAACCTTACTTCTTCATTACACATCTACTAAGATCATGTTGATCTCACTAAGATACTCTTACACATTAGAAGCTCCTTAAACTTGTAACTATTCATTCTGAAAGGCCCTATCTCACTCTAATAACTCAAGAAATACCCTCTTCAATATGAAGGTACATAAACCTTTTGATTAAATTAAATAGGTATATCATAACTTAAAAATGAACTTGAAAACTCTTCAAGATTAATGCACTCACCTTATATATCAAACTTGCTTGAAAAATACCAACCTTAACAAACAAGACATGCAACTAGTTTCTTGTCAAAAGACTTTTTATCAAGACAAAGTACCTGATGTGTTCACAATTAAAAAGGTAATATTTTAAATTGAAATCATACCATTATAACAATTTTTATCCATATAGATATGAAGTGAATAAATAGAGACAAACTTGGACCCTCTTTGGATGACTAGGACATAGTGACCCCCTTACACTCTTAGCATTTGTTCATAAATATGGAGAGATGAATATAAAAAACAATTCCAATAACTTGAATTTAATTATGGTCCCTATTATTTCCCAATATATTTGGACCTTACTCTCTTTCCTGCCTATACTAACCAAAAAC